>OW285238.1:74577086-75044204 GCA_935421215.2 Melolontha melolontha
TTCATAGTCGATGTAATACCTACATTTCTTACTTCATCCACCTCCACTCCACTAATCACGTATCTAATATTGCTAAACATAAAAGCTGCCGCATTATTAATTAAAAACGCTGTAGCACTAGCCTTACTTTCACCACTATACAATCGTAACTTTCCCTCAATTAATAATTCTGACTCCGAAGGTAAAGTATACTTATCTATTTCTGGTACCACTATTCTAATCTCATCATTATTTTCATATCTTGGTGAACCAAACGGAACATGATTATGATATTCCAACTCAACGATAGAATTATCTATTCGAACCCTTCTTAAAACATCTAATACTTCCATTTTTAAAATTGTTACTAACACACTTTCACAACAAACTTCTTCTCTAGACAAATCTCTTACTATACTAAAGCATAATCCTCTCTTTATTTATTAATATCCCAAAATCAACATACCAAAACTCCCTCTAACTTAAATAAATCTACTCCAAAGCTGTATATCCCATACCTTTCAAAAGCCGCCTATTCTCATTTGTTAAACGATTTCGTACCCCCACCCCACCAATAATCCTCCACAACTTATTCACTAATTTCCGTGAAGAATTTCTATTCCTCCTCCATATTTTATTAATACTACTGCTCCTCATTATTCTCCAGTTTATAATAATATCAATAATTCAAATTAATAAGTGAAATATCCTATTTCACCTTTGACATCTATTACTACACACCCTACTTAATCAACAACTGTACTAATACTATCCATTAATTATTTAAATATTCAGTAATATATACAATCATTTCCCTCAATAAATCATTTACTATTCCTAAAACATAAAACATTTATTTTTTAAGACCTAACGTCTCCTAATCCTCTAATATATTGTCATCACTTCACCTCTTAAATCAACTGGTTGACCTATCTGATCTACAGCTCGAATAATAATTTCAGATAATACATTAGTATTTACAGGCATATAAATTTTCTCTTGCGGAACCTCTATAATTTTAAAACCTGGTGGAACCTTTGGATAAAAATGATACAAAACATGTGATAATTCACAATTAATGTATGATCCATCTACAATATTACACATGATATCAATTGCACTAATTCTATTTATATCAACTATTTCATCACTATGAATCGGTATATTTTGTTCTATTACCATTCTATAAAAACCTAATAAAGAACCAGTTGAATTTTTCACTCCAAAATCAATATCTACAGACGCCTTCATAAGCACTTTCATAGTATTACTATTACCAAGTTAATAAGAAAAAATGTTTTGCTCCTTCCGCAACTCGTAATTGCTCATCGACATTTTTCTGTAAATCCATTATATCATAAGTACCCTCCGGAATAATTATCTCCTTCCACTTACTTTTTGACTTCTCCTTCCACTTACTTTTTGACTTCAAAGAATATTTAAAAACATTATGTTTACTAGTAACATTGGGAATAGAATTATAAGTTTGCAAACTTAACATACACATCTCGTATTCACCATTTAAATATATAGGTGGATTCAGCACACAACCCACCTCAGATCCCTTCCCTGTCAAAACACAAGCCAAATTATTCACACTTCCATTACCATCTGCTTCCATTTCTAATTTAAATTCAACTTTCCAAAATCGTTGCACTAATATTTAATAAAACAATCACAAAAACCTCCTTCTTATTTAATAAATCCTTTCAAAAACAATAAACACAAATGCCCACAATTTTCACTGTTACTGTCTTGATATCTTTCATGGTTATACTGTATAACACCACCACCATTCGATAATAAATACTTTTCAACCTCAATCGGAGGTCTTAAATCACCATAACTATCAAAATAATTTATTACAGCATTATTTTTCTTATATGCTACCCAATGAGTCCCTTCACCAACATCACCATCCAAATTTACTATTCCATTCTCTCTTTTGCGTATAATTATCGGTAGCACATCTTTACTAAAAATACCCCGAAATTTACCAATTCTCCACCTTTGAACATACATCCACAAATCTTTTTCTGTTAAAGGTCTTGGAGGTAAACTGCTTATCAGTTTTTTGAATTAGCACCTTCTGGTAAATAAACACCACAACCAGATTTATACGGTTTTATATATAATCCACTTCCAACAGATACACCACACCCAGACTTATATGGTTTGACATATAAACCACTCCCAGATTTTGATGCCACAGCAATATTATGTCGCTTTGCTTCATCTAATTGATCCCTTTCAGCTTTTTCAGAAGTTACTGCTTTTGCAATTGCTGCTGCACCACCACCTAATGATCCTAAAGCACTTAATGCTGCAAATAATGGGATTAACGGTAAAAATCCACCTTTTTTTGGTATCGCAAGTACCCTGGATCGCAGATATTTTATTCTTCTTCCAGATTTTATTAAACTTTGATATGCAACTCTAGCATTCTCTAAAACACCCTTCTTCTTACCAATCCGTCTTATTGCATTCCGCGCTTTTTTCATTGCTTGCAAAAATGAAATAGCACCACCTAATCGATACCCCTGCCTTCTCCTCCTATAACTTCTTCTACTACCCTTCCTTCCACTTTTACTCATTTCCTTCCATTGTCTACTCCAACCCATACCTAATTTTGTTTTAGCTTACATAGCAGCTGAAACCACAGTTGCAGCTAACCTTTCTCCTATTCCTGCGTCTCTACTCTTAACTCGTTCCACAGCCTTTTGATACAATTTCTCATCCGCTTCGTGCCTTTTTAACAATTCACTTGATTGAGAATATGATATATCGTGCTCTTTACAAGCCTCATCCAAAATATTCACCCCCTTATCGCCTCTTTTCAATCGTTTTTCTAATCTCGTTCCTGGACCACCAAATCTATAACCCGGTATGTGCAATCCTACTGGGAGCTTATTTATCACAGTATTCAACAATCCACAACCTTTCCTTCTGCGTGCCTTATTCAAACTACCACCTCTGAATACCGTCACAATCTTATATATTAAACTATCTCAGTCAACATCAACAATCTAAATGACAAAAACCGCATCTACAATTACCATATATACAAATACTTATTAGTCGATTTCACTTATTCCTAATAACCCTTAAAATTTGTCTTACAGGATGAATTCCTTACAAGTTTTAAAAATAAAACATTAAATTTATTTTAGTATTATATTTCATAATCAAATATAGTGTTTCCTCAAATAATTTACATCATTTTTAATTTTCTGAGGCCAATACATAACAAACTCCTTCATTATACAAACACATTCGGATATCACACCACTATACATTCGATCGATTTCTACATCCACTTCTCCACCACATTCAGCTACACATCGGACCATATCATTATAAAATACATTATATTTCATATCTTCTAAAACAGATAAACGACAATCCAATGTTTCCTTCAACCGGCATAACTCCGATAAACTTTCAAACGCTAAATACACATACTCGCCACCTTTCTCTATCTTCACAATTCTACTCACTCCATCAAATGATTCAGGTGATATTCGAATATTCATACCTCTAAAACTTGGAAATATACCATAATTATAATCAAAATATTGCCTTAACTTTGCAGTCTCCGCCATGACCCACTTCCGTTCCTTTGATTTAAAGCATTCACATTGTTTTTTTACACCAACAATTTTTACCCTTGGTTCAAAATCTTGATGTGGCAATAAACCAATACATATCCATTTTGAATGACTTTTATTAAAAAAAAATATTTTTTTTCATAATAATGGTAACTCCCAAATTGGTTCTCTAACATATTTTTCAACAAATCTTTCACCACTTGATGCCTCTCGTGCAAAATTCTCTGCAGCTACATCTATATGTTCCCAAAATTTATTTGATTCAGACATTTTAGTAAAAAATTCTTCAATACCCAAATCTACCTCAATATCTCCAACCACTTGTAAACCTCTATCAATACTATTATCTTTTACCAATTCACTTTCTTCTACTACCAAGGGACCACTATTCTCTTTTTCTAATTCACTTTCTTCCACTATTAAAGAACATAAAGAACTCTGTGGTACTTCATTAAACTTCCGCTTCAACATATTCTCTAATACTAACATCTATTTAACATAAGCAAACTTTATATACCCTAACATTACCTCCACCCTAACATTCTTCTTTATTCTTTAAACTTCAAATGACATGGATCACCCTCAACCAATTCTAAAACCTCCCCAACGACCTTTATCACTGATGTTATTCTGGAACCTCCTAATTAACCTTCACCTCATATACACGACGTATTCCCCGTCACCTTATATAAGAAGGTCGATTATCCTCAACCAATTCTCAATCCTCCCCATCGAACTTGACCACTAATATTATTCTGGAACCTCGTAATTAACCTTCACCTCATTTACACCACGTATTCCCCGTCGCCTTATATAAGAAGGTCGATTATCCTCAGCCGATTCTAACACCTCCTCATTGACCTTGATCGCCAATATATATGCGATCAAGGTCAATGAGGAGGTGTTAGAATCGGCTGAGATACTCTATTAGCGTATGTATCTGATAATCATCCATCGTCAATGGGAGTCACTTCTCCCTAAAGTAACTTGTTCACTCCGTACAGCTAAGCATGAGGTTACTGATCATACTCTGTATTATGTCAACTTTGGTAGAGCAATGTATCAGGCAAGAGATTTGCTGCGGACAATGAGGATGATCTAGAGTTAGGCGATTTTCACGTTAAGGATCCTAAGAAACTTTTATATACATCTTCGAACTTTCAGAAATTATTTGGGGATATCAGGATTCGTATTATACTAAGTCAAAATCTCGCGATGACCTTCGTCACCGTCCTGTTAAATTTTGGCCTAATCAGATGGTTTGCCGTATGAATTTAATTTTGTCAGATGCTTCTAAGTTCTACACGGCTAAGTTGGCACATAAATATGTAGGTCCGTTCTTAATTCATCGACAAGTTTCTACTGATACCTGTGAACTTAAGACTAGTGATGGTGATGTGTTGCCAGGTTCTCGGAATCTGGAACATCTTAAAGCGCAACCTTACGACACTTCTTTCGAGACATTTTTGGTTTGCGGGTAGGCTAACGAATACTTCCGTGGGTCGTTGTGTCCTAGGCGTAAGAGGCGTCCTAAATTTCACTAAATTTCCCGTTTTTTTCATTTTTCTGGGAATAAATTCCGTTTTGAATAAAATCTGAATTTTTTGGTTTGTTGTTACGCCTTAATTTTCCCTTTCTTTAATATCGATAAATAGTGTTATTTTATTTATTGACGAGTTCCGTTGTCTTTATTAAGCCGTTAAATTTTAAATATATTCATTCAAATACTTGTCCCGCTCCATGTGGTAAAATTTGTAACGGATGTCACCCCTTCCGTTGGACCGCGGTTGAGATTCAAGGAAATGCAGACAGACTGTGACAGTAGAAAGATGCTTAAAAATTACGGTTAAATTTTTTAATTATTTAAATTTGCACTACAATATTGTTTCGAAATACAATGGCTTCATCAGGTGGATGAAATACAGTATTTCATCCATCTGATGAAGCCACTGTATGGCGAAACAATATTGTAGTTTATTTACATTAAAAGGATTTTTGAAACTAGAAGTTTAATTACTTATTTCTTAGCGTTATAGTGAAGTTTCAACAAGTATCTCATTCGTCAATTAACTAAGCATTTCTTTAATTTCTCTTTTCATTATGTGTTGTTCTTTATCAATTATCTGTGTGTTTTCAAAATCGAAATGGTAATCGCGTTGTAGTTTGTGTGTAGATAAAGCAGTTTATCTGTTTTAGAGTATTTGTGGGCTTGTATTCTTTTGTATAAATAATGTTTAGTTTGGCCTATGTAGTAGCTATCGCAATCGCGACATGGTATTTTATAGATGACATGTATTTCTCGATTTTTTTCTATTTGAGGTTTAAGTTTTGAAAATAGATGTTTATTAGTATTACTAAGTTTATATGTTGTAGCTATATCATATTTTTTTAAAGTGTATTTAATTTTTTCTGGTAATTTTGGAACATATGGAATCGTGATATATGTTGTGTCATTGCTTAAATTGTTATTGGTGTCTGCAGTGTTGTATATTTGGTGGATTCTTTTTTAATAGTTTGGTCTATATAAGTTGTGGTGGATAATCACAGGCCTGCGATGGTAAAATTGTCTGGATTTTATACAGTGATTTCAATAGATTTTTTGGTGCTGAAAATTGGAAAATTATTTAAAAAATTCCATCACGTAATGTTTTTTTACAATCTGGGGTTTTTTGACCTATCTGCATGTATTAGTCTTTTTGTAAAGGACAATTTTGTTAAACCGTTGTTTAAATAAACTATATATTATAATTTTTTTACTTATGATGATGCAAGAAGTTGATATTCTGAATAAACATACACTAGATTTATGATAAAGAAGTTACAAATAGAAATAATTGAGCATGTCGCAAGACATGACTCATCATCTTCCTGTTACTGCATCTCTACCTCCCCACCTCCACTACAAACATATTGCTATTCTAGACAAAACAGTTAGATCATTCAATATCTTCTTTACAACTGTGGTGCGAATTTGTGTAATTAGTTGACATTTGTGATTAGTTGCTGAGTTAATTTTTTTTTTTACGAGTTTTTTAAAATTAAATTCCAATGGCATCAAGAGGCTGTGTCAATGTACCCAACTCCTTCTGCTATATTTGTGGAAAGTTTACAGTAAAAAAACAACAAAGAAACATTACAGATTTTGTAAAAAAAGTATATTCTGCATATTTTGGTGAAATTAGGAGACCAAGACAAACCTTGGGCTCCTCATAAGGTTTGTTCAGTGTGTGTTGAAGAGCTTCGCCAGTGGTCACAAGGAAAAAAACTCTTTTCGCTTTGGTGTGCCTATGGTTTGGAGAGAACCGATCAATCATAGCGATGATTGTTATTTTTGTTCGTGTGTAGTACACGGATTCAATTTAAAAAACAAAAAGGACATCGTTTACCCAAACCTTCGATCCGCAATACGTCCTATACCTCATGGACCAGAAGTACCTGTTCCTTCACTACCAGATACATTAGATGATGTATCTGATGACGAAATGGTTTCACGTACATGCGCAAGTGAACTGGATGAGGGAAGTGATTACTATGATACTGGATGTGATGAGCCAAAACTGTTTGACCAATCTGAATTAAATGATTTGGTGAGGGACTTAAACCTTCCTAAGGACTCAGCTGAGCTTTTAGGCTCAAGGTTGAAAGAAAAAAATTTGTTAGCACCCAGCACAACATTTTACTGGTTTAGGAACAGAGAAAAAGAGTTTTCTCGATATTATTCCGAAGAAGATGCACTAGTTTACTGTAATGATGTACTCGGGCTCATGGAACAATTCCACGTAGAATATAATGTTTCTGAATGGAGACTCTTTATTGACTCTTCAAAAAGGAGCCTTAGGGCCGTTCTTCTACACAATGGAAGTAAATATGCTTCTGTACCAGTGGGACATTCAGTTCATTTAAAAGAGTGTTATGAAAATCTTGAGCTACTTTTAATTAAAATTCGTTACAAGGATCAAGGCTGGACAATTTGTGGTGATTTGAAAGTTTGTTACTTGGAGAACAAAGCGGTTATACTAAATATACTTGTTTTTTTGTGTGAGTGGGATAGTCGTGATAGAAAGCAGCACTATTGTAAAAAGATGTGGCCACCAAGACAAACCTTACAACCTGGAATGAAAAACATTGAAAGAAAAAGTTTAGTAGACCCGAGGAAAGTTTTGCTTCCTCCATTACATATAAAAGTAGGGTTAATGAAACAACTTGTGAAGACATTAAAAAAAGATGGAGAGTGCTTCAAGTATCTTTGCAGCCAGTTTCCTCGCTTGTCAGAAGCAAAGATAAAGGAGGCTGTTTTTGTTGGGCCGGATATAAGAAAGTTTATGAAAGATGAAAATTTTGAATCTAAAATGGAGGAAGCAGAAAAACAAGCATGGATAGCCTCAAAAAATGTGGTTACAAATTTTCTTGGCAACAAAAAACATGAAGATTTTAAAAATATTGTGCAAAATATGTTAGATAATTTTAAAACCTTAGGCTGTAACATGAGTTTGAAGGTGCATTTTCTAGATTCGCATCTCGACTACTTCCCTGAAAATCTTGGTGTAGTAAGTGAGGAGCAGGGGGAAAGGTTCCACCAAGACCTAAAAGAGAGGGAGAGAAGATACCAAGGAAGATGGAATACAAGCATGATAGCTGATTATATTATTGTTGGATGTTAAAAAGGGATGGTCCACTACGAGATTACAGAAGAAAATCACAAAAAGGAGTATGGAAAGACTAAGAAAAAGATATTATAAGGACTTGTAAATACATAAATAGTATTTTACTGTTTCTTTTCATTAGATTTAATGATATTTGTAAGTAATTTTGTTTTTTATATCCTTTGTATATATATATATATATATATATATATATATATAATCCAAAAATCCCTGTTACCATAACAATGGTGTAGGGCGTTTATCTTCTTCTAGCTTTTTATAAACGTTTTCCATTCATTTCTATTCCTTGTCATGTTCTTCGCTTCTGTCCATGTTTTGCCTTTCCTTCCCAGTATTTCTGCTATGACATCATTCCATGTTGTCCTTGGCCTTCCTCTTCTTTTATTTTTCATTATCCTTGCTTCCCATATCCTTCTTGTTTGTCTTGTATTTTCCATTCTATATAAATGTCCCCACCATCCTAGCTGTCTTTGTTCAATGTATTCTAACACTGACTGCATTTTCAAATCTTTTCGTATTTCCAAGTTTCTTATTCTGTCCATCCTTGTAACTCCTCTAACTCTTCTTAAATACTTCATTTCTACTGCCTGTAATTTATTCTTTTGTCTTCTATTTAATATCCAGGATTCACAGCCATATGTTAATATCGGTCGGTAAATTGCCTTATATACTTTTAGTTTTGTTTCTCGGGATATCTCTTTTTTGTTAATGAAATTATTCCTCATGTTGTGGTACAGCTTTGTTGTTTTTTCTATTCTTTGATTAATCTCAGCGTCCTGGGTCCCTCTTCCATCAATTCGTACTCCCAAGTACTGGAATGTTCTCACTTGTTCTATTTCAGTTCCTTCTATTACGATTTTCGTATCTACCTGTTCATCTCCCACTACCATTACTTTAGTTTTGCTCTTACTCATCGTCATTCCACTGTCCTTTAGTGTCATATTCCATGTTGTTAAATTACGTTTCAGATCTTCCTCATTGTCGGCTATAACTACTATGTCGTCTGCGAATGCCCCTTCCGAAACTTCGACTGCATTCAAGTTAAGGTGTCCAACCCTGAACTTTTTACTTTTACATGCACACTGTTTGATAATGTCATCCATATAAACAATGAACAGCATTGGGCTCAGACTTCCCCCTTGGCGCAGTCCCTCGTTTGTTTTAAATATCTCCGATTCTAAATTGTTAGCTATTACAGCATTAGTATTGTGGTTATATATTTTCTGTATTAATCGTCTTATTTTGCCATTGACACCTCTTTCTCTTAATACACTCCACAATCTTTCTCTTGGTACTTTATCGAAGGCTTTTTCCAAGTCTATAAATGCTAAGAACACTTTCTTCTGTTCTCTAGAGGCTTTTTGTATTATTTGTTTCACAGAGAATATTTGGTCTTGTGTGCTCCTTCCTCTTCTAAACCCACTTTGTGACTCGTGTAACGTATTTTCGAGTTTTGTTCTTAGTCTTTTATCTATTATTTGCTCGAAAATCTTCATTGCAGTACTTAGAAGGGATATTCCTCTGTAATTATTGCATTCTTTCTTATTTCCTTTATTCTTGTATATTGGTACTATCAATGACTTCTTCCAATCGTTTGGTATTTCCTCCTCTCTCCATATTCTGTTATATATTTTCAACATTAATTCTCTTCCTCTTTGTCCTATATTTTTTATCATTTCTGCTGTTATTTCGTCACAGCGTGGCGCTTTTCCATTTTTCTGTTTTTGTATTGCTTCTTCCAGTTCGTCCATGGTAATTATTTCTTCTGTCTCTTCTTCTCCTATTATTTGTTGTTCACTAGCATTCTCGTTTTCCACTCCTCCGCTTAACAATTCCTGAAAGTATGCTTTCCACCTTTCTATAATCTTCATTCTATCGCTTAGGATCTCTCCCTTCTTATTTTGTATATAATGTGTAGATTGTGACCTTTCTTCATTCCTTACTGATTTCAAGACTCTATAAAATAGTTTTTGGTTCTCTTTACTGTTTTTTTCCATCTTTTCCCCAAATTCTTTCCATGTCTCCTTTTTTGCTTGTACTACTAAATGTTTCACTTTTTTTCTTTCTTCTTTGTATATATCGTATTTTTCCACTGTTTGTTCTGCTAAGTATGTTTTCCATGCTTTTTTTCTTTATCTTAATTTGATGTCTTATTTCATTTGTCCACCATTTTGTTTGTTTTTTCTTTTTATTTTTCCTTACGCCACATATCTCTTTGGTTGTAGTTATTATTATTTCTTTAAACCTATTCCAAATTTCTTCTATAGTTCCATTAATTTCTATATTTTCTACCCTTTCGGCTATCCTTTTCTGGAAGTTTTCAGCAGTGACTTCACTTCTTAATTTGTATATTCTATTTGGTCTTGTTTCTGTGTATATATATATATATTGCTTTTCCTTGTTTTGAACTTTTTCTTTTATTCTTGATATAACCACAAAGTGATCGCTTCCTATTTCCGGCGCTCTTCTTACTTTCGTGTCGCTCACAATTCTTCTGTTATTTTTGTAAACTAATATATAGTCAATTATGGACCTCTCCCCCCTACTCTTGACTTCTCTAGTATATCTGTGTATATTTTTGTGTTGGAAAAGAGTGTTAGTTATTACCAAGTTATGTATAATGCAGAAGTCCAGCATTCTTTTTCCATTGTTATCTCTAACAGTCTCCCCGTTTGTTCCCAATACTTCACTATATTCATCGTCTCTTATGCCAACTCTACTGTTGAAATCTCCTACTACAAACATTATACCTTTCGCGCCTTCCACCAATAATGTTAGTTCTTTCCAAAATTTATTCTTATTTTCTGATGTATCATCTTCGTTTGGCCCGTACACCACTATTATTGTTTTCGTTCTGTTTCTTTCCTTCATCTCTATTAGTAATATTCTTTCTGACCAGGCATTCCATCTATAAATTTGGTTTTCTAATTTCTTGTGTATAATGCATCCCACTCCTGCAGCTGCTCTTTTTTCTTTTCCTACACCACTATATATCATAATATGACCATTGTCCGTCTTAATAATTCCCTGTGTCTTTTTCTTTGTTTCCGTAATTGCTAATACATCCACTCCTAACTCTTCAAACTCCTTTTCTAGTTCCTTTTCTTTTCCTGTTATGCTCTTTATATTCCAAGTACCAATTTTCCATGTTTCACTTTCTTTATCCTTACTTTTCTCTATCTTTTTTATTTTTTGTGTATCATCAGTATCATACTGATCATTATTTTGTTTATTTTCCTTTATCATATCCTTTTTCTTGTCCGGGTCATCATCTTTATTTTCACTAGTCTTTACTATTAGTTTTTTGACACTATTTTTGGGATTTTCTTTTCTCGTTCCAATTCTCGTTCCTCCTTATTCCAATTCCCGTTTTCCCTATTCCATCTCCATTGTTCTCCCTCTACTATTAACTTTTGGAATACTATCTTAACAGTTTTTCCTTTCATTCTCTCTTCTTTGGCCTTTCTTCGTATCTTTTCTTGTATTTCTCTTTCCTCTTTTGTCATGTCATCGTTAATGTATATATTTTGTTCCATAAACCCTCTCAATTTGCCCATATTTTTCATTATTTTTATCTTATCATCTATATTCTTCAGTTCTATTAAGCAAGTTTTTGGACCCAGTTGTTTCACCGCTTTAATTTCAATTTGTATTTCCATGTACTTCTTGATAATATCTTCCACCGCTACCTTTAATTGATCTTGATCACTCCCATCTATTTTCAAGCCTACCATAACTGCGTTCTTTCTTCTATTCATACCCTCGAGTTTATCTAATCTTCCTTTGGCACTTCTAATTTATTTTTTCAGTTCTTCGTTTTCTTCTCTAATCTTCTCATTTTCTAATTTGATTTCTTTCATTTCTTCCATATATTTATTTTGTTTTCCCTCTATGTGTTGCACTTGTGTAACTAATCCTCGCATCATTTCCATTAATTTATCTAATTTACTTTCGTCACTGCTTGCTTCTTTATCTGGTGTTCTGGTCAGCTTTTTACTCTTTTTGAAGATTTCGGCTACGTCTTTTTGATTTCTCTTTCTTTTTCCTTCATCCGTGGTACTCCTATCACTGTCCATCGCAAACAATGTCTATCCAGGCCCCCAAACCACTAAGCTAGTTATCTCGTTAATATTTCCTAATATTTTATAAGCCGGACCTGTTCCTTATTGATATATTTAACCATTTATTTAACTAATTGCTATTTAATTAATAGTTAAAAAGCAGGTAAGGACAAAATCACGTTTGATTCATGTTTGTATAACCATTTCAAAAATTTATTTTAAAATTTTCGGATCACATTTATTTGATTTTATTTCACACTAATTCGAAATTCGCTCGTGCGCCACAAATTTATTTATGTCTTACTAGTCCTTGTTTTTATTGTGCCATATGTTTATATTGTCGGATGCTGGCCTCTTTCGCGAGTAACCGCCCACATCTCTCTCTATCTCTTTTCCGTTGTTATTGCAAACACTAACATATATTATTTATTTTAATCATGTACTTATCTCTTCCACTATTTCACAAATTTACACCTTTGTGTATCACTTCTAATTATTTACTAACAATATTACTTTATTACACTCGCAAAAACCTCGTATTCGATAAATTCTTGCGGAGCCAAAATTACACGTCTATTCTCTATAACTACCACGCTACTACTCCTATATCCTATATCCTTAGTAAATAAATTCAAAATGTAACTAAAAATTATTTTTAATTTAAAAAAAATATAATTTGAAGCCTTTTTGTGAAAAATCCTTACGTGATGGAGAAAAATAGAGTTCATATTTGGATTCAGCGCCCAAAAACACATAAGAATCAGCTATCAAATTTAAAACAATTTTTAGAAAGTTAAAAAACGCAGGCCTGTGTAATTATTATTTGTTAAGATTGTTTTAATTTTCTTGATGTTATCTTTTCTGTATTGAGTATGTGATAGTTTTACTGTTCTATCAGTCAGATTATTTATAATCATTTTATTGCATACTGTAGGTGCATTTGAGTGGTAATTCATATATCGAAAAGAAACTGTGGGTTTATTATTCCAATTTGTATAAATAGTATCCTGTCTATCATAGCTTAAAGAAATATCAAGAAATTTAATACTGTTATTAATTTCTTCTTCAATAGTGAATTTTAATTTGTTGTGAAAATTGTTGAATTTATTTAAAAGATAGTTTATTTTATTATTCGGAGTACATGTTACGATGTCATCTAAGAAAATGGGGTGGAAATCTAATGAATTGATAACGTTTTGTTCCAAATGTTCCATTACCATATTTGCAATAGGAGCAGCTAAAGTAGTGCCCATGGTAATACCAAATGTTTGACTATAAAAAGAATTTTTGTATTGAAAATATGTGTTGCCGAGACAGAAGTGTATACCTCTAATAAATTCGTTTTTATTTAGTGACGTGTGTGAACTAAGTTCATCCCATTTGGATTCTATTATGTTTATAGCTAGATCTGTAGGAATGTTAGTATATAAAGATTCTACATCAAGTGATAAAATTTTGAGATTTGTTGGTACTTTTTGTTCCTTGATGAAATTTTGAAATTTCCATAAGTCTTTGGTATGATATTCCATTTTCCTAACATCCTAGATATGCTATTACCTAAGAATTTTGCTATATTATAAGTAGGGGCTTGTATGTTTGATACTATTGGTCTTGAAGGGATATTATGTTTGTGGATTTTTGGTAAATCATATATTGATGGAGGGTGGGAATTAAAAATGCGAAGTTTGATTTTAGTGTTGAAATCTATTAGGTTTTGTCTATGCCATTTATTTATCAAGTTATTATTTTCTTTTTGAGTTTTCTCTGTTGGATTATTTCTTTCTTTTTTATAGGTGAATTTATCGTATAATAGTTTTACTATTTTTTGCTTATATTCCTCTTTAAGAATGATCACTGTTTTATTTGATTTATCTGCTGTTGTTATTATAATATGAGGGTTGTCTTGGACAAATCTTTTTGTTTCTTTAAGTGATAAAACAACGGTCTGGGAAACCGTAGACTTGGGTTCAAGGCCCAACGCAGACAATATTTTTTCAATTAAAAATTTCGTATGATTTGCTTTGTAACTTGTAGACAGCAATGTTTACATCCTCACCTACTTTACAATTACATACTAATTTAGTATTTGTAAATATTTCATATAAAAGCCGAAAAACTCCAAGAATTTATCAATTGATATATTTAACCCTTAACCACCCAGGTGCCGTATGACGGACTACGCGATAAATATATTATGTGTTTTTTCAGTAAAAAATTCGAATAATTAACTTCGTATATGTAGAAAACATTTATTTCATTTACATCGCTTAGCGAAAATGCAATTGATTTGCACAAATTTGGCAACTACGGGCACAATATAATATGTGTTCTTAATGCAATTTAAGGCTTTTCCCGACGATCGAACTTCAGTCTCTTAATAGCTTAATTGTTAAGAGCGTGGTCCGTCAAACCAAAGGATGTAGGTTCGAATCCTGCATAAGGGCGAATTTTTTTCAGTTAAAAATTCGAACAATTAGCGTCGTATATGTAGAAAGCATTTATTTCAGTAATACATGTAATTATTACAATAATGACAGTCAGCGTAAAAGTGCTCAAAACACATTTTGCTTGCACCACGAACAGCGCGCAGTAGCGGGTTTATTACAAATACTACACAAGGGCGTAAACTCTACATCTTTCATAAAACAAAACTGTACAAGATTTCTAAAGGATCCAAGTTTTTCATCTACGTATCCACTCTTATACCACGCGTACATGAACACATCGAAAAAGCTTGAAGAAGAAAACTGGGAAAACTTGGGTTAGCAATTCCAGCATAATAATATTATTTCTCTAGTGCAAATCTATGTCATTATTCATAAGAATCACCATATCAGAAAAAGTTCTAACGAATTTTTTCCACAGTCTAAAATCAAACACAACTAGAGGTTGAGCCATCGGTGTCGATATTTTTTGGTATATTCAAAATGTTTAAAGGTTTATGTTCTGGTACCATTTTCTGAACTTCATCAACACAATTCCCACTCCAAAAATCGATAAAAGAACACCGTTTGGTCCGGTATTCGGGAAGAAAACATCTATTAGCCAGGTTTTGAAATGATCAGATGTGAGCTTTCCTGATGTCGAAGAAGAAATATATACATTACATGTCGAAACAATGATTGCACAACGCGATGTCCAAATGCATTCGCAGATTACTTCAATACTAAAAATAATGCATCACTGACCTGTGATCCTATCACACTTGGAACTTTACTTTATGTGCTCCATCGCGTAAAATATTTCGATATAATTGTGTTAATGATAATATTGATTCAGATATTTTAGTGAATGTAACTTCATTAGGTATTTACTAAAACATTTCTTATGCTTACCTGTAAAACTGCAGGTTAAATCGAAAAATAGCTTATACAGTTTTCAGTTTGGAATAAATGTAAAGGAAACTCAATATAATATAAAAAAAAAATAAATTGATTTTAAAATGAAAGCGTCTCATAAATAAATTAACAATTTGAAATCCACGTCAACCCTAAAAATCAATTAACCCTTTTTAGACAATTTTTTTTTTGCAAAATACATGGTTCGTGATATATTTTATATGAATGATATATGAATAGAACTAATAGATAGAACTAATAGATAGATACTAATTTTATAATATAAAATTTAAATTTTTATCATTCAGCTCCTTTTTGAGTGAATAGTATAGATGAAACGAGGTAAAAGAAATAGTCTAATATATATGAAGAAGTCTTTAAAAAGAAATTTTGTGATATATATATATATATATATATATATATATATATACATATAAACTCTGATTTACAATGCTTATATAATGACAGATGTGGAGTTTACTATAAATGGTGAACAGTGAGCTCATTGAAATATTCCTGTAAGATATTTAACTTTGACTAAACTATATCGGCAACGGTGTCGGACGCTTAATGCACCGATACATGAAAGATAATATACGTTACGGACGCCAAATTTCCGATGTACTAAAAGGTGTTATATACTTCAGATGTTATATTGCTACTAGAGTGAAAGAAGTTCTAATTGATAAAAATGTAAAAGTTGAAAAACCTCAACTAAGTTAAGAAACTTAACGGTTTATAGCGAGAAAGTAATATACTTGAATCAAAACTGACATTCGAACTTTCCTTCTCAGGGACGCCAAAATGATGGATTATGAAAGGACGCGAGTTTGATAGTCGGATGTATATATATATATATATATATATATATATATATATATATATACATATATATATATAATATTTTCGTGACCTTGTTATGATATGGTAAACTTAATAAGTCGGCGATTAAAGGTCTGGTTTATTACTTCAAAGTATATATATTTAAAACAACCCTACATGTTTCGGCAATGATGCCTTTGTCAAAGATATAAAAAATATAAATCAATCATAATAATCAATTATTTATATTTTTTATATCGTTGACAAAGGCATCATTGCCGAAACATGTAGGGTTGTTTTAAATATATATACTTTGAAGTAATAAACTAGACCTTTAATCGCCGACTTATTAAGTTTACTACAGTAGTACCCCGTTATCCGCTGACACCGTATCCGCGGCTTCAGTCATCCGCGATTTACCTATGATGAGCAGAAAACGCTTTATATCAATAATAATAAATATAAAAGTTATAGGAGCATTTGTCGATATATCGTCGTATATATGAGTCATCCCCTGAATTCGGCGCTCTGTTATGATAAGTTAAACAAGTTGGAACGTGCTTAAGGTGCCGCTCGCTTTTACTTGTACATATAAACGCTCCTGTTAACTATGAGTTTAGTACTATTCGAATTGTCGGACAAGACAGTGATTGCAATAGTTTTTAAATAAAGCAAGTAAATTTTAAAATCATTTTAAAATGGCTTCTAAACCAAAAAGAAAACGTGAAATGCTCACTACCTATTAGTGAAAAAATGAAAATCATTAATATGATTGAAATAGAAAAAAAAATCTATTGCAACTGTTACTAAAATATACAATAAAAACGAATCTTCGATACGAGAAGTGTTAAAAAACAAAGATAAGATTTGAGCTGTTTTTTCTAGTGCACCCCAAACTGCAAAAGTTGCAACCACAATACGTAATAAAGTGTTACTTAAGGTAGAAAATGCCTTAAATTTATGGGTGGAAGATATGACAAGAAAACATATTCCTATCGATGGCAAAGTGCTACAACAAAAGGCGTTAATTTTATATGAAGATATGCAGACCCAAGATTATACTGAAGAGGAAGGAAAATCATTCACAGCAAGATGGTGGCTGCATAGATTTAAAACTCGGTTTAATCTAAAAAATATAAAAATGACAGGGGAATCTGCGTCGGCTGATCATGTAGCTGCTGCCCTGTATCCAGAAAAATTTAAACAAATTATTGCAGAAAAGAATTATCATCCTAAGCAAAACTGCGATGAGACTGGTCTTATGTGGAAAAAAATGCCTCAACGGACTTATATTCATGAGACTGCAAAGAGTGCACCAGGCTTTAAAGCAATTAAGGATAGACTTACCTTGATATTTTGTACAAGTGCAGCTGGTCATATTATTAAACCCGGACTTGTTTACCGATCACAGAATCCGCGTGCTCTTAAATACAAAGATAAAGCTTGCCTGCCTGTGTTTTGGCAATCAAATCGAAAGGCGTGGGTTACGGCTGTTCTATTTACACAATGGTTTCATCAATGCTTTATTGCGGAAGTGAAAAGATATTTGGAAAAGGAAGAATTACCATTTAAAGTGCTGCTGATACTAGACAATGCTCCTGGGCATCCTGTGTCACTAGGCACAGAAGATAAAAATGTTGAAGAGCTTTTTTTACCACCTAACACGACCTCATTGCTTCAGCCCGTTGATCAAGGTGTCATTAGATGCTTTAAAGCCATATATATTCGACAGGTTTTCGAAATGCTGTATACAATGGCTAACGAATGCTCTGATATCGGGCTCATGGAATGCTGGAAGTCATTTACAATTGTTGACGCAATTCTATTTATCAAAGGAGCGATGGAGGAATTAAAGTCAGAAACGATAATAGCATGTTGGAAAAATCTGTGGAATGACATCGTTCTTAGTTCTGAAGACACACATGATATTAATTCACATCTAACAACGATATTTAACATAGCGCAGAAAATAGATGGAGAAGGATTTAACGATATAACCCAAGAGGAACTCAGTGATTACATAAACGAATAGGATCAAGTATTCACCAACGAGAAATTGGAAGACCTTGTGAAATCTTCTCCAGAAGCAAGTGACGATGAGGATGAGGGTCAACAAGAACCGCCAGCATGGACGCTTGAAAAATTTTCAGCGATATTTCGAACTGCTCAAACATTAAAAGAACAGATAATAGAATATGATCCAATAATGAAACGCAGTATAAAAATTAATCGCACTATAACAGAAGCCTTGAAACCTTTGGAGGATTTGTTTATTCAAATGAAAAGACAAAAACGACAACTACCAATAACAATGTTCTTTGAAAAACTCGACAAAACTATCGATAATGCACAGCCATCAACATCGTTTGCTTCGGATCTAAGTAAACAATCGACTGCTAACTTGGACTTGGAGGAAGATGAATGAATATGTAGCTCACGATGATAAAGTTTTTCTTGTTGTATATTTTCTTGTTGTGTATGTAAATATGTACTATATGTACATATTGCTATGTATTGTTGGATCTCGTTGAAGATAGTCCACAATGCACCACTATGAGTCCAGGTCGCCTTACGGAGAGCTTATTTCTTTTAACAGAGTCCTCTACAGTCTCCGGTTCATTTATGAACATGGACAGAAAAAAAATATACTAGCATTAAAACAAGCACTTTGCTAGAAAAATTTATTTAAAAAAAATAAAAAAAAATATCTTAATTAAATATTAAGATAGCTAATTGTATTCAATCACAAAAAGCAGGAGGAAAAAGATTACGAGATAAATGACACGCTTGTAATGAAAACCTCCAATTATTCGCGAACAAAATAACCTAATTAAATAGCATGGAAAACTTTCATTTTTAATTGTTTACGATAACCCCCAAAATCAAACGTCAAACAGATCATAAACTGCTATCCCGCGTGTCTGAAAACTAATGATGCGCACTTCAACATGAATATGAATGTCCCTCCAACCTGATTTCAAAAAATATCTTACACCTGAATAAAGAAAAAATCCTCCATAAAAACTATGAAAAATTTCCTTGCTCTTCATCTACTAAAATATAATCACTTAACTAATGAGCTCAAAATCAAGAAATTTGTCATCAAGAATAATATCAAATAAAATTAATTTACAAAAAATCTACTTACTTACTACCTACTTATTAATGTAACCGTAGCACACACAAAAAAACTTAATGAGAGATTTTTCAGATGAATCGCATATTTCAAATAAAAAAAATTACAAGTTAAAATAGTCGTAATAACTCGATAATTACTTTAAACACATCAATTAACCAAAACTAAAACATAAACCGAAACTATAAACCTTTTAAATAAAGAAAAAGTCCTTATTTAATATTAACACGTGCGAATCATCTGAATGTACATCAATCTCTGGTGGGAAAAATAACCTTCGTCCCAGATCAAAAAATAAATCAAGCTACATACTTCAAACGATATCACGTCCGGTAAAAGACCACGACGTAAATCAATTCAATTTTCGAACAATATACAGTCTGAATCTAAAATACCCGCCAATTTAAATTTTTAAAATAAACTCTTACAAATTACTAAATATAAACCTGTATATAAAATATACATAAATAACAATTATTTTTAAAATTGTTCTTCGGGGAAAAAACACTACAATATGTATGAACTTATATATTTATTAAACTTAAATTCTATTTGTGCCACAGCACAAGAATATTTATTTATTTATTGCTTATTTATTTTAAATAAATATTATATAACTTATTTTTTCTTGTTTCATTGTTTTAACTTTGCTTCATATTTCATATTGTACTCGAAAATAAAGCGTTCGCTTCTATCCGCGGTTTTCAGTATCCGCGGAAGACCACAGAACCAAACCCCCGCGGATATGGAGATACTACTGTGTTTATATATATATATAATAACTTCGTGACCTTGGTATGATATGGTAAACCTAATCAGTAGGCGATTAAAGGTCTGTATATTACTTCAAAATATATGTATTTAAAAAACTCTACATGTTTCGGCTGTATACGCCTTTTTCAAGAGAATACAAAATATGAATGACAGGATATAAATGTCAATGGACTTGACATTTATATCCTGTCATTCATATTTTGTATTCTCTTGAAAAAGGCGTATACAGCCCAAACATGTAGAGTTTTTTAAATACATATATTTTGAAGTAATATACAGACCTTTAATCGCCTACTGATTAGGTTTACCATATATATATATATATATATATATATATATAACAATTGATAAATTATTGGAGTTTTTCGGCTTTTATATGAAATATTTACAAATATGAAATTAGTATGTATGTAATTGCAGAGTAAGTGGCAAATTACAAAGCAAATCATACGAAATTTTTTTATTTGAAAAATATGGTCTACGTTGGGACTCGAACCCAAGTCTACAGCTTGCCCGGCAGTCGCTTTTACCATTAAGCCACATCCCCACTTACTCTGCAAATACATACATTCTAATTTGATATTTGTAAATATTTCATATAAAAGCCGAAAAACTCCAATAATTTATCAATTGTTATATTTAATAAACGGCTAAGAAATTATCTTAACACTCATATAGCTATGGAGTAATAATTAGCATTTCCAACATTCATATCTGACATCTGCTCTCAAAATACTGACATCTGCATTCAATAACTCGCATCTACTTTCAAAATAGGCATCTGCTTTCTAATCTGACGTTTGCTTTCTTAACTGAAACCTGCTTTCAAATCAGATATCTGCTTTCATTAACTGACATTTGCTTTCACTAACTGACATCTGCTATCAAAACTGACATGAGCTTTAAAACTGACTTCTGCTTTCAACTTGACATCTACATTCAATAACTGACATCTGATTCATTAACACTGTTACTCTATAATACATTTCTAAATAGCTTGAACTTGGGTCTATTGAGGCTTAGTGGTAAAAGCGACAGCCCGGCAAGCTGTAGACTTGGGTTCGAGTCCCAACGTTGACCATATTTTTCAAATAAAAAAAATTCGTATGATTTGCTTTGTAATTTGTAGACAGCAATGTTTACATCCCCACTTACTCTGCAATTACATACATTCTAATTTGATATTTGTAAATATTTCATATAAAAGCCGAAAAACTCCAATAATTTAACAATTGTTATATTTAATAAACGGCTAAGAAATTATCTAAACACACACATATATATATATATATATATATATATATATATATATATATATATATATATATATATATTGAAGAAGTACGAAGGATCGCTGACTAAGTAAAATAAATATAAGAATAATGTGAGCGTTAAAACTAAAAAAGTGAATGATGTAAGAAAAACTTAAAAGATTTGAATTTGAAAATTGGGCGCCAAGTTTTAACGTACTTAGTTGATCCAACGCAATCTGTTAAATACCCCACTAGCTTTCGGGAGAGCTTGAGTACTTATGCTTTATTTTCTATCTCAGGTTTCAAAGTCGGTCGTTTGTATCTCCCGTAAATGCCATGTAAATGGTATATTAATTCGACACAAACTCAACATTCAAACAAATCAAATAAAAGATCGAATCAAAATCAAAGTAATAAAATTTATTAGAATTAAAAAACAGAGAATTGTAACAATTATTACTTGCGAATAAGAAATCTGTACATATGCTCGTATTATCTGGACTATACGGTAAAAATCGGTATTGTGGAATTTGAAATGGAAAAATATAAATATAAAAAGTAAGTTTAAAAATCAAAATAAGTTAAATATCAATTTTAAAGTAATCGTCGTATTAATTTATACACATCTCGAAACTAATTTCACAAATTACGTCCACTAATTCGATATTTATACATGTGTTTATGATATGTAATAATCTGCATTTCCTTTTATAGAGCTGGAATAAGTGTGCTGGTTGAACCATAACAATATATATATATATATAACATTTGATAAATTATTGGAGTTTTTCGGCTTTTATATGAAATATTTACAAATATCAAATTGGAAAGTATGTAATTGCAGAGTAAGTGGGGATGTAAACATTGCTGCCTACAAATTACAAAGCAAATCATACGAAATTTTTAATTGAAAAATATGGTCTACGTTGGGACTCGAACCCAAGTCTACAGCTATCCGGGCTGTCGCTTTTACCACTAAGCCACAATAGACCCAGGTTCAAGCTATTTAAAAATGCATTATAAAGTAACAGTGTTAATGAATCAGATGTCAGTTATTGAATGTAGATGTCAAGTTGAAAGCAGAAGTCAGTTTTGAAAGTTCATGTCAGTTTTGATAGCAGATGTCAGTTAGTGAAAGCAAATGTCAGTTATTGAAAGCAGATGTCTGTTTTGAAAGCAGGTGTCAGTTATGAAAGCAAACGTCAGATTAGAAAGCAGATGCCTATTTTGAAAGTAGATGTGAGTTATTGAAAGCAGATGTCAGTATTTTGAGAGCAGATGTCAGATTTGAATGTTTGAACATGCTAATTATTACTCCATAGCTATATGAGTTTTTCAGATAATTTCTAAGCCGTTTATTAAACTCCAATAATTTATCAAATGTTATATTTAATAAACGGCTAAGAAATTATCTAAAACACTTATATATATATATATATATATATATATATATATATATATATATATATATATTTAGTGTTTATAAGAATTTTATTTTTCTTATTTATTTTATTGGCCGTGTCTTAATATTAACAATAATAGACTTTTTATTGGTTTAGCGTCTTACTGTAATTGTAGTTGATTTCAAATTTTCAATTCATTTATACAGATTTAACCACATTAATTCTTCCTTACTCATTATTAATCTAAGTTTAAATTTTAATTTTAATTGTTAATGTAATTGGTAATTCAGTCTCTAATACAGTTTTAATTCTAATGGTTAATTTAATTGTTAATTCAGTCTCACAAAAGCAAACACAGCTCTCACGTTTTCATTGTAGTAATTCTTGGTTCTAGTTACCTTACTGTATTGTAGTTTAATTCAAATCTTCAATTCATTTATACAGATGTAATCACTTTAATTGTCCTTTCTCATTATTAATCTAATTTTAAATTTTAACTTTAATTGTTAATCTAATTGGTAATTCAGTCTTTAATCTAAGTTTAATTTTAATTGTTAATTTAATTGTCAATTCAATCTCACATAAGCAAACACAGTTCTCATGTTTTCATTGTATTAATTCTTGTTTCTAGTTACTTGAAAAAGACTGAATAATAATAAAAAGTCGAAACGTCGTAGAATAAAACAGCAAAATTCAATAAAAGGTCGCTAAACCAATTAAAAGTCTATTATTGTTAATACATATATATATATATATAAATATAATAACTTCGTGACCTTGGTATGATATGGTAATCCTAATCAGTAGGCGATTAAAGGTGTGTATATTACTTCAAAATATATGTATTTAAAAACTCTACATGTTTCGGCAGTACGCCTTTATCTAGAGAATACAAAATATAAATGACAGAATATAAATGTCAAGTAATTAATGTCAATTACTTGACATTTATATTCTGTCATTTATATTTTGTATTCTCTTGATAAAGGCGTACCGCCGAAACATGTAGAGTTTTTTAAATACATATATTTTGAAGTAATATACAGACCTTTAATCGCCTACTGATTAGGTTTACCATATATATATATACATATATATATATATATATATATATATATATATATATATATATATATATATATATATATATACATGTGGTATGTATATGGTAAACCTAATCAGTAGGCGATTAAAGGTCTGTATATTACTTCAAAATATATGTATTTAAAAAACTCTACATGTTTCGGCGGTACGCCTTTATCAAGAGTATACAAAATATAAATGACAGAATATAAATGTCAAGTAATTAAGTTGCTATGGTTTAAATTATTCAAAGATACATTCCAGTAATAATAATAAATCATGCCTTAGTATTCCAAAAAATAGATAGCAAGGTGTGAACACACGCACGAGCGCACCGACATACAAAACCCTACACTTACGCTCTCACACAAAACCACACACCCATAGAGAGACGCAAGCTGCCAGCAGCAACCAACACACAAGTTCATACCCAGAAAGAGACACAAATTGCTAGCAGCGAACAACACATATGTTCACACCTTGCTATCTATTTTTTGGAATACTAAGGCATGATTTATTATTATTACTGGAATGTATCTTTGAATAATTTAAACCATAGCAACTTAATTACTTGACATTTATATTCTGTCATTTATATTTTGTATACTCTTGATAAAGGCGTACCGCCGAAACATGTAGAGTTTTTTAAATATACATATTTTGAAGTAATATACAGACCTTTAATCGCCTACTGATTAGGTTTACCATATCATACCAAGGTCACGAAGTTATTATATATATATATATATATATATATATATATATATATATATAATATATCGCCTACTGATTAGGTTTACTATATATATATATATATATATATATATATATATATATATATATATATACAAGTGTCCCGTATCGTTATGTTCAAATTGTAGGAGTGTAAAGTAGACTTCATTTCAAGTAACAAAAACGCTAAACTTGTATAACCAATTTTATTTGTTTCAAAGTTACAGATCTATGAATGTGATTGTCAGATCATGAAAAAAATATAACAGAATAATTGAAACATACATGAGTGGGTAAACCTCACCAGTTTTGTATAATACAAAGGTATTTTTAATAATATAAAATATTACTAAAAATCTGGTGTGAAGAACACAAATGCAGGTCCACTATTAATATTTTCTGTGAACGTGCCCGAATATATCCTATCCCCAGAGACGAAGATACGTATTTCGCTTTTCTACAAGCTCATCGGTACGCCCCTGCTGGAGAAAGGATATTTCCAGACACATTCACAGAAAAGAACCACCTCGCCCTATCACCGTAATTATCCAGACCGAGCGCAGAAGTAAATTCGGCGCTACCTGTTGTCAGTCAGCCGAAGTACCTCGCATACCGTCCACATAATTAATGTGAAGTAACGACGCCCTTCCAAAGGTTAGCACAGCCAATCTCTCTAGAAAACTGCATTTTGATTGTGCCTTCACTCATACTACGGCTTAACCGCATGTGTAATGTATCAGAATAATTTAAACATACATGAGTAGGTAAAACCCACCAGTTTTGTATAATACAAAGGTATTTTTAATAATATAAAATATTAAATATTAAAAATATTAAAATATTAAAACTAAAAATCTGGTGTGAAGAACACAAATGCAGGTTCACTATTAATATTTTCTGTGAATACGTTCACAGAAAATATTAATAGTGAACCTGCATTTGTGTTCTTCACACCAGATTTTTAGTAATATTTTATATTATTAAAAATACCTTTGTATTAAAAAAATATAATCCTAAAGTCAATACAAGCTGATTTTATTTAAAAAAAGTTATACGATTCAATAACAGGCCTGTGATTCTTAACGACGCAGAATGAAATGTTATCCTGAAATAATCACGTGTCGTAGTGCATACAGTAATTTCTTGGAGATCTACAAATAACAGTACTGGAAATTGATTTATGATAAAGAAGGTTCTTAATTATTATTATTGAATACCGAGATCGGTTTCCCGATAGGTGCATTCCTCATTACAGAACGTTTCTGGAAGTACACAGACAATTTAGGGAATGCGGACTACGTGATTATCTTTTCGACAGAGGAATAAATCGCTAGACAACTAGGAGTGCCACAAACGACAGTTTGGGGAATTATAAAACGCGAGGGCTTATATCTATATCACTATCGCAGGGGGACGGTTTGCTTGAGGCAGACCACTATGCTCGTCTAGTTTATTCTACCTGGATATTAAGACAGTCACGGCTTCATTTTAATTTCTGCAGAACAGTCCTCTGGACAAGAGAAGTGGTGTTAGAAATCTGAGGAACCTGCACAAGTGGTCATCAGAAAATCCCAAAGCAATACGGCCATCTAAATTTCAACATCAATTTTCTATTAGCGTTTGGGCGGCCCTAATTGATGACTTGTTCATTGGCCCTGTCGTTCTTCCTGGTGGGTTAAATGCGGACAATTGCCTTCAATTTTTGTTGACGAACTGCCAGGTCTTTTAGAGGATGTCCCACTGAATTTTCGACGAGACATGTGGTTTCACATGGATGGGGCACCACCATATTTCGGAATTGCTGTCCGAAATTGGGTTAAAGTCAATTATCCAAGATGGATTGGTCGAAGTGGTCCTGTAGCATGGCCACCCAGATCATCCGATCATAATCCCCTTGACTTTTGTTTATGGGGTACATGAAAAATTTAGTGTACGCGCAAGTTTCGAACACAAGAGAAGAGTTGTTGGATCGTATTCACCTGGCTGCAAAGCAAATCCGACAAAACAAGTATGAAATTCGGATAAGTATTTCTTCTGTTTGCTTAGGGGCACAAGCCTGCATTCAACAAGGAGGTGGACATTTCGAAAATATTATTAATTGAACTTTTTTACATAGAATCTGTTTTTATTGACTTTAGGATTACATTTTTTTCCATAATCTGACAATCACATTCAGAGATCTGTAACTTTGAAACAATTAAAAATGGATGTACAAGTTTTGCGTTTTTGTTACTTGAAATGAAGTCTACTTTACACTCCTAAAATTTGAACATAACGATACGGGACATCTTGTATATATATATATATATATATATATATATATATACCGATAGGACCAGCTCGGAACGGGCCATAGTCAGCAATGAGTGGCAACAGCGAATCCCCTCTACGCGAAGCATATTCAATTGATTGCAGAACATTGCAGTTAATAATTTAGTAAGACTTAAACCGCGCAAGGATATAGTCGTTTGCATATTCGTTCTGTATACGTAATTTGCCCATTTGTTTCAGACATAATAAGGTCCAATTTATTATTATTATTGTATTCTTAGCTGCTACGGAAAAGTAATTTTAAGTAATAAAAAAACAATAACGTTTTCTAAAAGATAAAAGTAAAAAAATCAATAATTCTGCAAAATAAATTTAAATTTTAAGAAAGTCACTCAATATAGGATTCGAAAATACCAATAAATCGTCGAATGCGAAGGAATAGGCCGATTTACGTACTCTACAGCAAATAAATCAGCGGATGTTAGACAGGAATTGCCGGCAAGATACCACGAAACTATTTGTACCTTCTCTGCGGTTGTATACACTGACATGATAACTACCTTTACGTATGCACAGCTAAATACAAATGAAGGGCAATCTGTTGCGCTCGACCATCGGACGTATGTTGCGCACGCAGAGTGGCATCGTACACACGTTGCCACATCGCATTACGTTCCATACGTATATTGTTGCCTATGGCCCGTAGCGGGCTGGACCTATCGGTATATATATATATATATATATATATATATATATATATATATGTATATATATATATATTGATGTAGGTCAAGCCTACACATAAGAATGCCGTAGTTAGCAAGAAACAGAAATTTAACATATATATGTAATCTTTAGAATAATTAAAAAATATTGAAACTGAATTCTTTTTATGTAATATCAATAAAGTTGATTTCGCGTTTTTTATTGTTTAAAATTCATTCTCACATTTATTTATTTTTATCTTTTCATTTGCTTTAGTCATTTTATTCCGATATCTTGTATTTCAAAAGATATTTCAACTTAATTGATCGATAATAAATGACGCCAATTATTTAGGCGAGACTGTACTAATTTAAAATAACTACAGCGGGAATTATCCCAACCATAAAATGAGCATTATGTACAATTAGCAACATTCACACGTCAATTATTCGGTTACAAAAATAAAATATATAATTTATATTAAGCATATGTATATCTAGATTGATTAAATTGTCATTTTCATTATAATAAAATGTCGAGATTATAGAAATACATACAGTTGGACGACTCAGAAGTTGGGATTCAGAACAAATGAGAGTTGGCGTCACTAGTGAAAAATCTCCATTAAACACCTCGACGTATTTAAGTGCCTCTCTGCAAATTAATAGAAAAAGCATTAATAAATTTAGAAAACCTATACATCGAACCTAGTCAAACCTTACCAATATATCCAGCTCCTGTTTAACGCATTTTGCGAGTCCAGACGGTAACCGGTGCCCAAGAAAACGAAAATTACATTTCACCGGGAAAGCCTGCCGTTAGATCGAAAACCAAGCGGGGGGACGCCATCCGATTGCCCGTTGAAACTTGTATCCTGCATTCACGGATCTACCAGCCAAGTCCAGAATTACAAATTCCTGTCTATGTTCACATAAGTACTCTTTAAACATCCTACGAATTTTTGAAAATAATAAATTAATTTACTTCCACAAAATAAAATCACAATCAAATTATTTTTAATAATTATAACCTATGTTGCATTTTAATATTAACATAATTTAAGTTAAGTCTGGAAGAATACAGTTTCCTGTTAGACATAATTAAATTTAATAATAGAATTATCTATGCATTTAGCTTTATTCATGTCATGTTCATTTAGTTGTTTTGTTTAACCTACAATTTATTTCATGTTTAGTTTATCACGTGACCTGATTCGTTTAAATATCCATATTTTAATTAATTTACCTGTTTTTCAATAACTTCATTAAAGTCCTTTACATTATTCCTTATCTCACTCGTTTTATTTAGTAGTTTTGAATATAAAAAATACCATTATTTATTACATTCGCATCAGCTGATTTTGTAAGTGTTCTATTGCAGTCACCGAACCTACCTTTTAAGGTGTATTTTTCTATGCCCTCACAAGAGTCTAATTGTTCTTCACAGCCGGACACACAACACAAATTTTAGCCCACCCGAATATACTTATAAGAAGTTATATACATGAACAGCTGTTTAGGTTAAGTATACTTCGCTATTAACGATTATGTATCTTTGCATCATACGCAACTAACAGATTTAATGTTATACAACCCCATCTATGTGTAACATTTGATAGCATATTTAATATAGAGATTTATAATTCACATTTTAAAAATTTATCTTAACAGTTTATTTAAACATTTAATTTTGTATGTATATATTTCATTAAGCCTTCAGCGTTATATTAATATATATATATATATATATATATATATATACATATAATTTATATTATATTATTGTTACATTGATGTTTGCTTAATCCTGTAAAGACCATAAAGTAACCTAAAAAACCTGAATGATTAGTAACTTGAAATATCTGTTGAAAGTAACGAAGACAAAAGCTTGTATATCAGGATACTGGAATATGATTTAGTTTAGCTAATAAACACAATTGCACTTTTACATGTGTCAAAGCATAGTAAGTTGATTTTCACAAAAATACCAGTTTTGTGACAATTATGAATACCAGAAACAAAAAGATATATTTTTTGCAATTTTTTTCGTCCACTTTCTAAAGACCTACTCAAATATACACTTAACGGCTGTACAAAAGTATAAAAACTTAATTTACGTAAAGCTACAAAAACGGAGTTACTAGGTTTTGCCAATGCACTGGAGACATATAAAATCAGACGTCTAATAATTACTATATTATGCCCACATAAAATGAAACGACGATACATATATTTTCCTTTCACTAATTTTAATCTATTTCAAAGTTCTATTTCATTTGTGCAAATAGATAATAAAGTTTTAAGAAAACGTTGTTGCCTTTATTTAATATATTTCTTTCAAATTACTACATATACTAAAACTTTGATGCTCATCCTATATTTAATTAATCACATCCGTCTCATTGCTAAGACACCCGATCGAGCATCGTCTTTTTAAGAGTCTGAGTATTCATGGGTGTCCTTTTTCTATTTGTTTATTGTTCCATAAGCACATTTTCCACGTTTCAAAAGAAAATTTACCAGTTGTGGTGGAGTACAAAAACTGTGTTTTACCATAGTATTTAAAATTCAAAAGTGGTTCAAGTGGTCACTACTTGAACCACTTTTGAATTTTAAATACTATGGTAAAACACAGTTTTTGTACTCCACCACAACTGGTAAATTTTCTTTTGAAACGTGGAAAATGTGCTTATGGAACAATAAACAAATAGAAAAAGGACACCCATGAATACTCAGACTCTTAAAAAGACGATGCTCGATCGGGTGTCTTAGCAATGAGACGGATGTGATTAATTAAATATAGGATGAGCATCAAAGTTTTAGTATATGTAGTAATTTGAAAGAAATATATTAAATAAAGGCAACAACGTTTTCTTAAAACTTTATTATCTATTTGCACAAATGAAATAGAACTTTGAAATAGATTAAAATTAGTGAAAGGAAAATATATGTATCGTCGTTTCATTTTATGTGGGCATAATATAGTAATTATTAGACGTCTGATTTTATATGTCTCCAGTGCATTGGCAAAACCTAGTAACTCCGTTTTTGTAGCTTTACGTAAATTAAGTTTTTATACTTTTGTACAGCCGTTAAGTGTATATTTGAGTAGGTCTTTAGAAAGTGGACGAAAAAAATTGCAAAAAATATATCTTTTTGTTTCTGGTATTCATAATTGTCACAAAACTGGTATTTTTGTGAAAATCAACTTACTATGCTTTGACACATGTAAAAGTGCAATTGTGTTTATTAGCTAAACTAAATCATATTCCAGTATCCTGATATACAAGCTTTTGTCTTCGTTACTTTCAACAGATATTTCAAGTTACTAATCATTCAGGTTTTTTAGGTTACTTTATGGTCTTTACAGGATTAAGCAAACATCAATGTAACAATAATATAATATAAATTATATATATATATATATATATATATATATATATATATATATATATATATATTAATATAACGCTGAAGGCTTAATGAAATATATACATACAAAATTAAATGTTTAAATAAACTGTTAAGATAAATTTTTAAAATGTGAATTATAAATCTCTATATTAAATATGCTATCAAATGTTACACATAGATGGGGTTGTATAACATTAAATCTGTTATTTGCGTATGATGCAAAGATACATAATCGTTAATAGCGAAGTATACTTAACCTAAACAGCTGTTCATGTATATAACTTCTTATAAGTATATTCGGGTGGGCTAAAATTTGTGTTGTGTGTCCGGCTGTGAAGAACAATTAGACTCTTGTGAGGGCATAGAAAAATACACCTTAAAAGGTAGGTTCGGTGACTGCAATAGAACACTTACAAAATCAGCTGATGCAAATGTAATAAATAATGGTATTTTTTATATTCAAAACTACTAAATAAAACGAGTGAGATAAGGAATAATGTAAAGGACTTTAATGAAGTTATTGAAAAACAGGTAAATTAATTAAAATATGGATATTTAAACGAATCAGGTCACGTGATAAACTAAACATGAAATAAATTCTAGGTTAAACAAAACAACTAAATGAACGTGACATGAATAAAGCTAAATGCATAGATAATTCTATTATTAAATTTAATTATGTCTAACAGGAAACTGTATTCTTCCAGACTTAACTTAAATTATGTTAATATTAAAATGCAACATAGGTTATAATTATTAAAAATAATTTGATTGTGATTTTATTTTGTGGAAGTAAATTAATTTATTATTTTCAAAAATTCGTAGGATGTTTAAAGAGTACTTATGTGAACATAGACAGGAATTTGTAATTCTGGACTTGGCTGGTAGATCCGTGAATGCAGGATACAAGTTTCAACGGGCAATCGGATGGCGTCCCCCCGCTTGGTTTTCGATCTAACGGCAGGCTTTCCCGGTGAAATGTAATTTTCGTTTTCTTGGGCACCGGTTACCGTCTGGACTCGCAAAATGCGTTAAACAGGAGCTGGATATATTGGTAAGGTTTGACTAGGTTCGATGTATAGGTTTTCTAAATTTATTAATGCTTTTTCTATTAATTTGCAGAGAGGCACTTAAATACGTCGAGGTGTTTAATGGAGATTTTTCACTAGTGACGCCAACTCTCATTTGTTCTGAATCCCAACTTCTGATTCGTCCAACTGTATGTATTTCTATAATCTCGACATTTTATTATAATGAAAATGACAATTTAATCAATCTAGATATACATATGCTTAATATAAATTATATATTTTATTTTTGTAACCGAATAATTGACGTGTGAATGTTGCTAATTGTACATAATGCTCATTTTATGGTTGGGATAATTCCCGCTGTAGTTATTTTAAATTAGTACAGTCTCGCCTAAATAATTGGCGTCATTTATTATCGATCAATTAAGTTGAAATATCTTTTGAAATACAAGATATCGGAATAAAATGACTAATGCAAATGAAAAGATAAAAATAAATAAATGTGAGAATGAATTTTAAACAATAAAAAACGCGAAATCAACTTTATTGATATTACATAAGAAGAATTCAGTTTCAATATTTTTTAATTATTCTAAAGATTACATATATATGTTAAATTTCTGTTTCTTGCTAACTACGGCATTCTTATGTGTAGGCTTGACCTACATCAATATATATATATATACATATATATATATATATATACCGATAGGTCCAGCCCGCTACGGGCCATAGGCAACAATATACGTATGGAACGTAATGCGATGTGGCAACGTGTGTACGATGCCACTCTGCGTGCGCAACATACGTCCGATGGTCGAGCGCAACAGATTGCCCTTCATTTGTATTTAGCTGTGCATACGTAAAGGTAGTTATCATGTCAGTGTATACAACCGCAGAGAAGGTACAAATAGTTTCGTGGTATCTTGCCGGCAATTCCTGTCTAACATCCGCTGATTTATTTGCTGTAGAGTACGTAAATCGGCCTATTCCTTCGCATTCGACGATTTATTGGTATTTTCGAATCCTATATTGAAAATCCAATTTTTTTCGTCCACTTTCTAAAGACCTACTCAAATATACACTTAACGGCTGTACAAAAGTATAAAAACTTAATTTACGTAAAGCTACAAAAACGGAGTTACTAGGTTTTGCCAATGCACTGGAGACATATAAAATCAGACGTCTAATAATTACTATATTATGCCCACATAAAATGAAACGACGATACATATATTTTCCTTTCACTAATTTTAATCTATTTCAAAGTTCTATTTCATTTGTGCAAATAGATAATAAAGTTTTAAGAAAACGTTGTTGCCTTTATTTAATATATTTCTTTCAAATTACTACATATACTAAAACTTTGATGCTCATCCTATATTTAATTAATCACATCCGTCTCATTGCTAAGACACCCGATCGAGCATCGTCTTTTTAAGAGTCTGAGTATTCATGGGTGTCCTTTTTCTATTTGTTTATTGTTCCATAAGCACATTTTCCACGTTTCAAAAGAAAATTTACCAGTTGTGGTGGAGTACAAAAACTGTGTTTTACCATAGTATTTAAAATTCAAAAGTGGTTCAAGTAGTGGCGATAGGATTTATTACGATATATATATATATATATATATATATATATATATATGTAGCAAATGATAAATTATTGGAGTTTTTCGGCTTTAATATGAAATATTTACAAATATCAAATTAGAATGTATGTAATTGCAGAGTAACTGGGGATGTAAACATTGCTGTCTGCAAATTACAAAGCAAATCATACGAAATTTTTAATTGTAAAATATTTTCTATGTTGGGACTCGTCTACAGTTTGCCGGACTGTCGCTTTTACCATTTAGCCACAATAGACCTAGTTCCAAGATATTTAGAAATGCATTATAAAGTAACAGTGTTTGTGAATCAGATGTCAGTTATTGAATGTAGATGTCAAGTTGAAAGCAGAAGTAAGTTTTGAAAGCTGATGTCAGTTTTGATAGCAGATGTCAGTTATTGAAAGCAACTGTCAGTTATTGAAAGAAGATGTCTGTTTTGAAAGCAGGTGTCAGTTATGAAAGCAAACGTCAGAATAGAAAGCAGATGCCTATTTTAAAAGTAGATGTCAGTTATTGAATGCAGATATCAGTATTTTGAGAGCAGATGTCAGATTTGAATGTTTGAAAATGCTAATTATTACTCCATAGCTATATGAGTGTTTAGATAATTTCTTAGCCGTTTATTAAATATAACAAATGATAAATTATTGGAGTTTTTCGGCTTTTATATGAAATATTTACAAATATCAAATTAGAATGTATGTAATTGCAGAGTAAGTGGGGATGAAAGGATTGCTGTCGACAAATTACATAGCACATCATACGAAATTTATAATTGAAAAATACAGTCTATGTTCGGACTTGAACCCAAGTCTACAGTTTGCCGGACTGTCGTTTTTGCAACTAAGCCACAATAGACCTAGGTCCAAGCTATTTAGAAATGCATTAGAAAGTAACAGTGTTAATGAATCAGATGTAAGTTATTGAATGTAGATGTCAAGTTGAAAGCAGAAGTCAGTTTTGAAAGCTGATGTCAGTTTTCATAGCAGATGTCAGTTAGTGAAAGCAAATATCAGTTATTGAAAGCAGATGTCTGTTTTGAAAGCAGGTTTCAGTTATGAAAGCAAACGTCAGATTAGAAAGCAGATGCCTATTTTGAAAGTAGATGTCAGTTATTGAAAGCAGATGTCAGTATTTTGAGAGCAGATGTCAGATTTGAATGCTTGAAAATGCTAATAACTACTCCATAGCTTCATGAGGGCTTAGATAATTTCTTAGCCGTTTATTAAATATAACAAATGTAAAATTATTGGGGTTTTTCGGCTTTTGTATGAAATATTTACAAATATCAAATTAGAATGTATGTAATTGCAGAGTAAGTGGGGATGTAAACAAAATACAAAGCAAATCATACGAAATTTTTAATTGAAAAAGGTTGTCTATTTTGGGACTCGAACCCAAGTCTACAGTTTGCCGGACTGTCGCTTTTACCACTTAGCCACAATACATCTGCTTTCAATAACTGACATCTACTTTCAAAATAGGCACCTGCTTTCTAATCTGACGTTTGCTTTCATAACTGACACCTGCTTTCAAAACAGACATCTGCTTTCAGTAACTGACATTTGCTTTCACTAACTGACATCTGCTATAAAAACTGACATCAGCTGTCAAAACTGACTTCTGCTTTCATCTTGACATCTACATTCAATAACTGACATCTGATTCATTAACACTGTTACTTTATAATGCATTTCTAAATAGCTTGAACCTAGGTCTATTGTGGCTAAGTGGTAAAAGCGACAGCCCGGCAAATTGAAGTAAACTTGGGTTCGAGTCCCAACATAGACAATATTTTTCAATTAAATATTTCGTATGATTTGCTTTGTAATTTGTAGACAGCAATGTTTACATCCCCACTTACTCTGCAATTACATACATTCTAATTTGATATTTGTAAATATTTCATATAAAAGCCGAAAAACTCCAATAATTTATCATTTGTTATATTTAATAAATGGCTAAGGAATTATCTAAACACTTATATATATATATATATATATATATATATATATATATATATATATATATATGTATACATATACAGGCTGATTCATTTTCGGCCATCACCATGAGGATCTCTCTTATTATTGGAGATAGAGTATAGGTTTAAATATGGCAAAGTTGTTAAATTTTATGTTTGTTATAAATCCGTAAAGAAAATAGACCTGTGACAAATGACCTTCGTTATTTAAAAAAAAACGCGAAAACCCCATTTTCTTCTTTTACCTGTAGCACCGACATTTGACCTTGTAGAGAAAATTTAAAGTCACATCCTTGTGTCCATTTCTAAACCTCTATCCAGTGGTGTACTCTAAATTTTTATACGACGTTTCGTTTCTTTCTGGCCATCATGAACTATCTAATTTCTTATATATATATATATATATATATATATATATAGGCGCCATATCGGATTTAGACACCTCCAGAAAGAGCTTTTTTTCTGATTTCAACCATGTACCACATGCTGACTAAAGTTTTTGACATTATGTTTTATTTGAAAGAATAAATTATAAGATTAAATAAGGTAGCCATAGAATTTCAGTCTGTCAAACATTTTATTTATTGTTCATTAATAATACAAAAATGTCATACACTAACGAAGAGAAACGAGATATGATAAGTATTTTTTATTCTTCGAACCGAAATTCAACAGTAGCGAGTACAAGATATCTACAATTATATCCAGAACGACAACAGCTTCATCGTACCATTTTTCTAGATCTCGACAGAAATTTGGTCGAGAATGGATCGTTTACTAAGCCGCGTAATGGTCAAGACAACAGGAATTTAAATGAAAATCGACAGGATATTTTACAAATGGTAAATTAAAAGCGTGTTTTCAAATTTCATGTTAATCTTGTATTTTTATAGATAAATAATAATCCATCAATTTCTACACGCGAAGTAGCGTCAGAATTAAATTTGTGGCAGTCCAGAGTTTGGAGAACTTGACATAAATGTAGGTTTAAACCATACAGGATCCATGTTAGTCACTCTTTACTGCCTGGAGATAATTTGAGAATGCTAGAATATTGTAATTGGTTAATGGGAAGGATAGAAAATGACGAAAATTTTTTAAGCAAAATCATCTGGTCAGATGAAACAAAATTTACAAATTCTCGAATGTTCAACAGAAATACGGAGCACTATTGGGCAGTACAAAATCCCCGACAAAACAGGGCTAGAAGACCACAACATCGTTTTGGAATAAACGTTTGGATGGGTATTTTGGCAAATCATATCTCGTTTCTCTTCGTTAGTGTATGACATTTTTGTATTATTAATGAACAATAAATAAAATGTTTGACAGATTGAAATTCCAAAGGCTACCTTATTTAATCTTATAATTTATTCTTTCAAATAAAACCTAATATCAAAAACTATAGTCAGCATGTGGTACATGGTTGAAATCATAAAAAAAAATATTTCTGAAGATGTCTAAATCCAATATGGCGCCTATAAGAAATTAGATAGTTGATGATGGCCAGAAAGAAACGAAACGTCGTATAAAAATTTAGAGTACACCACTGGATAGAGGTTTAGAAATGGCCACAAGGATGTGTTTTTATTTTTTCTCTACAAGGCCAAATGTCGGTGCTACAGGTAAAGGAAGAAAATTGGGTTTTCGCGTTTTTTTTTTTAAATAACGAAGGTCATTTGTCACAGGTCGATTTTCTTTACGGATTTATAACAAACACAAAATTTAACAACTTTGCCAAATTTAAACCTGTACTCTATCTCCAATAATAAGAGAGATCCCCATGGTGAGGGCCGAAAATGAATCAGCCTGTATATATATATATATATATATATATATATATAAAACAATTGATAAATTATTGGAGTTTTTCGGCCTTATTTCATATAAGGGCCGACATACTCCAATAATTATAATTTATCAATTGTTATATTTAATAAACGACTAAGAAATTATCTAAACACTCATATAGCTATGGAATAATAATTAGCAATTTCAAACATTCAAATCTGACACCTGCTCTCAAAATACTGACATCTGCTTTCAATAACTGACATCTATTTTCAAAACAGGCATCTGCTTTCAAATCCGACGTTTGTTTGCGTAACTGACACCTGCTTTCAAAACAGACATCTGCTTTCAATAACTGACATTAGCTTTCACTAACTGACAACTGCTATCAAAACTGACATCAGCTTTCAAAACTGACTTCTGCTTTCAACTTGACATCTACATTCAATAACTGACATCTGATTCATTGACACTGTTACTTTATAATGCATTTCTAAATAGTTTGAACCAAGGTCTATTGTGGCTGAGTGGTAAAAGCGACAGTCCTGCAAACTGAAGACTTGGGTTCAAGTCCCAACATAGACTATATTTTTAAATTAAAAATTTCGTATGATATGCTTAGTAATTTGTAGACAGCAATGTTTACATCCCCACTTACTTTGCAATTACATACATACTAATTTGATATTTGTAAATATTTCATATAAGGGCCGAAAAACTCCAGTAATTTATCAATTGTTATATTTAATAAACGGCTCAGAAATTATCTAAACACTTATATTACGGACAATAAAAAATAATCACATAAAAGTCATGAATATATAAAAAAATAGTTATTTATATATATATATATATATATATATATATATATATATATATATATACCCGAAGGTCACGAAGTTATTATATATATATATATATATATTGATGTGGGTCAACTTTCTTCTTTAATTAATACTTTTACTAATAAGATATCGGTTTCAAGAATGTTATATCTAGAATATTCAGATTTGTGAAATATTATTTTATAGTAAGAATTTTGTTATAAATTCATAATTGGTTTTTGAAATCATGATACCGTTTAATATTATACGTTATATTTAATCTATTTTTGTGTTTTGCTAATTAATAAATTTACTTTAACTTATTTTCGTGAGGACTTGAGATTTTTAAAAAACGAACTATGTTTTATCTTACTTTTGAACATATATCGGTAAATTTTGTTATTTGTTTGACTTCTGTGAACTTCATTTTCAGAATTTGTAATTGAGATTACGTGGGTGAATTTTTATTATTATTTTATCTCTAATATTATTTCAGAAACCTTTGTTTAAATTCCTTAGAACATCTGATTTATGCTATTACAAAATTTCTTATGGGAGTCTTGACGACGAAAAACAAGATTATTGATTATTATTATTTTGATTGATTGGCAAGATTTTCGTCTGTATTATATAAATATAGTCATTTTTATTAATATTCCAATAATATTCAACATTTTAAATGTTTATGGGAATATATTAATCACGAAGAAGCAGTATAATAGAATACATTGGATATATTTACCATATAAGAAGAATATAGATATATGCGACAACGGAAGAATTATTTTACGTTAATGCAACGCTCATAAGGAAGATTCTGGATTCCTTGTTGGAGTATTTTGAAGTAAGAACACCTCATCAAGATTCTACATTGAACATAACCTTGTGGAATACCCTGCAAGATTGGATCATAAGCATATCAGCGACTAGGGTATTATCCAGTAATTTAAATCAAGCATCTGACAACCAACCTGGATGTTCTAGTTGGAAATATTCCTGTGAATTTCGTCCCAAAGAACATGATGAAATTGTGATCTTCTAAATTTAACGTATCCATCAGGTATTTTAGGGAAATTTGTAACTTATATGTTTGTGAGAGATATAACATTGCTTGCAGTCACTTTTCTATATATCATTTACTCACGTCATCTTAAATGTCATATTACTTTGCTTTTAAATGTCAGACTTGATAGTTATATTTGAAAATCTTGAAACTTGTTTAATTTAGATCTTGACGTACGATTAGGTTGTCTAGTATTTGAATAGGCAATCCATTTCATATTATTGAACGAAGGATAGCATAATATCATATTAAATCACGTACTTAATTTTTTTTTTTAAATATCTCATTAAATGTTTTTTTTGTTATCTGTATTTTGTGATAATCGAAATAATATTATTTAAATATATTTATATACATGAATTTGACTTTTTAGTTTTATTTTATGTATTTGTAAGTGTTTGTCTGTGTATCGAGAACTTACTTCGAGACCCTAGAGATTGAGTAGTTTTCAGGCTTAATAAATATATTAACTTCTCATATTTTATATTATCACATTATTGTCACCAGAACGTGAGGCTTTTCTCTGATCAGCCTCTCCGTATTATATCATTTGGCGCCAGCAACGTCGGGGCAAATTAATAGATACCCAGACAGTGCTTACAAGGTACATGAAATAAAAAGGTGTAATATATCAACTTATTAAAATAAATAAGGAACGTAGTTATTTTAGAAATTGTATAACAAAGATATTTCTATAAACATCAATTACAGAACAATATATATTATATTTCTTATCTATAACTTAATAAACAACTTTTATAACTAATATATATATAAATTCACATCATCTATTATGAAAACACGTTCCCGTTCTGGATCAAGAATTGAGAATACAGAAGATAGACAGGAAAAAGGAGAAGGAGAGAGTTCTACTATTCCAGAGGCTCCAGCTGCACAATAAGAAACGCCAGTTGATCAGACGAAGATCATGTTTGAAGCAATAATGGGGATAAAAGTTAGGATTGAAGAAAATCAATAGGCTATGAAAAATCAAACCGAGGGAATAAATATTATGAATGAGAAAATTGAACAAAATCAACAAGAAATGAAGAGGATGAATGAAGAAAATCAACAAGAAATGAAGAGGATGAATGAAGAAAATCAACAAGAAATGAAGAGAATGAATGAAAAATTGGAACAAAACATAAACACTAAATTAGAAGATACTATAAATTTACAAAATAGGCAATGGGGATAACTCTTAAAGGACACTGAGGAACGTGTACAGACAAATGAAGAGGAAAAATTATCCCTACAAAAGGAAGAATTTAGAATATTAATCGACACTAATAAAGTTAATCTGGAGGAGCAGATGAGTATTCATCAAGAGAAATGTTCGCAAAACTATAATACAGCTAATCAAAGGTCAATGGAGTACGAAGACATTTACAATAAAGAGATCAACGCGATGAAGAATAATTTACAGGATCTGATGAAGGACCAGTGTAGCAACAAAGATATCATCGACACCGAAATAAGAAGTATAAGGGATGCCATCAATCAAAAATTAGTATTAACACACAAATTTAATTACATTTAATGGCGATAATAACTTGGAACACCCGATGTCTTATTTAACTTCTATGGTAAGGCATCTAGAAGATATTCCAGATCAGAAACATCGGATGTGTATACTGAGAGCTACTCTGAGGAATAGTGCATTAGATTGGTTTATGCGAATAGAAGAACATTGTTCTGATCTTAACAAATTCGTAGACCTTTTCAAGAAGAATTTCTGGGACGAAACTCAGCAGAATCGTGCCAAGATTAGCTTACTTACCGGGAAGTATAGAATGGGATTAACATCACGAGAGGCATACGCTTCTAAGATTTATAACAGTTGTAAATATGTTCCGGATTTGGATGAAGCTTCAATAGCGCGTCAGCTTTTGAATCACTTTATTCATACGAATACGCACGCGATTATTTGCCAGAGGGTGAATGATAGGGATTCTTTGATGGACATACTTAGGAGGTTGGATGATTATTCCGAGAATAATCAGAATTTAGGTGGGAATCACAATTTTAGACGTATGTGTAATAGAAATTATAACACTAATAATCACATTAGTATGATCCGAACGTATAATCGATCTGATCCTTATAATAATCAGTCTAACAATCATGATTTGGATAATTTTCGGCATAATAATAATAGAGCACTATTTAATATCAATAACAAAAATTATAACACACGTCCCCAAAATTTATTCAGAAATGATTTTCGTCAAAATTCCAGTTTTCCTCAACCGTCCGACAATAGATCTTTTAATAATTATCATAATAATTTTAATCGTTCTTCATATAACAATAACTATTTCGGTCATAATTCAAGGAATAACCATTTTTCTAGAAGGACCAAGAATAATGATAATTATAATTCAAGAGGACGTGGTCATATAAACAATTTTCAACGTAGACATAGATCTTTATCTCCGACTATTCCAGAACCCGAATATACCCAAAAAAAACTTCTATAAAAAAACCGGACTTATACGAAAATCCGAGACCCAGTACCAGCGCGACAAACGACTAAATATATTCGACTGTAGCATACCTTATAAATTTAACAATATATCTTTCTACCAAAACCCCGAAGAGTTTATTACTATAAACGATAATGAAAATAAAATATTAGAAACGTATAATTTACCCATTATTAATATTAAATTAGATGAAGGCATTATTAATTGTTTGATAGATACCGGTGCAGAAATATCAATGTTACAAGAGGACAAGGTTAAATTAATAAATAATTATAAGGACAAAATCATCAAAATTAAAGGCACAGATATAGTCGCCGCAAATAGGAAACGAATAGGATCAATTAATCAGAGAATTACTACGGATATTATTATTAATATATAAATATATAATACCTTTTTATATGATAGGGAAACTTCAATACGACGCTATAATAGGAATTAATAATATTAAAACTTTAGGTATGGTAATGGATTTCGTGGAAGGTAAGATTTTTATTAAAGACAATGTAATTAATTTAGTTAAAACATTAACTGAGGAAGAAAAAGTAGATTATTTTAAATATAAAGAAGATAAGTTAAATGAAGAGATTAATAATGTTATGAATAGGATTAATATGGTTAAGAAGAAGGAAATTGCGTGTGGCATTATGGAAGATGGTTTAAATAATGAATATATTAATATAAATGATGATTATAATGGAGTGGATAATAGGTTGGCAGGTTTAGGTATGAATAATTATGAAGAGGATAATGTTTTGGAAGTGAGAGAAGAAGTGAAAGTTGGTAATACAGTTAATAATATAGAAGAGATAGAAGAATTAATAAAAATGCAAAAGATTATAGACGATCATGTTTCCCTTAAATTGATTGATATTTTATACAAAAACTTGCAGTTAATAAATAATGATATTGTGTTTGCCAAAAACTACGAACATGTAATTAGAATTGATAAAGAAGATCCATTAGCTAGTAAAAACTATCCGATTCCCTATTATTACCAGGAAAGAATAAACAAGGAATTGAAACGCTTAGCAGATACTGGTATATTAGAAAGATCTAACACATATTTTATAAATCCAATTGTTATAGTAAAGAAGAAAGATGATTCTTTAAGAATATGCTTAGATGCACGTGCCTTTAATTTTAGAATCAAACCGGAGTTTGAAATGATGTCCTTCTTACGAAATGTGGTAATAAGAAAATATATAGCAAATTAGACTTGAAAAACGCCTTTTGGCTAATCAACTTAGAAAAGAATTCACGTAAATATTGTGGTTTCATTATAAACGGAGTGGTTTATCAATTTCGAGTTTGCCTTTTTGGTTTAAAAACTTCACCCGCCGCTTTAATAAGATTTTTACATCAAATATTAGATAAGTACGAGGACTTTGCTTTACATTACCTTGATGATATTATTATTTTTTTTACAGTATACAGGAACATTTTCAACATCTGACGATTATCTTAAATACCTTAAGAGAGGAAGGAATGAAATTAAATTTAGGTAAATGTCAATTTTTCAGAGAGGAAGTGAATTATTTGGGTTATATAATTAATGAAAAGAATGTATTATTGGATCCTCAACGTTTAGATGAGATCAGGAATTTTCCTCGCCCGAAGAATTTAAGAACCTTGAGAGGATTTCTTGGTATTCTAAATTACTATAGGAAATTTGTGTCCAATTATAGCCAACAAACTTTACCTTTGTTGATTTTACTTAAGAAAGCTGTTAAATGGAATTGGTCGTCAGAGTGCGAAACGTGTTTTATAAAGTTAAAGGAGAATTTCGTGGACAACCTTAAGTTACATCATCCCGATTTTAATTTACCTTTCATTGTGCGTACGGACGCGTCACATCAGACTATAGCCGCAGAATTGGTACAAGTTAAGAAGGATCAAGAAATACCAATTTATTTTATTTCAAGAACATTGAAACCCTGCGAGATCAGATATACAATTTCTGAAAAGGAGATGTTAGCGATTGTGTTTGCCCTAACGAAATTGAAATATTATCTGATTGGTAAGAAGTTTACGTTAGAGACAGATCAAGGCTTTTATAAATATTATGAGTACTAAACTTAATAACAACCGTATTTATAGATGGACTCTTCTTATTCAAGCTTACGAGATAGATATCAGATATAGGCCAGGAAGTGAGATGATCACTGCGGATGTTTTAACAAGGAAGGATGGTGATGTTAAGCAACAGAATATTTGGATTAATCTGGTAGAATTACAGAAACACGGTATTTTCTCTTTTACGACGACGGTCACGCTTTGTGCCATCTTAACGTTTTCCGCCAAAGCGGGGGCATTGCACACACGTTCGACGTGTGTGCAATGCCCCCGCTTTGGCGGAAAACGTTAAGATGGCACAACGTGTGACCGTCGTCGACCGAAGTAGCCACTAAGAGTGTTCCCTCGGTTAGCGATGAGCAACCCCATGCAGGGTGCGCTTCGCTGGTCTGCGCCTTGCCTCGATGGGGCGGGGGTCGGGCCGTCGAAGTACTGCACGAAAAAGTAAAGAAGTTCCGGAAGGTTTGGCGGCCTTACGCAACGGCTGGTTATCCGATCTCTCTAAATTTTTCGCGACCGATCACTAAACACACGCACGAACACGCTAATATACAAAACCCTACACTTACGCGCTCACACAAACATAAAACCACACACCCAGTGAGAGACGCAAGTTGCCAGCAGCAACCAACACACAAGTTTCACACCCAGAAAGAAACACAAACTGCTAGCAGCGAACAACACATATGTTCACACCTTGCTATCTGCTTTTGGAATACTAAGGCATGATTTATTGTTATCAATTGGAATGTATATTTGAATAATTTAAACCATAGCAACTCAATTATTTGACATTTATATTCTGTCATTTATATTTTATATACTTGATAAAGGCATCATTGCCGAAACATGTAGGGTTTTTTTTAAATATATATACTTTGAAGTAAAACAGACCTTTAATCACCGACTGATTGAGTTTACCATATCATACCAAGGTCACGAAAATATTATATATATATATATATATATAAATAACTATTTTTTGATATATTCATGACTTTTATGTGATTATTTTTTATTGTCCGTATTATCATTATGTGAATAATATTTAAAATAAGAACATAAAATTCTATGCTGCTGGAGTTTTCTTGCGTGCTCATTTTTCTCGAGTTATTTCGTTTTGTAATTACACTTTAACATATTTTAGTTAGTTATGTACAATTTTGTGAATATAGTTTTACAAGACTTATGTTTAACACAAATCCAGGAAAAAAATGGAACAAGTAGGTCATTAATTTAGTACAGAAGATTTTACGTCAAAATACAACATCACATACTGGCTTGTAGAAGCGAGTTGAGAAGCAATGTAATTTGTTAAATGTAACCCTCGACATCATCCTTAAGATTTTATTTTTTAATAAATCATAATCTCGCTCTTTACTTTCTTTATTGCTTGTTATATTGCTTCTTGTTTATTTTGCATAGTAAACAGTTAATTCCGCAAAATGGTAATATTTATTAAAATTTTATTTTCGATATTGCATCCAAAGAATATCTAACAATCTGTAACCTGAGCACACAGTCTTTACAGGACAAACTCAACAGTAGTGTATGAATGTGTCTTTATGACGGGGCTTATTCTTTAATGTCTTGTAAATACATTACCTATATACGTATTAAATACATTACTACATTTGTTCTAATAGAGATGCTCTACTATAATATTTAATAGAGATACAGATATTATTACATATACACAATCATTCACTTATGTTTCGTATAAGGTATATTGTAGTGATATGGAAATAGAAATATTAACAAGAATTAAAATAATGCACGAAATTATTACACTAATTAAATTATTTATTACGTACAATATAACATTACACAATTTTCATTTCTATTTTCTTCCACATTTTATATAACATTTTATTTACAACATATTCTAACCTAAAATTATAAAATCTACTCAATGCAACAAAAAGAACTTTAGATTTATTTACATTAATTGTGAGCAATCGTTCAGGATTTTCGTTCAAGGTTTCGTTCAAAAAGACAAATAGAAGTTGTAAAAAATATGAGTATTCTAAATATCAGAAATTAGAAAACGTATACAAAGAAAGTAAATGAATCATAAACTAAGTTTTGTAGGTTGGCAACAGGATTACTAATATAGAAGGAACCTAAATTAAAACTATTTACATAACATAATTAAATTAATTTCAAACTACAAACAACATTTCAAATAAAATGAGTTTAACAACAAAAACAGAATGGAAGAAAGTTGGTTATTAGGTTATATTTCATGAAATCGCTAGATTTTTAAAGCGGGAAACGTTTTCATTTTTTAATTTTTTTCGATAAAACATGGAGAAAAGCGTCAAGCATAAAACTACTTTTCTAGCTTCTGTAGTAAAAATATTCTAATAGGAGTGTTTCTTTAGATAAGTGCTGTAATGAGACGGGCTTTGAAGTTCACTATTCTTTCGCTTGTTGCAGCCAAACGCTAGAAATAAAACAGATTGAATATATAAACAAGTTAATAAAAATGATTTAGTTTAAAATAAACTATTGATAATAGTTGTAATTATAATCATATTTTACCATCTAACAAAGATAAGCCCAAATTATAGAATAGTTACATAAAATAACTTCATAATGTGTATCATATGAGAGCATTCTGAAATATATCGGTCCTAGTTCTGGCTAAAAGCCTATTGCATGCATTGGACTGCTATTTTACAATCTCTATTTGAGATCCGAGAAAAACTACTTGATTTATTAAGTCTATAGAGCGAATTACATTTTGTAATAATTCGAGGAGAATAAAATCCTTAAAATATCTAAGCTAAATAAAAACAACTTAAATACTTCAAGGATCACTTATGTAGTAATAGAACTTATTAACATAAGATATATAACAGCACAATATTCAATATTAAACAAAACTGTGTTGAATTAAGAAACCCAAAAATTTTGCAATACGTGAAATAAATAATAAATCTCCTAGATTTCCTTTATGTACCATAATTTGATTTACATGATAAAAAAGAATACAGGATCTCTCACTTTTGAAAAAAAAAGTAATTCATAAATCGCCCTCATATACTACTACGCCCCTAGCTCCCTGATCTCCTTCGCGGGGGTTGAGCTACCCACCAGGCGCGTCCTCAAGGTAGTGGATAAGGGGACGGTCAGGTTTCTTTTGGGGGACCTGATTAGTGGCAGTCATAAGCGGGATAGATATGCCCAAAAACCTTCTAATATTTAGCGAAAGTTGTCACCGCGGACCAGCTCCCCCAAGCTACTGTGTAAGGTAATGTGCTTAGAGCTGAATGGCCGCAGGGTATATGTGGGCTCGAAGGTTCCCCTGGGGGAATCAGGCGCACCCTCTTGTATTTGCCTTGTGTCTGTAATGGAAGCTCTGCGGGCATTGACTCCATACTTCTTCCATACTCGTGGAAATCCAATTAACACAGATAATAAAAAACAAAAACTTAAAAAGACGGCGTCCCAAAATAATCCAAAACCTAAGGGGTCTATAGAGACTCCCTTGGCAATGGAGACCGATGAGACTCCAAAAAACAAAATAGAAATGGAGCGGACTGAAACTGAGAACGTTGCGAAAATGGAGGGTGTACCCAAAGAGAGAAAACATATTTCCGTGGCATAAAGAAAGAAGTTAAAGAAGATGAGAAAACAGGGGTTAGATACAAGCAAGATGAGCCTCCTCCTTTCCCAAGAATAACCTCAGGGAGAACCTAAGCCAACAGAGACCGTTAAGCGAACCGTGTCGACTAGGGGCACTCCTGAGGAGAAAGTAACTAAGCGCACGAAGTCTTCAGCTTCGAGCGTGAGTTACAAAGCAGCTCTTAAAGGTATTAAGGCTGCAATAGTTCCTCAGGATTACCCGGTCAGCTTAGTGACTGAAGGCAACGTAGGAGCTATAGAAGAGGCCCTGATGGTCATAGATATGGCGCAAAAGGCGACGAGATTTGAATCCTCCCGTCTTATGGACGGCTACTATGGAGTCATCTGTGCGGACGAGGACTCGTACAACACTACGAGAAATTACTTGGAAAAGAAAACAGTTTGGAAACTCGTAAAGAGCGAGGACTTTTCAAAACAGCAACGAGTTTTAGCGATTCTGCCAGAGACTACAAAAGAGGATCTAACAGTGGGCTTGAAAATACTCGAGAGACAAGATCCAGGTCTTAAAGTGGATCGATGAATTGTCCTCAGTTCCAGGTCCTCCGAAAAAGGCCTATATGTGGGCCTTCGTATTGACAAGGAGTCTGCGGAGACGTTGGTAGGGACTGACTGGAGACTTTACTACCGTTTTCAGAGGGCTAGCTTTGTAACCCTCGAAACAAAAAAAGACTAGAAACCGGTGATGCAAGACGGAGGTACTCTAGGAGAACCTCAAGCATCAACCTCTGAGTTTTAAAATGAAGATTTTCTAGATAAATCTTCAATATAAGAAAACAGCCACAGCGGCACTTTGCCAATGGACGCTGGCTGAAAATATCGATATCTTCCTCATTCAAAAGCCATGATCATACTGATTGTCGATGGGGTGATATTGAAGACGATAATTGCGTCTGTATATCTACCCATTGACTCTCCAGGGCTACCAGGGCCTGATCTTGCGGCCTTGGTGGCATATACCAGTAAGAATAATCTGGAATTGATTACAGGCTTTGGGCAGCAAGGATAACAATTATAGAGGTACCTCTCTCTTTAGCTATCTCTGTACTGAACTTGATTGTCTGAATCAAGGTGACAAACCGAAATTTAGGACATCAAGGGGGGAATCAGTCATAGATGTAACCTTATGCACGTTATAAGTAAAGGATATTGTAAGGGGCTGGCATGTATCCGACGAGCCTTATATCCGCTATAAATTATGTATAGATTTAATGGAACCCAGACTAACAGGAATCCCAAGAAAACAGACTGGGGCTCTTAGAAGGAAGATCTGTTAGCTGCAACCCGAAGCATATCTGTTAGGATAGGGAATGTGGAAGAGCTGGAGTTGGCTGTTGTAAGGTTGCAACAGACCATGCTTTTCTGCTATGAAAATATCTGTCCCCTTAGGGAGCGCCATGTAGCTAGGCGGGCTGCCTGGTGTAATACAGAGTTAACCAATCTAAGAATGAAACCCGATAGTCATTTAATAAGTCGAAGAAAACAGGTAAAGCAAGTAACAGGAAGCCTACAAAGCTCTCCCCAATAAATACAATGATAAAATCAAAGAGAGCAAAAGGAAGGCCCGGAGAAAATTATGTGAGAACATCGAAGTTGTTCCTAACATGGCCGGAATTAACATAATTCTCAAAAAAGATCCTTCCAACGCAATTAGATCTACACAAGAATCGGACAGGAGGTGTACCAATACCGTGGAAGAGCCTTCAGAGTATCTTCTGGTGTACACTTTCAAGGTTCGGAGCGTATGGATGATTGTGATACCAATCAACCTGTCATCTCTTGGAGGGCGACTAGGAATGATTGGGAGATATCAAACGAGATTTCCAAGTCCCATTCAATTGCATGGGCGATGGGGTCGTTTGAACCATATAAATCCCCAGGACCAGGCGGAGTAATTCCCAAGGTCCTTCAAGAGGGAATTGGGGAAATTATGTGATCTCTATTAGAGATATTCAGGTCCAGCCATGCTATGAGTTATATCCCTAAGGCATGGAGAGAAACTAGGTTAGTGTTTATTCTGAAGCCCGGAAAAGGAACATATACCCACCCTAAATCATTCAGACCAATTAGTCTTACCTCTTTTATGTTGAAGACTATGGAAAGAATGACATATTTAAATATTGAAGAAGGTGCTCTGGTGTAGGAGATGTGCAAAACTGAGGGATACTAGCCTTCATGTAATATGCACGTGTGAAGAACTGAAGGGACTCAGACAGAAACATTTCGGGAGATATCTATTGGATCGTACGAGGGTACTCGAACTTCCCCTGAGGAGTATAGTGGCTTTTATTGAGGACACAAGACTAACAAAGTGGAATTGAGAGACATATTGGACATAGTACCAAGAGCAGTGTGCTCAAGTGCCTGGACGTTCTGGCGTCCAACCCAAAACAGAAGAAGAAGATGAAGATACTACTACACCATATTTACGTAAATTCAAAAAATCGTTAGAAGATGTATAACATAGCAGTATATCAAAATTGGACTTTTATACTGTACTCAAAGACTCGATAAAATATTTAATCAGGAATCTATTAAAGTATACAATAACTGAAACTATGAAGTAAATGCCTATAGGCATTACTATGGGATAATGTTGAGCAAACCCTGAGAAAGATAATAAAATGAAATTTAAATTATGCTAACTTTGTAAATAGCCAAAACTTGAATGCTACATGACTTTGTATTGTCCATGATGTTTGGTCTTCGTATTGAATATAGTACAGTTAATTAGATTATATAAGATAAACTCAACATATAATTTAGAATTCATGATTAAAGCTTATTGGATTTTGTTTACCAGAATTAAATCTTGAACCAGATTGGCAAGGCCTCTATTAGCGATAACGAATAATCGAGTGATTGGTCCAGGAATTCCTTCGGTATAGCCATCGGCAGATTTAGCAACATCAATTTCCGCAACACCACCAGCTCCTGCTCCGTTATCCTTTTCATCCGATTCTTCCGTAGCTCCAGATCCGGCTATCAGCTATGGATTAAAAGTGAAAAAAAAATTAAAAAAAAGTTTTTTATTTAAAATAATGAGAGTAATGACACGAGATCTACACTTTCGTGCAATTCTACCTACATATTCTATAATTATGGATAATACTAAAAGCTTTTCTACTATTGCCAATTATCTATTTACTTTGTATGTTTTACCAAGGGCTGCGTTGTACCAAATAGTTTTCATTTTATACTTTGTCAACGTTTCAATCCAGTTTATTAATGTTACTCTAAAACTACCAAATATCAACGTGTATACATATATATATATATATCACCGACTTTTTTAGTTTACCTTATATATATATATATATATATATATATATATATATATATATATATATAGATAGATAGATAGATAGATAGATAGATAGATAGATAGATAATTTCTTAGCCGTTCATTTAATATATCATTTGATATATTCTTGGAGTTTTCGGCTTTTATATTAAATATTTTAAATATTTTCAAATTACAAATTAAATATATATATATATATATATATATATATATATATATATATATGTAACAAAAAATACTACAAAATGAGCAACTAACGATGATTTTTTTTGACTAATTCCGGGTTTACAAAATAATATATATATATATAACAACATAAACAAAAAATGAGATTATTAAAATTTAAAATGTATATAAAGTAAATGTTTATGACGGGATAATAGAATATATATATATATATATATATATATATATATATATATATATATATATATAGGTATATATATAGATAATTATTTTTTGACCATTGTAAGTTATAGTAAAGTTTTATTTAATATGTATATATTTAAAACGATCTTACATATTTCGACACATAGGTAATGCCTTTTTCAAAGAAATTCGAAATATAAGTAACGCTATATTAATGTCATATTTATATATCTGTAGTTGTCACGGAAAAATTAAATAATCCAAAGATACATACAAGTTCAATAATAATAATTCATGGCTGAACATTCTCCAAAAGCCGACGACAACTACGGGGGATTGGCAAGCCATGAGTTATGTCTGCGCCCGTGGAGCGACTTATAGATGTTAAGCTGTCGCGAAGGAATACCACGAAAACCTTCTCGGCCAGCATAGTCAGGGATCTAAACACGGAACTGCCAGCATGATAAGCCAGTGTACAGATATTAATATAACATATGATAGATATTTATATAATACCAACATATATTTATGATGGTAAATTGTAGATCGTTACTTTACATTATTAGGTTATTGTATATACTGCTTAGATTTTTTATATCGATTCTGTTAATTGAATTTTTCTCCTGTTTAATATTAATCATTTCTTTAATTTCCCTTTTCATTGTGTTGTTCATTATCGAATATCTATGTGCCTTAAAAATCGAAATGGTGATTAAAATAAAATATACCTAATCACCGATATCTAGATCTACTATATTATACAAAAGTCAAGAAATAATGATCTGTATATATATATATATATATATATATATATATATATATATATATAGCGACATTTACATGTGAGAGGAGATTTGAATAATTGCTATTTCTCACTCCAATTAAATTCTATATATATATATATATATATATATATGTTTTCTATTAGGTTTCCGCCGGTAGTAGTATGTGTTGTAACTGGATTCCGGGTTTTCTTCCGCGTTTCCATTGTTTGGTCTTCGAAAAGACCAGTAGAGACTGGTTTCTGGGCAAAATCACATTTGCCATCTTCAGGTCTGAGATAACTGTCTGCTTCTGGTTATTCGTAAACTGACGTAGTCTAGTTTAGGATGGTGGTTATATACCCGATTAGCGTTCTGGTTGGTTACGCTTGATTGAGTGTGTGCGCGGCTCAGTGTCGAGTGTACTGGCTGGGTTGTGGTGTAAGTGTAGGTGTTTTTGTTTGTTGTTGACAACTTCTTTGCTTAATACTGGTTTCCATGCTGTTGGTAGCCTCTGGGTATCATCTCTCGAATTCAAATTGTCCGGGCGTTTCTCAATTTCGATAGCTTCCTTGATTATTTTGGTTTTCATGTGTTCTATGTTCGCCAATAATTTGGTATTGCTGAAGTCTATCGTCTGGGACGTTTCCTTTGCATGCTGAGCCTAAGATTAAGTTATGTCGTCTTTTCTTACGGAGTTTTGGTGTTCATCTCTTCTTACGTTTACCCTTCTGTTTGTATGGCCGATGGTACGTCTTCTCACAATTAAGGCATGGAATTTCATAAACTCCCTGGTTTTCTAAAGTTATTTTTGTTTTTGGATTCCGAAGGACTGTACTGATTTTTCTGTCTGCCTTGGATGTGGCTTCAATGTTGTGTCTTCGTAGGACTCTGGATATCCTGGCGGTGGTACCTTTGACATAGCGTAAGCAGGTTTTGGCTATTGATTCCTCTTTTTCCTCTTGTGGTGTGGCTTGTTTAGGTTTTAATGCTTTATGGATTGCCCGTTTGATAAAGCCATTTTGCTGGAGTGCATTGTGGTGTTTATCTATTTCTTGAATGACGTTGTTTTCATCTGCTAATCTCTCTGATCTTGTTACTAGGCTCTTCACTACTACTTGCAACTGAGCTGGGTGGTGGTGAGACTGTGCGTTGAGGTACCGATCTGTATTTGTGGATTTACGGTACACTGTATGGCTTAATTCTCCATTTTCTTTCTTCTTAACCAAAACGTCGAGGAATGGTAGTTGATTGTTTGATTGTACTTCCATTGTGAATGTGAATGTGTGTGTCCTTAATGCTGTTTTCTCTAAGTCTTGCATGAAGAGGTTCGCTATTACTGGTGACAGTGGAGAGCCCATCGGTGCGCCTTCTATTTGTTTGTCAGTCATTGTCGAAGAGAGGTTGCTGCAAGATTTAATATTTCACAAAATATAGTAGTGAGCCGTGCATGGACTAGGTACCAAGAGACATTAGACTAATAAGACTGATAATGTTATTAGCACTGATACGGTAAGAAAAATATTAAAAAGTTTAAGTTTGAAGCCCTATAGACCTGCCCCGTGTCCCGCTTTGACTGCAGCTCACAAGCGAGATGGACTAGAATTTGCTTCACTACATGTTAATTGGACTATTGAAGAATAGAGACATATGTTATTCACTGACGTGTCAAAGTTTAGCCTCTTTACCAATGATCGACGGGAAAGAGTTTGCAGAATGCCATGGGAGCGATTCATGCAATATGCTGTCAGACGAATCTACAGATTTGGTGGAGGGCCTGTTATAATATGGGGAAGTATAAGTTTGAATGAATGTACGAAACTTGTAGTGGTAATCTAAGGTACTATGACAGCATTATGGTATAGAGATGAGGTTGTCATCCCTATTGCCGAGCCTTTTGCAGTTCTTCACACACCAGAGTTCACTTTAATGCATGATAACGCTGGTCCACATATCGTAATGGACGAGCTTATCGCTGAGAATATCAATGTTTTAAGCTGGCTAGCTCGACCAGATCTAAAGATCCTATAGAGCATTTATGGGATAAAATGCGTAGAAATATTAGACCTGATGTGATCCTGATGTGTGTTCCTTTGTTAACGTTTAAATTTTTAGAATATTCTTATAATTATTATCTAATAACAGTTAAAAGCTTAATTAGTATCAGAATAATTGAAACATACATGAGTAGGTAAACCCCACCAGTTTTGTATAATACAAAGGTATTTTTAATAATATAAAATATTATTAAAAATTTGGTGTGAAGAACACAAATACAAGTTCACTATTAATATTTTTGTGAACGTGTCCGAACATATTAATAGTGAACCTGTATTTGTGTTCTTCACGCCAGATTTTTAATAATATTTTATATTATTAAAAATACCTTTGCATAATTAGTACATCGATAATTATATATAAGTATCGCCGAATGTAATTTCTAATCCCCTAATTTTATGACGAGTGTATACAGTCATATATTAAATTGAGAAGAAAATAAAGCCCACGAAATATAATTTTATGAATAGGTATCGTCCCTGTAATAGAAAGTACCTTTCTGAGGATTTACGAAATGATTCATACGTAAAAATATACTGTAAGTAAAATTGATAGAATTTTGAAGCAAGTTGGTTATATACACAAACACTACATAATTATGTTAAATAAATGCTTTTACTTATATTCAACATGTAGAATGCTGGGCATACTTTGTTAATTTTTCCTATACCCAAAGGGACTGCCAAGTTATTTTGACACTGATTCAACGTTTCTTGAACTTTATCTTAAAAAATATCTTCTAAATGTCAAATTTGTTGAGACAAAGATCATGTTTATTTTAGAAGACTATGAGGCACTGATATCAAGATGAGTTTTATTCAGGACGTCTAGTAGAAAAAATACTTGTGGAGAAAAATATCTATGGTGTTGAAAAATTGACAAGATAATATCATATTACATGTATAAATACAGAGTATTGGCAAGGCTCACATATCAATTCGCTAGTCGTACATGAGCTTCTGTGTAACAACTTTCACTTTAGAGACGTTTTGTATTATGCTGTCTTGCTAGCTTAACAAATTCGAAATTCAACATAAGCTGCTATGAGGCTAAATCAGTAAGATTATATTATTTTCTAATTTTTAATGACTTATCGTTCAACGTTAAGATATCAGAAATAACCTTCTTCGATTGAAGTTTTCTTCGCAAGTTATGGGGTGGCTAATAGAACTATATTATTCGCTTGGAAGTTAAACATACCTATATGGTACATCAAAAACTGTTTAGTTTAAATAATAATCGAGACCAGCAAACTACTAAATCTTTAAGGCCGTATCTATTAGAAGATGTTTCTTGTATTTCATCCTTGGCGCAAATGTCTAATCCATCTTTATTTGCAAAAAATAGCGTTAATTGCTAAACGAAGCTATATATACCAAAGCTTTCATAGTGCACTACGTGTAGATAACTCAACACTTTATTACATCATGTTTGAACGGCGATATTATTAGCAGAAAGTCGTAACCCGTAAAAGAATAAATGAACAATTATAAAAGCATATATACATTGCTTATGGCAGATTTTTAATACAACTATAAAGAGCATAACAATCAGCAATCCTTAGTTATCCTGAAGAAGATAGCAAGCAGACTGCCTAATATAGGAACACTTAAATTCCTAAAACACTGGAAATAGCAACTTGCTTCCAAGTTATAATAACTTCATCATGACATCAGGTATACAAGATATTTGCTATGTTAATATAAAATAAAGTACATTATCAGCTTTCATTAAAATTATTTTATTTTAATTTTAATGCTAATCCTAAAAACTTTAATTTAATTTTACAATTACTCTGAATTAAGTCAATTTCGAATATAAGCAATTAATGTACTAAAATTGCATAATTCGTACTAATCACGTACATGACAGGGTAGACACGAAGAGGTAGTGAATCCAAATGTTATTATTTTAATTTTGTCGAAATATTTGTTTTATTCCAATATATCTAACATTATGTAATATTAACTTACCTCATAGAAACAGGTATAAATTAATTGACCTCCTTAATGTGTATAACCTTGGTATTTTTTAACCGTTTAAGCAATTCAATAGGTAGTATTGTGATGAAAATATTTGTCAATCAGTTATTAAGCAATTTGATATTTTGTCACAAATTTATGGTGTTTGTTTCATTTACAGTTACCTATAAGAGGCATAAACATAATTTTTGGCATTCAAAGATATGTGAAAGTTACTTTCGCTAACATTCTTTGCCGAAGACGCGTTCACTTTCCATTTCTCTAAATGCGTAGGCACACAATATATATATATATATATATATATATATATATATATATACATATATATATACACCTTTTGAAACAGTATAATTGGTTCTTATATATCTCCGTATATGTTATAAGTAGTCGATTTTGATATACAAATGATCAATTTGTCAGTTCGTTGTCATGTCTGGGTCTGGTAAAAGGTGAAAAATGAAAGGAAACGGGAGAGTGAGAATTGGAGGAAAGCGAAGTGATTTCGAAAAGCAATGAAAGTTTGTGATTTTTTTATCAAGTAAATAGTGCTTGAGACAGAACAGACATGACATCGATCAGACCAAAATTTAGTTTTTATTGTATTAACAATATTTGATTTAAACATAATTGTATTATATACATATAAAGAAAAAATCCACTAACTTATATTGTTCAAGCACTATTTTCATGTAAAACAAACAATATATTAGAGTTGTTATATACTTGGAAATTTAGTTCTCATATCGACAAAAAATAATATTGGCTAGAATGAGTAGTTAAGAAATTGTTAGATTCATTGTTATTTTGGAAGGCATAATGTGTACAGTAAGAGATATAAGTGAAGATTTATGACTGACAGCATATGATAGGTTTAATAATATTATATGAAGTTTGTAAAGTACTGACCCAATAGTTATTTTATTGGAATGAAAAACAAACATTAGCTTTACAAAAAAAATATAATGCAGTAGATATCGCTGTGCCCTAGCACTTCAATTATATTTTCGACCTTCTAATCATAAAAGACGACCATAAGTTTATAGAAAAAGTTGTGCCTGTTTTATCACATTTTTAAATACAATCTACGAATATACTATAATTAAAATTACAAGCCAGGAAATTTAAATTCCAATAAACCTTACAAAAGTAGTGAGGAAGCATATTTATTTAAATGTTGACATTTTTTTTAGCTTAAAGTTAGACTTTGATATTATTAAAGAATGGAATTGGTTTAATGATTCTGATAATTGAATTATTAATATTATGAAACTTACGCATATACCTACTTATTTATTGCAGAGTATTAGCAACCTTGGAAAACTGGAAAAGTTACACAATAAAATCTGATATATCATCAGCGCAAGTTTTAGAGCAAATATTAATTGATCGTAACAGGCAAATTTATTAATTAGAATTATTATTATATTATCATATACATACGCTTTATAAGTAAAATTCAGTTAGAGTTGAATGTACTCGTATGCTGTTTGTTTTAGAATGTGTAATAGATAATAGGCAAGGGAATTGAATCTACGCTTAGTTAGCTATGAATCCAGATTGATAGCTTGTTAAACTTCCTATTATATACGAAATAAACCAAAATTATTTTTTAAAACTTTATTGGGACATGATAAAAATTCAAAGGCTTAAAATATTTTTCTACGTAATTTCCTGATATCGTGACACATTTTTCCCAACGGATGGGTAATTTTGTTATCCCATTTTCGTAAAACGAAGGTGGTTGCGCCATAAGCCAATTGCGCACGAAATCTTCTACTGCAACATCGTCATGATAACGTAGTCCCCCAAGAGCTTCGTTCATCAGTCCGAACAGGTGGTAGTCGCAGGACGATAAGTCCAGACTGTAGGTGTTCAAATGCCGTTGGCACATTTCCACACGATTCCGTTTTTGAATTTCGCTGAGGAGACGAGATAACCACCTTCTGACATTTTCCGAAACCCGAGGTCGTCAGTAGTGTTCATCTGAGCACTGCCAAAGCTGATTCCCGCCTCAGGAGCAATTTCAGCTACTGTTAATCGTCAATCGTCCTCTAGAAATGTTCACCTCTGTCATGCTGGTTCTTGGTTAACACTGGTGACCTTTATTTTCGACTGCTTCTCGCCCTTCTAAAAATTGTTTGTCCCATGAATACACTTGTTTCTTTTTAAGTGCATTATCCCTGAACTGTGCCTGAGGTCTTCTCAAAATTTCTGATGATTTTACGCCTTCCTTGGTTAGAAATTTAACTATAATACGTTGCGCAACAGACGGCGGTACATCTCGCACAGACATCGCAATAGTTACTAAACACGTGGTAGTGTGGCGTTTCATAGCTGTGCAAAGTCCTCTAGGTATCCTCACCAGTGAGTCTCAGACGCCATGTTCCTCTTTGTTCACGTCACTATCGGTACGAAAAGAATTTCGCTTTATATTTGATTCACCCTCGTATAATGAAAGGGACTGTAATATTATGTTGCCACGAACAATTAGAATGTAACGGAAATTCAAATTACAGGGTTGCCTTTACTTTTCAGTTTATTGGTTATCCATTTCATTCCAATATTATTGAGAATAACTGCTTTTAATATTACTGACGACATGGGAAAATTATACAAACTAAAGCATTGCTATATAGCTTATTCGAGACATATATTTTCTAATTGAATTGATTCGGCTTTTACTTGATGAAGATTCATAATTTACAATAAAAATAAAACTAAAGCTTAACCATTAGTTTCATTTCTATTTTAATATATTTTCTAAATTAAAACTTATATAATTTAATTTCCAATGAAAAACAATATATTTTAGGTAAATATCTCAATCTGTTTTAACAATAATAGAAGAAATCATTGGATTATACACCAATTTGCTTAATATGGCCTTTTCAGGAGACATTTATATTTTTGTTAGTGGTGCTTTGTTCTATTCTTCATGTTAACGATATAATGCGTAACGTGTGTTTGAACTAAGGTCACTTTCTTCGTATTGGTCCAAAATAGCTAAACAAAATGGTTTACCATGACAAATTACATTTTCGTGTGTTTGAGTCAGAAAGTACTACTTTTTCTGTCAGGATGTGTCAGCCACATTCATGTATTTAGTGAAAACAAGTTAAAATTTTTACTTTTCACGAAATAAGATACCGTCTCCTTAAAAACTTTTTTTTATGAAAATTAATTCCAACAAAATTTTGAAAAATAAATTGAAATAAAAAACTAATATATCTACTACTAACTACTTTATTGTTTCGGTCGTCAAGTCAAGATTGAAGTACTAGCTCTACAAGCGATATACTGTGTCATCTACAGCTTCTTTTTTTTAAGTACCATTCAATATGAAGTTACGCGAATATAATTTAATTTTCTAATACTGAATCAATGATTAATCCTACAATTTTTCATATATTTCGTTCCGATTTTTATGAAAATCAATATACTATACTTCGTTGGCATACTTAAAAAAAGGATATCCTCAAAAGTAAAATACTGTAACGTGCAACAATATATTCCAAATTTACTTTTGGTTACATCAAAGAAAATAGCCAACACAAACCAAAGCTGAAAGTAAACAAATGTGTCGAGTTGAAGATATGGGTATAGGAAGGAGTGGTACCTGGGAAATAGCAGATGCATCGGCAAATCTTGTAGTTGTCGAGGTAGCTGACAAACCAATTCCTAGATTTTCCGTTCCTGCTACCATACGATAGACGGTTCCTGCTGCGCGCGCTGCGCCATCTGCAGTTCGCTAAAGACTCATCATTATCATATAAATCATATTTGCTTTTCTTTTATGAACATAACAGATTTAATATTGTATATACAATATTGACTCATTTAAAGTTGCGTAATAGATTCTCGTTGACTTAATACACAACTCAAGCCAAGCATTTTTAAAAATATTAAAAGCAGAATATTTATCTGTTTAATACAAACTCGAGTAAGTAGCCTTGATGTAATAAGAGGCCTTCGAAAATATTAGAAATTAAAGTATTAAAATTTTAATTATACATATATCGAAAAATTATTTCTTTCCTTAACTTGTATGTCAAAAAAGCTAAATAAAATACTGTTATAATAAATCTTTTAATCCAAAGTGTTATAGAACATTAAGTTCAATTGGCCATTTTTTTCTTATGAATAAAAACTAAAAATACTTTCTGTAGTTATCTAAAATAATACTGGCCTATCTATCTATATATTTCTTGACTTATTTTTTCACGTTAATTGCGAAAATAATTTAAATGTTTTTTTTCCAACACCAGCACTTGTGAGCCTTACACATGCTTATATGTAAATATAACTCTTGTATTCTAATTTCACAGCAAGGTAGGCTTCGTTTGATAACATTATTTTAATTAAATTATCTCATTTCCTATATCTATTAAAAAAAAATTATATTATGTTTAAGGTCTCATAATTGTAGACTACCTGCAATTTTGTATTTCATAATCGACAGAAAAAATTCTCATTCTATTCTTTGGCTAATACCTTTTCAAATATAATACCATAAGGCAATTTAATACTTGCATAAAGTACATTTTGTATTAATGAAAGTATTAATTTTACTAATTAAAGTTACTCTTAGCCGCCTCATGTATTTAATTACCGTAAGTTGATATAATAAGAAAAATTGTTACTCTTTTTGAAATACAATTTAATTTTAATAATTACCTATAACTTTTTTCGCAACAATATTTAACGCAATTGTAAATTCTGTAAACTGTTGTTCTGAAAGCAAGTTGTACTTTTCTTATTGACTCACAATATGAATATTTTCTTTATTTTGGAGATGTTTTTTCTGTTTTGAAATATTTCGTGTGGTACTTAGCAGTTGTATTTCATTTACCCACTTAAGAATACATACAGTCAAGCAAGAAAATAAACGTTTTGTGAGAGACAGAGAATATTATATTTTCGTACTAATTTATTTAAGAGTAGGGAGGAATTAATCCGAACACACAAATATAGCAGCGTGTTGAAGCGCTTTCACAGGCCAGCAGGTAGAGGACGCTCTCAACGAGGCAAAGTTACATTTTCAAATTTAAATTAAGGAAGCCTAGATTTCAAAAGCTAGAAGTAAGTAATAAATAATAAATGAAGAAAATGAGAGGGGAAAAGATTTGAAAAAATATTCAGTATGACGTTGCTTGGAATAAAAGTCACTTAAATGGAGGATTATGGTGGTTTTATTAGTAAAGAGTTATAAAATTAAAAAAATAGAGGAGACTTTAACACAAACCTGAATTCACTATTTAGAACCTAACTGGTTTGACTCTAGTCAAGTGGTCAAATATACTACGAAGAGTATTAAAAGAATTTGGAGTGGAGAGCTGAATGGGGTTACATTAGCTCTATAAAGCGCTAGCTTAAACTGCAAAAAGTGTTTGTGACATGAACTTGACCGTACAATCTCATAACATTATGTCATTAAAGTAGTGGCGAAGTGGTTGCTTATATTAAAAAAACAACTAAATTCTCAGTAAAAAATATTACCAAAAGGTAATTTAACCTAAAATACACTTTATTAGATCACTTGATAATAGTATGGTCTTATTGTCTCATATTATCAGCTTAATTGCCGTTTCTAATCAGAATAGTATTTTACATGTATTATACGTTTTTAAATAAGTACGCTGAATCAAATTTTTTCGACTTATTAGCCAAACCTATTGAATATAGGCATACGGAAATGAGCTTACGTATAGTTTCTTATCCAATGCGCAACTGTTTATCTATTTACCTATTCTGCACCTTGACGTTTTGTTGTGATGTACGTTTGTTAGTTTATAGATAAATAAATCTTGATTTAAATCGACTTCGAATAATTATATAACATCTCTGAATTGGTGAAAGTTGTTTTCATTAAGTTGCCTGACAATCTAAATATTAGTTTCACATCTCGATTTATTGATGTTTCAAAAGGAAGTTTATTGAACCAAATTAATTTTGAACGTGAATTGTAATATAATGAAAAAACTTTTATAATACGTTATGTATATACAGTGGCGTAGAAACGTTATAGAGCCGACGCCATCCAAAATTATTTATTATTGTTTATTAATAAAGAAACTTAACATTGGTTAACTAATTTATCATGAATATAATGAAAAAGGTTCATCTAAAGTATAAAGCAGGCCTACGAAAGCTATAAAATATGTTTATTTTATAAGATTGTATTTAGTAACAACAATATTAAATAAACAAGAAAAAATAAATTAAGAAGGAAACGTATTTATTTTCCCACAACAGTATACAACAATAAAAAGTATTAGTAGTTTACACAATCTTTCTTCCAAATAACGGCTAAATTTAGAAAAATCTGAGAATGTATATACAAATACAACATTCCTCCTACTTCTAGATAACAGTACATTTACATGTATGTATAATTTTGAATGCTAGTGTACGCATGGTTTTCTTAAAGCAAATGTTTAAATTATTAATATATTCAGGTGTGACTTATATAATTACCCCTATGCACCCTACAAATAAATATTTAACAGGAATTTTAGACTTTCTGACTAGCATCAATCTATTTTTAAACTTTTGTTTAAAAGATATTTATGACTAAAAATTAATTTCAAGGCTTTCTAAGGCATTTATTAATGTTATCTTTAAATTTTAATTTTTTATCAATCCAGTTCAATACATAGATAGTATAATACCTCAGATTTTACTCGCAATACCAATTTCAACATAAAATATTTGACTTGAAGTAGTTACGCATTTGGCATTGACTTTAACATTTATGCTCTTTGATCATGAGAAATACGAGGGATGTCTTTTATATTTTGCATACTGGGACATAGAAGGCGCCACTAATTAAACATCAGTACCAAAAATTAACCTCCATCTTTAGTTAGTCTAAATTCAAAGTTTCAGTAAGATGCGTGTAGTGTTAAAATTAACTAACTATTAAAGCTGACAAGTCGAAAAATGGAATTAAATCGTGAACATTTTCGCGCAATAATTTTTTATAATTTTCGAAGACAATTATCTCAACAATCATTATGAGATTATATTACACTTAGTGTTAAATTTTTCATTGATTCTCCAACACACAATCGCTTCCAATAATAATTCAATCTACTTTAATGAACTGCGAGAGGCTAACAATAATTAAAAATTTATTTAAATTTACTTTTGAAAAGGTTCAACATCCATTAATTCATAAAATCCCTGTAATACTTGGCTCTTGCAATAGTTCTGTCAAATCTCGAAAATACAAGTCCGAATCTGCATATTTTGCGGAATTGATATAAAATTTTAATCCATTAATCACTGAATATTGTTTTTTTGAATATTTTATTTTTATTCCTTGTAGTTAAACAATCACGTATTTCATTTTTTATTTCTCCCATTATTTTCTAATTTCCATGATAAAAAATATTTAATTTTATTTCTGACCTCATGTTATGCGGCTTTGGGACATTATTGTGATAAGACTGTATCAACTAGATCTTCAAAGCTCAGCAGGATCTCTAAAGCTTCAACTGAGTAAATTTTATTGCTTACACCATCTTGCCATAAGAATATACGAAGGAAGATCGGAAAATTTCTAGAACAAACCAGAAGATGGCATTGTGCGCGCGTACCGGTCATGTTTTTTGAGCGCCCCATCTATTATATAACTGGTGACAAATTTTTAGACAGATAGTGCATAAAGTAAAGCCGTTATAGCCAAGTAAAGTAAACAGCGCGCGCATTTTTTATCATGAATAAAATCGAATTCCATGCAGTTATGAATGAAAACCAAATTAGACGAAGTTCATGGAGAGTCTTCATGGTCGTATGCAACCGTTGTGAACAAAATTGGTGAATTTAAACGTGGTCAAACAAACATAGACGATGCATCATGATCTGGGAGATTAAAAACATCTACCCATGAAGAAACCTTTAGAAAAGTTCAAGGAATCGTGATATGAATGATTGCCGATTCCAGTTGAGAGAGATAGCAGATGCAGTAAGCATATGATATGACCGCGCACATTACATTTTACATCAACATTTGGACATGAGGAAGCTCAGTGCAAGGCGTTTGCTGTCAGACGATCAAAAGCAAGCTCCTGCGACCACTTCTAGACCATGTCTTGACATGTTCAAGCGTAATTCTGTCGATTTTTTGAGACGTTTTGTAACCGTCGATGAAACACGGCTAAACCTCTTCACACCAGAGACTAAAACACAATCAAAGCAGTAAACAGTACGCTGTGAACCAACTCCAGGCCGCAAGAAGGCCAAGATGCCGTCAGCTGAAAAGGTGATGCTACCGTCTTTTGGGATTCCCGAGGAATAATTTTTATTGACTTGTAACACGGGAGGACAATAACAGGCGCATATTATGTATCGTTATTAGATAGATTGGACGAAGAAATTAAAGTCAAAAGGCCTCATATGGCAAAGAAAATAGTCTTGTTTCACTATGACAATGATACAATGAGAAAGAAATTTCAAATATAAAATGTTTTATATATCAAACTTATTTGAAAAAGACATCATATGCCGAAACATGTAAGATTGTTTTAAATATATACATTTTGAAGAAAACCAGACCTTAAATCGCCAAGAGAGAGAGAGAGAGAGATAATTTCTTAGCCGTTCATTTAATATATGATTTAATAAATTCTTGGAGTTTCGACTTATATTAAAAATTATATATATATATATATATATATATATATATATATATATATAGTAAACCTAATCAGTAGGCGATTAAAGGTCTGTATATTACTTCAAAATATATGTATTTAAAAAACTCTACATGTTTCGGCTGTATACGCCTTTATCAAGAGAATACAAAATATGAATGACAGGATATAAATGTCAAGTAATTAAGTTGCTATGGTTTAAATTATTCAAAGATACATTCTAGTAATAATAATAAATCATGCCTTAGTATTCCAAAAAATAGATAACAAGGTGTGAAAATATGTGTTGTTCGCTGCTAGCAATTTGTGTCTCCTTCTGGGTATGAACTTGTGTGTTGGTTGCTGCTGGCAGCTTGCGTCTCTCTATGGGTGTATGGTTTTGTGTGAGAGCGTAAGTGTAGGGTTTTGTATGTCGGTGCGTTCGTGCTTGTGTTTAGTGATCGGTCGCATGAATTTCTCTAAATTCATGCGACCGAACACTAAACACACGCACGAACACACCGACATACAAAACCCTACACTTACGCTCTCACACAAAACCACACACCCATAGAGAGACGCAAGCTGCCAGCAGCAACCAACACACAAGTTTATACCCAGAAGGAGACACAAATTGCTAGCAGCGAACAACACATATTTTCACACCTTGTTATCTATTTTTTGGAATACTAAGGCATGATTTATTATTATTACTAGAATGTATCTTTGAATAATTTAAACCATAGCAACTTAATTACTTGACATTTATATCCTGTCATTCATATTTTGTATTTACTTGATAAAGGCGTATACAGCCGAAACATGTAGAGTTTTTTAAATACATATATTTTGAAGTAATATACAGACCTTTAATCGCCTACTGATTAGGTTTACCATATCATACCAAGGTCACGAAGTTATTAAATTTATATATATATACGTATATAGAGGGAGAGAATTATTTCTTGACCTTAGTATGTTATGGTGGATTCAATTAGTTGGCGATTTAAGGTCTGGTTTTACTTCAATATGTATATATTTAAAACAATCTTACATGTTTCGGCGTATGATGCCTTTATCAAAGAAATTTAAAACGTAAATGACGTGGAGCGGCTTACGATGTTAAGCTGTCGGCATTCGCCTTGAACAAGAAGGAAAACCACGAGAACCTACTCGGACAGCCAGTCAGAGATCTAAACGCGGAACTGCCAGCATGATAAGCAAATGTACAGATGTTTAAATAACATATGATATATATTTATATAACATCAACATATATTATGATGGTAAATTGCAGATCGTTACCGTCTAACTGTTTAACTGTCTAACTGTTTAGAGAATGCCAAGGCATGGTTTATTATTATTAAACTTGAATGTATCTTGTGTGTATAGCTACAGATGTGTGTAATGTAATGTCTGTTTCATTTGTAACAAATGTGTAATACGTGCTTAACGTATTGATGTACTCAAATTTCGAAGGATAAGTTTAAAGTTATTTAAAGACATTTAACGGTACATGTTGTTAATATGGAAGAACCACGTTAATTATTCCAAATGATGTTAAGCTACTGCTCAGAAATAGAAACCATATGAAAAACTTGTTAGATAGATAAAAATAAGTGAATTTCTTAACTAAATATGGTTTACTCCTCTATCAGTATTTTCTATCCCATAGTCCATTAAATATCTTCGGTTCGAAAATACATCGGAATTTTTCTCGTCCCAGGATCAAAAGTATTACGTACCTTTGATATGTACAGATATTTTTGTTATTTTATACTTTATTAATTTTGTTTCCGCTGCGAAGTTGTTAACATTGAATACAAATCTATATAACGTATATATAACAATACTTTACCGGTAATGTTGAAGATTCTAGAGGGAAGTATAGAGAGGTAATTGAGTAAATAATGATACATTATCGGCAATATAACAAGGATCTAAGTAGGGATAAAGTTGCATAAACGATCGCGGTTTGACTTTTCAAATTTGGCAATACTTTCGCTACGGTGATTATGTAGATGACTTCCGCTAAGTTTTTGAAGTCTAAACTCAAAATTTCAAACAAATCTGACTAATAACTTGTGTTATATACTCATTTAAAGAAAGCCAGTATCGTTTTTTTGGTAAATATGGTGAAAAACGATTTCCAAGTATTAATCAAACATTCTTTTTTACGTGGAGAAACAATTAGAAAAACCAAGAAAAACTTACTTAAGTATTATCGTGAATGTGCTCGGTTCTATGGAATGATTTGTAAGTGGTTTTCTGCTTTTAAAGTGGCTATATGAGCACGGATGATGTAGAACGTCACGGAAGTACGTGAGATAGCTAATGTAAACATTTCAACCGAACGGGTATGCAATATTTTGCATGAACATTTAAATATAAAGAATCTATCCGCGAAACTATTTAGCTATTTGTAAATGCAATCCAAAAAAATTCATTCGTCGATATGTCACAGTAAGTGAAACGTGGATCCATAATTATACCCCATAAATGAAAATACAATCGAAACAATATGGAATCTCCCAGGAAACGTGCCCCAAAGAAAGCAAAAGCCATTTGTTCGGCCGAATAATTTACGACCGCAGTTTTTTGGGGTTCCAAAGGTATTATCTTTATTGATTATTTAAAAATGGATTTTCCCGTTTATAAATATCGCTAACAGGCCAGTACTATGCTAATTTGCTGACATGTTTTTATGCAGAACTGAAGAAAAGGCGACTGAATTTGCTAAAGAAAAGAGTGTTGTTCCATCACGATAATGCGCCTTCTCATTCGTCTGCTGTTCCTAAACGAAATTTGCGGAAATGCGTTATGAATTGATGCCTCATCCACCATATTCACCAAATTTGGCTTCCCAGTAATTTTTTTTCATTTCCAAATTTAGAAAAATGACCCGATGGAAAGTGATTTCGGAGATATCCGAGACCAATAAATATTTTGCAGAGTTGCAGAAAGATGGATGGTATGAAAAAATTGTAAAGTCGCTAGGCTAAGTGCGTAGACTAAATAACATATGTTTTTTATCTTAAAATATGGATTTCATTGAAAAGCCTTTCTCCCTCGAAACTGCCCTTGTAGCTTTAACTAACATCATCGATTATATTTTTCTGCTTTTGTTAAGGATTTGACTACTCTATTTACTTTATTATACGTTACCTTATTTTTTAAATCTTTTATGATATGACCATTGAATTGCAATTTCTACTGATAGATAGGATGTTACGGAAGTACTAAGGGTCTTCTTGGGCATCTCAGTTAATAGATGTTAGCAGGTAGTAATTAAGCAATTATCGGAATTTATTACTTGTGACAATAATAAAGTTTTATGTTTAGAAGTTCTGTTAAAGTTGTCAAGGATTTGTGCCATTTGTCCTATTTTAATTATTGTGATTTGTAAATACTTTTGACATAGTAATGACTTAGAAATATTTCAGGCAGTTCAAAATTCATATCTAAGATATATCGATGGCATTTACAGGAGGAAGCGTTTCTCACAGTTGAGACAAAATTTGCTAGCTAAACATAGCTGTAAAGAATATCCTTGCATTTCAGATACTTTTGTTTGTAGTCTATTAACTGTATTTCATCTCCAAGTAAAATAAAAAATATAATTGATATGCATAAAAATAATATTAGGAAGGATTATTAAATCTGCCATAAAATAATACTTACTTGATAAGCTATGGTATTCTACGATTTTTTATTCTTTTATGTACATATAAAACATCGTGAGTTATATTTACTTGTAATTTGCGGTTGCGTTTTTTTGTCTACCTTCAGTCTGTCCAATAAGAGATTTCTAGAAGTACACCAAAGATTTTACTGATAGTATTATAACGTATGATGTGTGAGCAGACATTAAAATACTACGTATTTTCTTCGATTGTAATGACATGCATTGGAACTAAGACTGTCATATATATGTTACTCTTGATGTTCTCGCGGACGTATGATGAAGATGTAGTTTCTCGGGTTCTGACGATACATTCGTCATTTGGACACATGGCAGAGAGAAGCTGGATATTTTTCTACACAACTTGAATGCCGAACATCCAAATATACGTTTCACAATGGAGGTAGAAGAACAAGGGAAATTCCCTTTCCTTGACGTGTTGGTAATCAAGAAAGAGAACGGACTACTGGGACAACACACGGTATATCGAAAACCTACACACACAAATAGATACTTAAAAGCACAATCACACCATCACCCGGCACAACTAAATTCCGTTGTAAAAACACTAGCTTTGCGATCTGAGAGACTAACAGACAAGGAACACATACACGAAGAAAGAATGAACATAAGAAACGCCCTCATCACGAACGGCTATTAATCAAAAACAATAAATAAAGCCAGAATTAACGTCAACAGAAAAACAAGAGTTCGCGTCCAGAGCTTTCCTTCCATATATAAAGGGAACTACAGACAAAATCAGTAGATTATTAAAAAGACACAACATCGACACCGTTTTCACAACATACAGAAAAATAGCCGATGAAATAGGTAATGCGAAAGACAGATTTCCTCTAGAAGATCAGGGCGTTTACGAAATACCATGTTCAGTGTGTGATCAATCATATGTGGGGCAGACAAACAAGCTAGTTAGCGAGAGAAGAGAAGAACACCGAAACGCGGTCGTCAAGAAAGAAGTAACGTCATCGTTAGCACAACATAAACTTCTGACAGGGCACTCTATCGACTTTGAAAACACGAAGATCCTAGCCAAAAGTGAAAACCTAACGACGAGAATTACAAGAGAAGCGATAGAAACAGAAAAGCGTCCTAAGTGCTTAAATAAACGTGACGACGGCCAGCGCTTGCCGCATACATGGAAACCGCTCCTAGCTCACCGACAGATAAAAAAAAACACAACCAAATCCCGACAGATCGCAACCCCTACACAGACACACGGACCGACCAGAGAACTTACAGGCACTCGGACCAATTACACGAAGCCGCGCACGCATGACGTCAATAGTGGGACGCCCCCTCCCGACACAGCAGCATATAACAAAAGGTAGTGCTAGGCGCACATCAGACGATCTCCAGCTCTAACCAGCGACAGACCGCCTAGCTCCTGGAGATGACGAGTGCTATCTCGTTGAAACGTAGAGTAAATAGTCCTTTTCAGGAGAAAACTCACACGCGGCCAAGAACGCGACAAACTACACCTTCATATATATATATATATATATATATATATATATATACCGATTGGTTCAGCCCGCTACGGGCCATACGAAACAATATACGTATGGAACGTAATGCGATGTGGCAACGTGTGTACGATGCCACTCCGCGTGCGCATATATAAGTCCGATGATCGAGAGCAATAGATTGCCCGTCATTCGTATTTAGCTGTGCAAACGTAAAGGTAGTTATCATGTCAGTGTATACAACCGCAGAGAAGGTACAAATAGTTTCGTGGTATCTTGCCGGCAATTCCTTTCGAACAACCGCTAATTTATTTGCTGTAGAGTACGTAAATCGGCCTATTCCTTCGCATTCGACGATTGAAAGGATCGTAAATGCGTTTATGAAATATGGCTGTGTCGTCGGAAATTGCCGCAAATGCCAACAGATTGACGAACAGCCTCATATCCCTCTAATACCTGCCGATCGGGAGGAGAAAGACGTGAGGGTTTATTCGTTAGTTAAAATGGTCGACCTTAAGTGTACACAGCAAATTGCAGAACTTTATTATTTTATTTTGCAGAATTATTGATTTTTAACTTTTATCTTTTAGAAAACGTTATTGTTTTTTTATTACTTAAAATTACTTTTCCGTAGCAGCTAAGAATACAATAATAATAATAACTTTGAGATATAACGACCTTATTATGTCTGAAACAAATGGGCAAATTACGTATACATATATATATATATAATATATACACATATATATAATATGCAAACGACTATATCCTTGCGCGGTTTAAGTCTTAATAAATTCATAACTGCAATGTATGGCAATTTAAGCTACTGCGCGTGGAGGGGATTCGCTGTTGCCACTTATTGCTGGTTATGGCCCGTTCAGAGCTGGTCCTATCGGTATATATATATATATATATATATATATATATATATATATATATATATATGTATATATATATATACATATATATAAATTGATAAATTATTGGAGTTTTTCGGCTTTTATATGAAATATTTACAAATATCAAATTAGAATGTATGTAATTGCAGAGTAAGTGGGGACGTAAACATTCCTGTCTACAAATTACAAAGCAAATCATACGAAATTCTTTAATTGAAAAATGTTGTCTATATTGGGACTCGAACCCAAGTCAATAATTTGCCGGACTGTTGCTATTAAAAAATTTCGTATGATTTGCTTTGTAATTTGTAGACAGCAATGTTTACATCCCCACTTACTCTGCAATTACATACATTCTAATTTGATATTTGTAAATATTTCATATAAAACCGAAAAACTCCAATAATTTATCAATTTACGTTTAATAAACGGCTAAGAAATTATTTAAACACACAGATATATATATATATATATATATATATATATATATATATATACATATATATCTATATATATATATATATATATAATATTTTCGTGACCTAGCATACGCTAGCATTTGGTAGCATATGCGCTAGCAAACTCTAGGGGGGTCTGCCGATGGGCGGACAGGTGCCATTCCGCCTTTCCAGCAGGAGAAAGGAACCAAAACTACGCGGCGCAATGCACACACCACTAGGACCGGTCCTGGGCGGCAACCTGGCTAGGCTGCCGTTAACAGCACACACACGTTCGACGTGTGTCCAGTGCCCCCGCCTTGGCGGAATACTTTAAGATGGCACAAAGTGTGACCGTCGTCGACCAAAGTAGCCACTAAGAGTGTTCCCTCGGTTAGCGATGAGCAACCCCGTGCAGGGTGCGCTTCGCTGGTCTGCGCTTTGCCTCGATGGGGCGGGGGTCGGGCCGTCGAAGTACTGCACGGAAAAGTAAAGAAGTTGCCGGGAAAGGGTTGGCGGCCCTGCGCAACGGCTGGTTATCCGATCTCTCTAAATTTACGCGACCGGTCACTAAACACACGCACGAGCGCGCCAACATACAAAACCCTACACTTACACGCTTACACAAACACAAAACCACACACCCAGAGAGAGACGCAAGCTGCCAGCAGCAACCAACATACAAGTTCATGCCCAGAAAGAGACACAAGCTGCTAGTAGCGAACAACACATATGTTCACACCTTGCTATCTGTTTTTGGAATACTAAGGCATGATTTATTATTATGCAATTGGAATGTATCTTTGAATAATTTAAACCATACCAACTCATTTATTTGATATTTGTATTCTGTCATTTATGTTTTATATCCTTGATAAAGGCATGATTGCCGAAACATGTAGAGTTGTTTTAAATATATATACTTTGAAGTAAACCAGACCTTGAATGACTGATTGAATTTACTATATATATATATGTAAAGATAATTATTTCGTGACCTTTGTATGTTATGGTAAATTCAATTCAATTCAATTCAATTTGGTGGCGATTTAAGGTCTGGTTATACTTCAAAATGTATATATTTAAAACAATCCTACATGTTTCGGCAAATGAAGCCTTTTTCAAGGATATATAATATGATTTTATACCTATTTTATATTACCTGAAAAAGGCATCATTTGCCGAAACATGTAGGATTGTTTTAAATATATACATTTTGAAATAAAACCAGACCTTAAATCGCCAACAAATTGAATATACCATATATATATCATGTATATGTATATAATATATATATATATATATATATATATATATATATATATATATAGAAATGTTTGATTAAAACTTTGTAATACTCTAATTACTAAGTAAGTAAATTTTTTAATGATCCATGTACATTTGCGATTATTTATTATAAGAAAATCTAATCTGGCTGCGGCCATTATCGTTTGAAAACAGATGTTTATATTATTGTTATGCTTAAGAATAGGGAACTAAATATCTTTTTAAATAAATAATATACTATTCTGTTGGCTTTTTAATGTAATTTATATATTAACGGCATTTATTTTTATATTACCAATCGAATACATGTTCTACATAGATTTAGTTTAAACAAATGCAAGATGAAATTTCTATTATTTCATATGCTAAGGCCATACCAATATTTATTGTGAAATTTAAATTAATAGCAGCCACTAAATATAGAAGGTAATGTAAAATTCCTTTCACGTTCAAGACAATTTTATGCAAGAAAATCATAGAAACAACTTAAAAAGGTCTTTCGCTTTGAAGTTTATCTTTTCACAAGCACAAGACATATATGTATTATCCAAAACGACTCGACTATAATATAGTCCAATACATTGAAATGCAGTCATTAGTAGCAGCTAAAATAGTTTCCGTAACCTAAAACTAAATCACAATATTATGATGACTAAAAATCACTCATTACTAATGTTTTGGAGTAACTTTTGTACCTTTTGTACCATGTATTTATGCATACACAAGAAATAAAATATGTATCTATAAAATCGCGGAAGGCAGCATATATTTCTATGATTAATGTATTTATATGAATAGAAGTAAATAGCAGAAAAATAATATTAATGAAGCTATTAATATAGAAATATTTTTTTTTACAATAACTGAGGCTAAGAGAATTTTTTTTAAGAAAACAATTCGATTTTTACGAATCTTTTTATAATTTTACATTTTAGGAATCCTACGATTTCAATCATGCAACTATAACAAAAATAAGGGAAATTGTTTCAATTGTTTTCGAATATTTCTTGAGTTGAAAGATAAAGACAAGTAACGTATTCTAACAATTTACATAGAGTTAACAGTTTAACCGTAGACAAATTTATTGACCTGATTCAGTACCACTTTTTTCATTCATAAATTGGAAAGTGATTGTGTGAATAAGCGACACCATTTTGTATAATATGTAATAATAATAATAACCTACAATTATATTTACATAATATTGAACGCATTTTCAGAAATTTTCATTTTCGTATGTGAATTTGCGAAATTAATTTAGAAAACTCAATGAATGCCGTTCTTATTAATCTAGTGGTGATTGTGTGATGTAAGTGTGCAATTAACTTATTGCATTTAACAAGGTTTACGCAAGTATGAATAAATTTATATGTAGGCAGCTGAACGAGCAATTACCATATTCTAAGGCTGCAAAGTCAATATCAAATAAAAAAGAGATATAGTCTCTAATGTACCGAAGTATGTGTACAATATATTTACAAAAATAAATGAATAAAACCTAAGTGACCTTTAATGTGGAACGCTTAATTCTTTTTTTTTTATTTCTAACACATTGACATTTACATTTAATTTTTGTCTTTTTTTGTGATTTTAGTAAACAAATTTTCATTTTAAATTCGTTTACTTTTGCTATCCTTCACTTAACCCTATCTGCTAAAGAATTAGAGCGATTTGCCGAACAAATTTGGGTCGATTACGGTAGTGAGGATGGTCTAGATGATGATAGATCTGATTTGGAGTCAGAAGACGACAATAGACATAATAGTCCAACGGCTGAACATAACATTGAAATTGAAAATTTTCCAATAGAATTTGAAGATGGATTTGTCTATGAAGGTCACATCGCAAAAAGCACCAAAATTTTTCAGAGATTAGTATTAGCAGTTTTCGTTGATTACCATAGTCTAGTGTGCTATAGAGTTTTTTACAACTAGTGAAACTCGAAGAACTAAGAACTCTATTTCTAAGGTTATAATATACCTCTGGGTGGATACCGTTTTGAACCGAAGTCAAATTTCTAAATATACTCAGAAAGCTACTCCAGAACTACTCCAGAAAATTGCTATAGATGTTGGAATAAGTGTATTGCTCAGGTAGGAATTTGATTTAAAGGAGACGAAATAAGTTAGAACAAGAATTAATACTTTGCGTTTTATTTAACCAGTTGCGATACTTTTTTATTAATAGAAAGCTTAAAGTATGGTGATTTTTTATTGTTTTCCGTAATTTGACTAAAATGATTTTCTAAACTTAAAATATATTTCGAGTGTAAAAATAAAATTTGTTTTTCTAAATTTACCTCTATTCCTGTCTATCGACTTATGTGGTGACGTTGAGAACGTATTGAGAACATTTATCAAACAATTCGTAATATAACAAATACTTTGAAACATACTTGAATGGGTAAAACCTTACTATATCTGTATAAAACAAAAACATTTTTAATAATATAAAAATATAATTAAAAATCGGGTGGAGAAGACAATACAAGTGCATACCTGTGTGAAAATTGCTTTTCAGATATGGACACGCGTTTCATCTTCCTGTAGATTCCACAGGGCATGACGCTGGGAAAGATAAATTTCACAAAAAGTAACTCCCTTACAACATTCAATCAAGTCACCAAGGGACCATCGCTATCTTTATGACAAGTGTAGAGGAGAGTTTCCATGAGACGGACACGCAACCGACGGAAACTATTAACGTGCCTCCACTATAAATCGGACAACTCCTATAGTGTGATGATGCTGCGAAGGAGAGATTTGTCTTCCCCAGCATTGAGCAATTTATAGCAAGATGATAGAAACATATTCCTACACGTCTGGAAAGTAATTTTAACATAAATATGAACTTGTATTGTGCTACACCCGATCTTTAATATTTTTATATTATCAGAAATGTTTTTGTTTCATAGCAATGTAAAACCTCCTCATGTTTTACATACTTAAGCATGTTTCGAATTATTTTGTTATTTACGCTATTGAAATTGTCCGATCTATAGATGAGGCACGTAAATACAGTTTCGGTCAATTTCGGCTATGCGATGGAAATCAGTTGTCAAGTCTTACATTTACCATAAAGATAGCGACGGTTGGCTTGGTGTTCGTGTTGCTGACACTAGTAAAGGAGCGGCGTTGTATGTTCTTCTTTAGTAACTTCTTTATATGTAATAAGGAAGTTATTTATTGTGAAGTTTATTTTTCCCAGCATCATGCACTGAGGCATCTATATCAAGATGAAATACGTATCTGTACGTCTGGAAAAGCAATTTTCACACAGATATCAACTAATTTGTTCATGTTTCTCTTTTACTTTACCTATTAAAATAATCACCAGAATCATGCGGATATATATATATATATATATATATATATATATATATATATATAATTGAAAAGAAATGGTCGACCGTGATATATTATCAAAAATTTATTTAAATTCGGGTAAGCGGTCAATTAAAAAACTCCTTTATTAAATTACCCTATATTTCGCAATACTTTGTCGCTTCTTCTGGGGTAAAAAATGTAGAGTTAAAAATAATAAAATTGACGTACAAAATATAAAAGTGATCATTTTTATATTTTGTACGTCAATTTTATTTTTTAACTCTACATTTTTTACCCCAGAAGAAGCGACAAAGTGTTGCGAAATATAGGGTAATTTAATAAAGGAGTTTTTTAATTGACCGCTTACCCGAATTTAAATAAATCTTTGATTATATATATATATATATATATATATATATATATATATATAATTATTTCGTGACCTTGGTATGACATGGTAAATTCAATCAGTTGGCGATTTAAATAACTTAAGATATATAATTATATCTTTTGAAAAAAATGGGGTGGAAGTCTAATGAATTGATAACGTTTTGTTCTAAACGTTCTATTACTAGATTTGCAATAGGAGCAGCTAAAGGAGAGCCCCTGGCAATACCAAATGTTTGACTATAAAAAGAATTTTTGTATTGAAAATATGTGTTATCGAGACAGAAGTGCATACCTCTAATAAATTCGTTTTTATTTAGTGATGTGTGTGGACTAATTTCATCCCATTTGGATTCTATTATGTTTATAGCTAGATCTGTAGGAATGTTAGTATATAAAGATTCTACATCAAGTGATATAATGTTGTGATTAGTTGGCACTTTTCGTTCCTTGAGGAAATTTGTCAATTCATTAGACTTCAACCCCGTTTTTTTCAAAAGATATGATGATGATATCATAACAGGTATTCCGACTAACAAAATAAACTATCTTTTAAATAAATTCAACAATTTGCACAACAAATTAAAATTCAATATTGAAGAAGAAATTAATAACAGTATTAATTTTCTTGATATTTCTTTGAGCTATGATAGACAGGGTACTATTTATACAAATTGGTATAATAAACCCACAGCTTCTTTTCGATATATGAATTACCACTCAAATGCTCCTACAGTATTTAATAATGATTATAAATAATTTGACCGATAGGGGAGTAAAACTATCACATACTCAATACAGAAATGATAACATCAAGAAAATTAAAACAACCTTAAAAGATAATAATTATTCACCACAACTTATAGACCAAACAATTAAAAAAAGAGTACACCAAATATACAACACTGCAGACACCAATAAAAATTTGAACAATGACACAACATATATCACGATTCCATAGTTCCACAACTATCCGAAAAAATTAAATACACTTTAAAAAATTATGATATAGCTACAACATATAAACTTAGTAATACTAATAAACATTTATTTTCAAAACTTAAACCTAAAATAGAAAAAAATCGAGAAACACATGTCATATATAAAATACCATGTCGCAATTGCGATAGTTACTACATAGGCCAAACGAAACAATATTTATACAAAAGAATACAAGCCCACAAATACTCTAAAATAGACAAAACTGCTTTATCTACACACAAACTACAACGCGATCACCATTTCGATTTTGAAAACACACAGATAATTGATAAAGAACAACTCACAATGAAAAGAGAAATTAAAGAAATGATTAGTATTAAACAGGAAAAAAATTCAATTAACAACAGAAATGATATAAAAAATTTAAGCAGTATATACTATAACTTAATTGTGTAACGATCTGCAATTTACCATCATAATATATTTTTTTTTTGTTATATAATTATATATCTTAAGTTATTTAAATATCAATTACATTTAAATATCATATACATTTGCTTATCATGCTGACTGTTCCGTCTTTTGATTCCTGTCTGGTTGTCCGAGTAGGTTTTCGTGGTTTTCCTTCTCGTTTAAGGCGAATGCCGACAACTTTGCATCTTAAGACGCCCCACGGGCGCATACATAATAATAACTCATATCTTGCTTTTCCCTGCTTTTGTTGTCTATCTGTTTTTGGAATACTAAGGCATGATTTATTATTATTCAATTGGAATGTTTCTTTGAATAATTTTATCCATAGCAACTCAATTATATGACATTTGTATACTGTCATATATATTTTATATCCTTGATAAAGGTATCATTGCCGAAACATGTAGGGTTGTTTCAAATATATATACTTTAAAGTAAAGCCAGTATTTAGGATACGACTAATAATTGTGGTAAGGGGTTATATACCTTTTTTAAATTAAAGCCAGACCTTAAATCGCCAACTGATTGAATTTACTATATATATATATATATATATATATATATAACATATATATATATATATATATATATATATATATATATATATATATATAACATATATATATATATATATATGAAAAATTTTGTGAAAAACTTATCTGCGCGGAATGTGCATATATCGATATTTCACTGTTTTTTACAGATCATCAGTGCACCTTACCGAAGACAGACATGATATTCACTTCTATACTACGTGTATATATACGAACTGTAATGAACTTCATGTGTATGAGAATTAATAATTATTAAATCTCATTTTACATGCGATTGTCGCTATAATTTGTTGCATTTTATTCTACAATTCGGCAAATCACTTTTGCCCTAGATTGTAGACGCAACAAGCCGCGACATCAACTGTACAAGTTGTCAGTACAAATGAAAAATTTAGTGAAAAACTTATCTGCGCGGAATGTGCATATATCGATATTTCACTGTGTTTTACAAATCATCAGTGCACCTTACCGAAGACAGACATGATATTCACTTCTATACTACGTGTATATATACGAACTGTAATGAACTTCATGTGTATGAGAATTAATAATTATTAAATCTCATTTTACATGCGATTGTCGCTATAATTTGTTGCATTTTATTCTACAATTCGGCAAATCACTTTTGCCCTAGATTGTAGACGCAACAAGCCGCGACATCAACTGTACAAGTTGTCAGTACAAATGAAAAATTTTGTGAAAAACTTATCTGCGCGGAATGTGCATATATCGATATTTCACTGTTTTTTACAGATCATCAGTGCACCTTACCGAAGACAGACATGATATTCACTTCTATACTACGTGTATATATACGAACTGTAATGAACTTCATGTGTATGAGAATTAATAATTATTAAATCTCATTTTACATGCGATTGTCGCTATAATTTGCGCCAAATTATAGCGACAATCGCATGTAAAATGAGATTTAATAATTATTAATTCTCATACACATGAAGTTCATTACAGTTCGTATATATACACGTAGTATAGAAGTGAATATCATGTCTGTCTTCGGTAAGGTGCACTGATGATCTGTAAAAAACAGTGAAATATCGATATATGCACATTCCGCGCAGATAAGTTTTTCACAAAATTTTTCATTTGTACTGACAACTTGTACAGTTGATGTCGCGGCTTGTTGCGTCTACAATCTAGGGCAAAAGTGATTTGCCGAATTGTAGAATAAAATGCAACAAATTATAGCGACAATCGCATGTAAAATGAGATTTAATAATTATTAATTCTCATACACATGAAGTCCATTACAGTTCGTATATATACACGTAGTATAGAAGTGAATATCATGTCTGTCTTCGGTAAGGTGCACTGATGATCTGTAAAAAACAGTGAAATATCGATATATGCACATTCCGCGCAGATAAGTTTTTCACAAAATTTTTCATTTGTACTGACAACTTGTACAGTTGATGTCGCGGCTTGTTGCGTCTACAATCTAGGGCAAAAGTGATTTGCCGAATTGTAGAATTAAATGCTACAAATTATAGCGACAATCGCATGTAAAATGAGATTTAATAATTATTAATTCTCATACACATGAAGTTCATTACAGTTCGTATATATACACGTAGTATAGAAGTGAATATCATGTCTGTCTTCGGTAAGGTGCACTGATGATCTGTAAAAAACAGTGAAATATCGATATATGCACATTCCGCGCAGATAAGTTTTTCACAAAATTTTTCATTTGTACTGACAACTTGTACAGTTGATGTCGCGGCTTGTTGCGTCTACAATCTAGGGCAAAAGTGATTTGCCGAATTGTAGAATAAAATGCAACAAATTATAGCGACAATCGCATGTAAAATGAGATTTAATAATTATTAATTCTCATACACATGAAGTTCATTATATATATATATATATATATATATATATATATATATACATACATATATCAATATATATATATATAACACGACATCTATTTGAATGCAAAAAATTTAAATTTTTGTATTCGAACATATTTATTTTATTTGCTCCAAATTTTAAATGTTTAGGAAGACATTGCATTTTAAACAATCAAATACATTCAAACGTACTACCTCTAAATCTAAGAATGAGAATCAAAAAACAAACATGATAGTACCAAATAACACAATCTTCAAGAATTCAACCCATTTTATGCTATCGTTAAACTTATTAGCAAAAGTGTTTTATTTTATTTTAAATTATTATAGTTTTAAATATGAATAAATAGATTTATTGCACGTTATTCGAGTTCTATAGATTTTACAATTTAATTTATGCAATATTAGGTTTTACTAACTCTAAAATATATTATGTTATGTCTCATAAAATTTTTCTGCTGTCTAATTTTTCTACAGAGTATTTTTTTTTGAAAATAGTATGAGCATAAGGACTATGGTAATATAATAGATAGTTTAGTTTATTCTAATTATTAACTCACCTTTACTATAATATGGCAATTAAATAATTGTCCAGCAAGCTTTACTTTGTAATTTAAGAAAATTTAAATTATACACTACCATTTTCATATACCATTTTAAGAGTTCTTTGCCTTTCAAAGTATGCGTTTATTATTTTCCTCTACAAAGCCGCAGCATTGTTGTACCAAAAATTGTTGTTTTTCTGAAATTTAGACTCATTTCACAGAACTCCTTATGTTACGGTCATACATTTGCTCTACTCACAAATCACACACACATATATATATATATATATATATATATATATATATATATATATATATATATATATATATATATATATACATATAAGTGATTAGATAATTTCTTAGCCGTTCATTAAATATAACATTTGATAAATTATTGGAGGTTTTCGGCTTTTATATGAAATATTTACAAATATCAAGTTAGTATGTAATTGCAAAGTAAGGGGGATGCAAACATTGCTGTCTACAAATTACAAAGCAAATCATACGAAATTTTTAATTGAAAAAATGTCTATGTTGGGACTCGAACCCAAGTCTACAGCTTGCCGGGCTGTCGTCATTACCACTAGATATATATATATATATATATATATATATATATATATATATATATATATATATATATATATATATCTAGTGGTAATACCTCCAATAATTTATCAAATGTTATATTTAATGAACGGCTAAGATATTATCTAATCATTCATATAGCTTTGGAGTAATAATTAGCATTTTCAATCATTCAAATCTGACATCTGCTCTCAAAACACTGACATCTACTTTCAATAACTCACATCTAATTTCAAAATAGGTATCTGCTTTCTAATCTGACGTTTGCTTTCATAACTGACACCTCCTTTCAAAACAGATATCTGCTTTCAGTAACTGACATTTGCTTTCACTAACTGACATCTGCTATCAAGACTGACATGAGCTGTCAAAACTGACTTCTGCCTGCAACTTGACATCTACATTCTATAACTGACATCTGATTCATCAACACTGTTACTTTATAATGCATTTCTGAATAACTTGAACCTGGGTCTATTGTGGTCTAGTGGTAATGACGACAGCACGGCAAGCTGTAGACTTGGGTTCGAGTCCCAACATAGACATTTTTTCAATTAAAAATTTCGTATGATTTGCTTTGTAATTTGTAGACAGCAATGTTTGCATCTCCCCTTACTTTGCAATTACATACTAACTTGATATTTGTAAATATTTCATATAAAAGCCGAAAACCTCCAATAATTTATCAAATGTTATATATATATATGGTAAACTTAATAAGTCGGCGATTAAAGGTCTGGTTTATTACTTCAAAGTATATATATATTTAAAACAACCCTACATGTTTCGGCAATGATGCCTTTGTCAAGGAAATAAAAAATATAAATGACAGAATATAAATGTCAAATAATTGGGTTGCTATGGTTTAAATTATTCAAAGATACATTCCAATAATAATAATAAAACATGCCTTAGTATTCCAAAAAATAGATAGCAAGGTGTGGACATATGTGTTGTTAGCTGCTAGCAGCTTGTGTCTCTTTCTGGGTATGAATTTGTGTGTTGGTTGCCGCTGGCAGCTTGCATCTCTCTCTGGGTGTGTGGTTTTGTATTTGTGTAAGCGCGTAAGTGTAAGGTTTTGTATGTTGGTGCGCTCGTGCGTGTGTTTAGTGACCGGTCGCGTAAATTTAGAGAGATCGGATAACCAGCCGTTGCGTAGGGCCGCCAACCCTTTCCCGGCAACTTCTTTACTTTTCCGTGCAGCACTTCGACGGCCCGACCCCACTAGGACCGGTCCCGGGCGGCAACCTGGCTAGGCTGCTGTTAACAGCACACACACATTCGACGTGTGTGCATTGCCCCCGCTTTTGCGGAAATCGTTAAAATGGCACAAAGTGTGACCGTCGTCGACTGGGGTAGCCACTAAGAGTGTTCCCTCGGTTGGGGATGAGCACGAGCGCACCAACATACAAAACCCTACACTTACGCGCTCACACAAATACAAAACCACATACCCAGAGAGAGACGCAAGCTGCCAGCGGCAACCAACACACAAATTCATACCCAGAAAGAGGCATAAGCTGCTAGCAGCTAACAACACATATGTTCACACCTTGCTATCTATTTTTTGGAATACTAAGGCATGTTTTATTATTATTATTGGAATGTATCTTTGAATAATTTAAACCATAGCAACTCAATTATTTGACATTTATATTCTGTCATTTATATTTTTTATTTCCTTGACAAAGGCATCATTGCCGAAACATGTAGGGTTGTTTTAAATATATATATATATATATATATATATATATATATACTTTGAAGTAATAAACCAGACCTTTAATCGCCGACTTATTAAGTTTACCATATCATACCAAGGTCACGAAAATATTATATATATATATATATACATAAATATATATATATATATATATATATATATATATATATATATAAATATAATAACTTCGTGACCTTGGTATGATATGGTAAACCTAATCAGTAGGCGATTAAAGGTCTGTATATTACTTCAAAATATATGCATTTAAAAAACTCTACATGTTTCGGCTGTATACGCCTTTTTCAAGAGAATACAAAATATATTTTGCATTCTCTTGAAAAAGGCGTATACAGCCGAAACATGTAGAGTTTTTTAAATACATATATTTTGAAATAATATACAGACCTTTAATCGCCTACTGATTAGGTTTACCATATATATATATATATATATATATATATATATATATATATATATATATGTATAAGGCATACAAATAACGTCAGGGGAAGGAAATTAGTTATGCAACTTAAAGATCACAAGGGTGTTGCATTTAGAAGTTGTTCTGGGGTAGGAATTACTTATGTTAACGAAAAATTAAATGTTGGCTATCTTGGTCGATTAGTATTAGCCGTATTTAAATTTTGTGATCTCGTGCCCGTGTAATATGTTATAAACTTTCGTTGGATTTATTGTTTGTTTGTGTAAGTAGCATTTAGAACTATGGATAATAGTGTATAGCTTTACCATCTTTTTATATTATTAGTTGCAGGTTTTTTAGATTAATATTAACTGGGTAGTATCATATTCTGAAACGTCAAACTATAAAATTTTTGAAAATACTATTGTATTTCTTTAAAAACATCTGGCGTAAGAGTTTGTAGAGATCCTAAATATATTTCTATACGAATTACGTTTGTTTGTAATTTTCATTTGAATTGACATTTTATGATATATTTTTAAGATGTTCAAGAAGATGGAAAATATTTAAATAGAGTATGGAGAAAAAGAATGTTTCGTTCGATCAAATTCTGCATTAAATATGTCAAGAAGTTTATATAATGGGTTCTAAGTTACATATACTTATTGCAATACAGAAGTTAATCGAATAAAATATTATTTTTCCTTCATACATAAAATTTGAATAACCCCAATAGTAATTTAACTACAGCTATGTTGGTTGAATATGCAATTATCCCCTTTACCCACATGGATCCCTGTCCACAAGCTATACGTAGGGATCTATTTTACTATTAAGTTACACATCAAGTTTCTGATCTGTCGCTCTAGTGATAGGTCTTTCAATGCAGACTGTTGCTAAGTAAAAACTTAAAAAAGTTATGAAATTCCTTACCACCTTAATATTCATATTCTAAATTCTATTTTGACAACTTAGTCATCCTCAGTAGATAAAAATAACAGCGTTGAACATGGGGGGGGGGGGGGGCACAGTAAAGCCAATACCAAAATCGTGAACCATTCCAAAATTAATGTAGATATTAATATATTTAATAATAGCAGCGGTTACCGTTATAAAATGTTTTCAATCTGTGTTCTTTATGAAATAATTTCTTCGAAAGAGAAAAAGGCAACAAAATAATTTGAAATATACTTGCGTTTGGTAACACCTTACCATATTTTGTATAAAACAAATCTATTTTTAATAATATAAAAAGGTTATTAAAAATCGGGCGTGGAGAACACAATAAGTTCATATTTGCGTGAAACTATCTTTCCAGGCATGCAGACACGTGTTTCGTTTTACTATAGAATTACCAATACATGCTGCTGGTGTGATACTTTCACCATAAATAACACCCTGACTACATTACAAAAGCTATTAAGACAAAGCGTAGAAGAACATTCAGCGCCGCCCGTTGACTAATGTTAACATGACGAACGCCAAAACAATCATCGGTGTCTTTATAACTTGCTAAGGCTTACACTTGTTATGAAGACAACGATGGTTGTTTTGGCGTTCGTGATGTTAGTCAATAAGCGGCGATGAATGTTTTACGCTCTATCTTAATAAATTTTGTAATGTAGTAAGGGCGTTATTTTGGTGAAAGTATCTCTCTAGCAGCATGTACTGATGATTCTATAGTAAGATGGAATATATCAGAATAATTGAAACATACATGAGTAACATGAGTACATGAGTAGGTAAACCCCACCAGTTTTGTATAATACAAAGGTATTTTTAATAATATAAAATATTATTAAAAATCTGGTGTGAAGAACACAAATAGAGGTTCACTATTAATATTTTTGTGAACATGTGCGAAAATATCTCTCCCCAGAGACGTAGATACGTATTTCGCCTTTCTACAGGCTCATCGGTACGCCCCTGCTGGAGAAAGAATATTTCCAGACACATTCACAAAAAAGAACCACATCACCACATCACAGAAATTATCCAGACCGGGCGTAGAAGTAAATTCAGCGCTGCCTGTTGTCAGACAGCCGAAGTACCTCGCCACGTCCACATAACCAATGTGAAGTAACGACGCCTTTCCAAAGGTGGCACAGTCATCCCTCAAGAAACTGCATTTTGTTTGTGTCTTCACTCATACTACGGACTAACCGCATGTGTAATGTATCAGAATAATTGAAACATACATGAGTAGGTAAACCCCACCAGTTTTGTATAATACAAAGGTATTTTTAATAATATAAAATATTATTAAAAATCTGGTGTGAAAAACACAAATACAGGTTCACTATTAATATTTTTGTGAACATATCCGAAAATATCTCTCCCCAGAGACGTGTGTCTCACACCAGATTTTTAATAATATTTCATATTATTAAAAATACCTTTATATTAAGATGGAATACATGTCTGCAGGTCTGGAAAGATACTTTCAGACAAATATGAACTTGTACTGTGTTCTTCACACTCGATTTTTAATAATATTTTTATATTATTGTTTTAAATAAAAACATGTAATGTAATAAGGTACCTAATAAAGTTTTAACTAATATCTAACTTTCCATTCCATATGTTTTATTATATTTTATAGAAAAATCCCTTTCGAGAATCAATAATATATAAATTTCTCATTAATCTTTTATGCATGTAACTACGACAAGATCATCGATCTATCTGTGTTGTTTTACTGTGTTCTGTTGCAGATATTATTAATATTTTGAAAATGAGAAACTTTCTCAATAATATTTGTTTAAAATCCTCAATTTGGATTTAGAACAGATTTTGGGGCTTAACTTGACTTGAACAATCTACAGATCAGAACCCACACTTTTGAATTCGACTGTTCCCTATTCTTTATCTTTATAAGCAATATAAAACTAGATTGGATTTGCAAAATAGACTTCAAGGAGTTTTAATTTTTCACCTAAGATCGATAAGACAAAATTTCAATTTAAAGAAAAATAATAATAAATACTTTTAAGAGTGTACCTTGCTCTATGCTATAAAAACATCTTGAAAATATGCCTTAACCAATATTAATAAAACGTATCTTACCCTAATGATGTCAAACAAGAAGTTTCCTGATCCTCCGCCGGCAGACACGTGTGCTTCTCCACCAAATGGAAGATACCTTTTATCTCGTTCGGAATCTTCGGCTTCAATATCGGATAAATCGGCCGGGTCTGGTCCATTTCCACCAGAAGCAGCTGCATCCTGGTCACTTTCAGCCTCTCTAATAACTCTTCTCGATCTACTTACTTCATTGGCTGGTGACTGAAAATCATACATACGAATATGTGAATGACATCATTTCTTGCGACAGCAAGTCTTATAAGGAACACTAAGGAGATTAGATATAAAATACTTAATATTTTTGTAAATATAAAATCTAATATTGTAAATAGTTGCTTCACATTTGTGCATGAACTGCCTTACAGGCAGAACCCTTTCTATGTATTCTTTATTAGAAGCAGTTTGTACATTTGTTTAAGTGTAAAAGTATGAAATTTAAGGTGTTATAACTTAAAGATCTCTATTTGATTAGAACCGTTAAAGTTTAACGGTTCTAATTACTGTTTTCAGTTTTACTCGGAAGTGGTAAATTATAACAGTAAAAGATTTAGAAACATAGAAACTTTTCGTTCTTAGGTGTCGCCCTATTCTAGTTCAAGTGAAATAATCAGCTTTGTAGAGGATATATATCTTTTTGTCCTTATCTGTCGAAAATATTTTAAACGTTTAACGGTTAAACGTTTAAATTGAGTTGTAATTATAATAAGAAAAACCTGAATACATATTAAGTCATTGATAATTATCTTGGCTTCGCTACAAGATGTCAGTGGAAGTAACAGTATGGATGAAGTCATTTATACTAATTCAAAGTGGTGAACGTCGGCAGCCAAGCGCAAACATGTCTAATTCATTAATTTTAATCTGGCTTTGGATACGCACATACTATTGGTTCTTTGCATTTCGCCACGTTGTGCTATATGAATTTCAGGGAGAGTCATCTATTTCGGTTCCAGTAAAGAATATTAAAGAAGTATATTCACACAAAGTACCTTCAAAGTTAAAAGGTAGTCCCCAAAATAAAAACGCGGTGAAATCGATTTATAAGATAAACTAAAGTCTGGTTTTCTGAGTGTCATTTCATGTGATCTTTTCTACAACATGCCGGAGATACATTCAAAAACATAATAGGCCGAGGATGTGTTCACGCGTGTTCCTCAGAAATTTTCCAAGATAATCTACACAGTGTGCCAAGGATTAAAGCAAGAAAGAAAAGAATCAAATTAAAGATCTAATCTAGCAATATGAGGATGTCTTTGAAATTGAAAGTGACACAAAAGGAAGAATTTTGCGTGGACTATCACCGACTGAATTGTGTTACCAAAAAGACAGTTATCCTCTGCCAAAGATATAAAGGACATACGATACACTAGACATCTTGGCAGGAGCAAAGTGATTCTTTGAAGAACGTCTATTAGCAAGCGGAAATGAATCCGAACGACCAAGAGAAGACTGCTTTTAGTTAAGGCAATGGGCTCTGGCAGTTTACAGTCATGGTATATGGATTATGTAATGCCCTAGCTACGTTTGAGCGACTCATGGACACTGTACTGAGGGGACTGTCACGGAATACCTGCCTGCCTGGTATCTGGTATATCTTAAAGACGTGATAGAGGTAGGGACGACCTTTCAAGGTCACATTATGAATTTAGACGTTACCACGTCTTCCGGAGGTTGCGAGATGTCAATCCGAGACCAAGTCCAAAGAGGTTTCACTTTTTCTACAAAGACGTAAATCATCTTAGACATACAGTTTCAGAAAAAGGAGTTTCTGTAGAACCGGAAAAATTGGGAGCTGTGTAAAAAAGGCCTGAACCTAAAAACAAACATAAGCTAAGAAGTTTTCCGGGATTATGCACGTACTATTGACGCTATGTTCATGGAGTCGCTCATATTGCGAAACCACTAACCCGCCTAATAGAAAATCGAGCATTCATTTGGAACAACGAATATTAAGCGTCCTTTGTTAAAAGGAACTTTGATAAGTGCGCCTGTTTCGAGCTATACACTGTTATCTGGAAGATTTGTCCTGGATACAGGTGCCAGTTACGTTGGAATGGGCGGTGTGCTCTCTCAAATCTAAATGGACAAGAAAAGATTATTGGGTACTTCGGCAAGACCCTCTCTAAACCAGAAAGGAACTACTGCGTAATCAGACGAGAATTACTGACAGTAGTTAAGACCATCGAGCACTTTTATAAAAATCTGTGTGGAGAAAATTTACTGATTTAAACTAATCACGCCGCTTCGAATTGTAATATTGATAATCACATCACACACAATAATTAAAACAAAAGACTGAGCGAAAGGTGAGAGAATCAAACTGAGATATTCTTGTTCATCGCTCGTATTCTTTCGATCTGGTATAGTCTTATTTTTATCTCCTTCATTTACTACAAATTTTTCTATAAATATAAATCCGCTAAGTTTCAGGAGAATACTGGAATGGTGGAAATTATATAATTTATTAAATAAGTCATTTTGTTTACATATTTCCATAAAATAATGTCTAGAGTTTTTAATGATACAGTAATAAATTTTATTACGTAGAATCGAAAGTGAGCAACGTCGACTAATAAATATATTATAAATTGGTCAATGCTAAATAAAAACTTCTTATTTAAAAGCATAATTAAAAAAGATATATCCGGTACATCACTGAAACTCTCAAATGAAGCAACAGTACATAGTGCACAAGTACATATTTTTAAGTATCAAGGAGACGAACACATAAGACAAATTATGCCTACAGCTTTCAAAGACATGGTGGAGATTCTGTTAGTAAAAAGACAATCATGAGAACTTTCTGTTAAGAGATACTCGAGTATATATTAAAACCAACGATGAATGAATTTTTCAAATGGCAATTAATAAATGCCGAATTAAATAAATAGAATTCATAACATCCACCTATAATACTAATTTTAATCTATATGCCTACTAAAAGACACTAAAAATTAAATTTAGTTTGTTCTCTAACTGATTTGCTTCATTGTTAATTAGATTTTGTAACCACCTCACGTCATAGTTATTATTTACAAGATTTGATCTTATATTTACACATAATTTTTAACTTCCTCTTATTCCTTATAAGCTTAGTGTAAACTAAAAAGTAAAAGCTAAATTTGTGTATTATATAATACATTTTATAAATTGATAAATGAAACAATACTACTAAATTGCTGACTAGTGTAGGTATATGATAATAGTATTTGTGTAGTATTAGTAGTTAAAACGTTATATACAAGCACATAAATAGAAAAGAAAGATGTTTATATAAACATAATACGTATATACAAACATAAATATTTATAATAAAATATACATTTAATTTAAATTTAAAATAGCTGGAAAAATAAATGTATTAAAGTACCCTTTTCTTAATAACATTATCGGATTCTTTTTTATTTACATCAATTAAAGGAATCGTATTTATTACACTTCCATTATGTACGAGTTTAATATTAAACCCATTAGTTATGGTTTCTGTTAAGCTACTGTCAGCATTTCCCTCCGTGGATAACTCTGCTCCCTATAATTTAAAAGATATTAAAGTGATTGTAACAATTTATGACATGGCGTTTAGGGCTAATGAAAATAATTTTATTAGTTAGATGTTAAAATGAGTTAAAAATTTTTCGAAATAAATAATGATAAAAGTATCCAATTAAACAAATCTCACTGGGTTCATTGCGGTAGTAATTTCTACTTGGAAGTCCGCACTATTTTCGACTTGTACTAAACTCTTAAATATCGCATTTATATTATCCGATCTAACTTCCTCAAGGGCGGAACTTACGTTATCCTGTAATAATTATGTTTACATGAAGATTGATACATTCCGTACGAATAGGTATTACTAATGACCATGTAATATATGTTTTAAATATTATTAGATATCGGATATTTCAAGAAAAGACGAGTACCTAACTGCTTCCAACACTAGAGTATTGTCTAATCTAGTAATACGCGTTATTTTTCGCAATTTCCATCATTATGACTAATTAACGTTTTAAAATTTATCATTTTCCTGAAATATACGAAATCCAATATGTATATGAGCTAATGATGATTCTTTCATCTTAACTTCACAACGTATAGCCTACAAATAAAATATATCTACATGTAGATGGGCTTATGTGAGATATTTATAAATTTTACATTATATGCGTTGAAAAATTAGCGAATACTCTGTCAAAATGAATGCATATTTAAAGAATCATTATACCTAAAATATATTGTTCTTGAAATTGGCATATTATTATGTCAACTAATAAACATATAGATAATAATTATGATGAAATGAAAGTCAGTATATAATGAAAAAATAGGATATAGTGGGGAAAAAGTGTTAACAAAAATGAGACATAAATTGTTCTAGAAGAATCAATAATTTGAAAAAAAAACACGCATGTGCTAAATAGGCTAAGATGAGCAACGTACTTAAATAAAAACAATCATTTATACAGTCGAAATACATATATTGGAAATAAAACAAGACCAAAACAAAAACTACATCAACAATATTCTCAACTACATCCGCGCGAGAACATTAAGAGCTAAGAGCATAAACGAAAAACACCATAAATTTGATAATTTATAAACGGCAAAGAGACAATAGATCAAAGTATATAAGAAATAAATATAGAATTAGAGTACGTTTACTTAAACATGAAATGATTGCGTATATGAGAAATAGAAATTAAAATAAAAACACAGAAAATCTAGGCAAAAGCAAAATTAATAAATGAAAACTAAAACGAATAAAAAGACAACAAAAAGTTCTCTACATTATTGGGATCAATTAAAATGTTGAATTGATTCGGCTTTTACTTGATGAATATCCATAATTAAAAATAGAAATAAAACTAATGGTTAAAATCTTCACTTTTTAATACGTAATCGTAAACCGACAATTGTTTCGTCAGTGGCTTCATCAGTTACTTACAGCTAAAACGAACGTTACAAACTAAATTAAAAATATAAAATGAACAAGGTTAGTATTATTTTTTTTTCTAAATCTAAGAATTTTCACAAATATTGTAGGTAGTAAGAAAATGCGGCCCATCTGTTTGGCCTCTTACTATAAATAAAGTACTAAACATGTTTACGCGTATGATAAATAATAATTTATCAAAACATATTAAAAGCAATAAAGACAGAACAGACAATAATCAGATATCTGGAGTCTATAAGTTAATATGTGGATGTGGTAAGATATATGTTGGTCAAATACGAATATCGTTTGAAAAACGTATTGCTGAACATTGTTCTTCGTTTAGAAATAAAAACAAGATTCAACTTTTGCTAATCATCTATTAGAAGAAAATCACACTTTCAATAAGGATTTCCAAATTTTACATTTATAAAATAAAGGCATTAAATTTACTGGAATGTTTAGAAATAAATAAATTAAAATAATAACAAATTTTACTTAATGAACAATTAGATTTAAATAACACATCTTTGTTAAATTTATTCATTTAAAAACTGTTTAGACGATAATATAAATGTATATTTAGTTTCTTATAACAAATTTTATTCGCAAACATGTTTAGTACCCTATAGTATAACAGTTAGGGACGAACACATGAGCAGTGAGAAAATATGGTCCATTTTCTCACTACCTACAATGTTTGTGTAAGTTCTTAGATTTTCTAAAATCATGCAAAATATTACTAACCTTGTTAGTTTTATATTTTTAATTTACTTTGTAACGTGCTCTTTGCCTGATGAAGCCACTGCTGGCGAAATAATTGTCGTTTTATTAAAAAAGTAAAGATTTTAACCATTAATTTTATTTCTATTTTAAATTAAAATGTTAGTGCAGGTGGGAGTAGGATTATTATGTGGGAAAAATGCGACACATTCGATTACAAAACTTAAATTTACTATGGAAGAAATCGTATTTATTGCTAGTTGCAAGTTGCAGTTAAAATTATAATGAATAAAGTTTTATTCGAAGATCTGAGAAATGCAAAATATTGTATTTTGAGAAAGATAATACATATTTATGAAAATATTTTACATAATATTAGGTTTGTGCGCACGAAATATCAAATTTGATAAGTAACACTTAAAACCACTTAATTTGGAACGAACTAATTTTTATTAAACAAAATAGTCTCCATTAAGTGTCATTTAGAATGCTATTCTCTGGAACCGATGAAGGTTCTGAGAAGTCTTTAATCTCGTTTTCACTTTTATTTCATCTTAGGGCATTCATATGTATAAAGGAATAGAAATTTGTGGCAGATAAGTCTGGTGAATATGATGGATACTGAAAAAATTTATGCGCTAAATCTTGATATTTCGAACTTCTTATTCTCGTTCTCATGTAACAAAATAAGTCTCTGGCCAGGCTATTTCTAAATTTATTTTGATATCCCACTAAAATGCATATTTCTGCGAGATAAAGGAAGAGTCGATATTTCATTTGCAGCTAGATAAGACATAATTTTACATGTTTCTTTAAAGAAGAGAAAAACTACTGATGTGTCCTAAATTAATGAATATCATTACTGAAACTATGCTACCCTAGAAAAATGTTAAGTATAGATTCAATATTAGACGCATTCAACATATTATCCTATGTAACTAATCTATTCATAGTCAAACCCGATGAATAGATTAGTTACAGATTACTTGAAAAATTCATAATGTCAAAAGCATTATCAAGTACAGTTAATGTAAAGAAAAAAGAGTAAAGACAAAGAGAACAGGATGACTTGTAAATGTAAAATATATCTTTACTTGGACAAACACTAGTCAAACCCGATGAATAGATTAGTTACAGATTACTTGAAAAATTCATAATGTCTGAAGCATTATCAAGTACAGTTAATGTAAAGAAAAAAGAATAAAGACAAGGAGAACATGATGACTTGTAAATGTAAAATATATTTTTACTTGGACAAACACTAGGTGCCCTCAACCGTTCAAAAAATTTGTCATCAAGAAAAATGGTCTGCTTTAAGAACTTTTAACAGATTGGGCACAGATATTGTCAGATTTAAAATTAATAAGATAAAGCATCTATATTTGTCTCACACAATATTTTATATAATTGTCAAAAATCAGGCTGCACAATGTACATGTACATGGCTTTTACAACATATACGGAAGAAGAATTTTGACAAGGAAATCCTGTTGTTGTTTCCAAACTCTGGTCTCATACTGAATTTGCTTTTGGTACAAGCAAAGCAAAATGTAAACTTAATCTAAAGATGACAGGGTAGAATTTTAGTGTCAGGAAAGACCTTTAACTTTTAATTTTATTTAAATAATTTTATCGGGCCTGTTTTCTTTTTAGTTGCATGTAAAGCCTGCTCTTGCGCCTGTATATATATATATATATATATATATATATATATATATATATAATAACTTCGTGACCTTGGTATGATATGGTAAACCTAATCAGTAGGCGATTAAAGGTCTGTATATTACTTCAAAATATATGTATTTAAAAAACTCTACATGTTTCGGCTATATACGCCTTTTTCAAGAGAATACAAAATATGAATGACAGGATATAAATGTCAAGTAATTAAGTTGCTATGGTTTAAATTATTCAAAGATACATTCTAGTAATAATAATAAATCATGCCTTAGTATTCCAAAAAATAGATAACAAGGTGTGAAAATATGTGTTGTTCGCTGCTAGCAATTTGTGTCTCCTTCTGGGTATGAACTTGTGTGTTGGTTGCTGCTGGCAGCTTGCGTCTCTCTATGGGTGTGTGGTTTTGTGTGAGAGCGTAAGTGTAGGGTTTTGTATGTCGGTGCGTTCGTGCGTGTGTTTAGTGATCGGTCGCATGAATTTAGAGAGGTCGGATAACCAGCCATTGCGTAGGGCCGCTAACCCTTTCCCGACAACTTTAGAAGTTGTCGGGAAAGGGTTAGCGGCCCTACGCAACGGCTGGTTATCCGACCTCTCTAAATTCATGCGACCGATCACTAAACACACGCACGAACGCACCGACATACAAAACCCTACACTTACGCTCTCACACAAAACCACACACCCATAGAGAGACGCAAGCTGCCAGCAGCAACCAACACACAAGTTCATACCCAGAAGGAGACACAAATTGCTAGCAGCGAACAACACATATTTTCACACCTTGTTATCTATTTTTTGGAATACTAAGGCATGATTTATTATTATTACTAGAATGTATCTTTGAATAATTTAAACCATAGCAACTTAATTACTTGACATTTATATCCTGTCATTCATATTTTGTATTCTCTTGAAAAAGGCGTATATAGCCGAAACATGTAGAGTTTTTTAAATACATATATTTTGAAGTAATATACAGACCTTTAATCGCCTACTGATTAGGTTTACCATATATATATATATATATATATATATATATTATCCGTTTTCTTGTGTACTAAACCTAATAAGAATATTATCAATTTCCAATCCTACAGTTTTAATGAAAATATATTACTCGCTTATTGATAATAAAATATGTAGACTTTATTATTTTTATTGTAGACTTTTTGGTTGTTATCCATAGTTTCGTCAGGGTTTCGGAGCTGAAATCGGGTTCATGGTACTTCCTCCTTTTCTGCTGCATTTTGTCCAATCCTGGAAGTGAAAGTGAAGACGTACTTGAGAAAGTGGACGAAATGCCGACCCAACAAGAAGCAGTGCAAAGGACACAATTACAGGTCGAAACCCGAAGAGCCATAACAAAATATTAATTTTGGCAGCAGAATGCAATCAAAACTGATACAAAGAATAACTAAAAATAAGCACCGTAATAAACGTATCTAGTATAATGAAGCATATATTGCAATGAATAAAATGCTTCTCTTTTTTAAAGTGGATGCCTATTTTAAAAATACTGCCACTATTGATAAGTAATTTATTTATTTAGCAAATTAACACATTCTGTAAGGTCCCGAAGACGAATAGATACGATTAGAATGCAATTAGTTTCCATGTATCTTGATAACAAAAAGATCCAGCAAGTATTTGAAACATATATATATATATATATATATATATATATATATATATATATAAAACAAGTGTTCATTTAAAAAGTCAATCTAGGTTACGTTGAAATTTTGATAGAATAACACGCAAATATAGTAGTATGTGTTTGTTGTTCCGTAAACGTAAATCCAAATGACATTTGATAATGTCAATCACAAATATCAGTTAGTGCATAAAATAATCGTGCGTCGATTCTGGTTTAAATAATATGCTTCTCAGTTTTAAAATGGCTTTCACTTTAGAACATTTTTTTTAGTCCAGGCTTATTTTCGAAGTGGTAAAAAAATTGATGGTTTATGGGTTTATTCAGTTCAAGATTGCATGGTAGAATCTCAAGTTGAGTTTCCACATTTTGTAATAGATTATATGCAATTTAAGAATACTTTGGAAAGAACTTTAAAACTTTTTTCTGAAACTGGTAGTCTCTTAAGAAAATCAGGCAGCGGAGCAGTTAAGAAACGTACACCTCAAGTTGCCAATCGTGTTGAAGAAATAATGGAAAATGAACCACAAACATCTGTTCGACATTTGAGTCAACAAATAAACCTTTCTGTTGGCACAACTCAGAAGTTATTAAAAAAAGATATGCAACTTTATCCATACCGTGTCACAGCTGTACAAGAATTGTTAGAAATTGATTACCCACGTAGACTACAGTTTTGTAATTGGTTTGTAAAAATGAACAGTAATGGAGAACTTTCGCAAAGAGTCATCTTTACTGATGAAGCATGGTTTTATAAAACGGGATACATAAATTCACAAAATACAAGAATTTGGAGTAGTGAAAATCCACAAGTAATTAATGAAGAATCGCTACATCCAGAGAAAATTGGTGTTTGGGCAGCGATAAGCCAAAGGCGAATCATTGGACCAATATTTTTTCAGGGAACGTTAACTGCTCAAAGGTACCGTACGGAAATTTTACAACCATTTGTCAATCAGTTGCATGATGATGAACTTCAAAATGCATATTTCCTACAAGACCTTGTCACTGTACTGCAGAATCTTTGGATTATTTAAGTGAATTTTTTATGAGCGTATAATTAGTAGAAATACTGAAATTGCCTGGCCAGCACGTTCATGCGATTTAACACCTTGCGACTTCTTTTTGTGGCCTTATCTAAAAAATAACATATTTCGAACACCTATATTGAATGCGAATGATATGCTACAGAGAATCGAACAGAAATGCATGGAAATTAATAACAATCCAGTAATGTTGCAGAATATCATCAGAAATTTTGAACGGAGGATTTTAAAGTGCATTGATCTTGAAGGACAACATTTTCAACATTTGTTATAGTTTTCAATAAATACCTATTATTTGTTATTTATTTGTATGTATAAAACTGTCAAAATATACGACTTCGTAGGTTAAGTAGTAAATTTTAATTTACGACATACTTCAAAATGTTCTCAGTAAATCACATGCTACTAGATTGACTTTTCAAATGAACACTTGTTATATATATATATATAACGGGTGTTCAGAAACATTCGAAGTCAAGTGGGCTCTGAACAAAAAATCGTATATCTTTACTTAAGTATCTGATTTGTAATAATTATTAAATGTCAACTGTTGTCTGTCAAAAATCAATCTATCTCAGACATGACTTCATATTTTCAAGGACTACTTTGACTTCGAATGTTTCTGAACACCCGTTATATAGTAGATTCAATTTGTTGTCGATTTAAGGTCTGGCTTTACTTCAAAATATATATATTTAAAACCATCCTACATGTTTCGGCAAATGATGCCTTTTTCAAGGAATATAAATTATAAATGACAGTATATTAATGTCATACTTATACATTTGTAGTTGCTATGGATCAAATTATTCAAAGATACATTCCAATTACAAATGTATAAGTATGACATTAATATACTGTCATTTATATTTTATATTCCTTGAAAAAGACATCATTTGCCGAAACATGTAGAATTGTTTTAAATATATTATATATATATATATATATATATATATATATGTATTTATATATATATATATATATATATATATATATATATATAGACTATTAAGTATTATCGACCGTACTGTATAAGTAAAAATTAATTAACGGGTGAGCGGTCTGTCAAGTAAAAATAAAACTCCTTTATTCTACTCTATATTTCATAACGGATATGTTACTTCATCAGGAGTGTAATTGAGAGTTAAAATTTAGCAAACAACGGCACTAAACATGTTTTGAATTGTTGTTTGCTAAATTTTAACTCTCAATCACACTCCTAATGAAGTAACAAATCCGTTATGAAATATAGAGTGGAATAAAGGAGTTTTATTTTTACTTGACAGACCGCTCACCCGTTAATTAATTTTTACTTATATATATATATATATATATATATATATATATATATATACTCGTATAGTAATATTACATCTATTTGTAAAAAATGTACTAGTCTAATTGCATAAAAGTGTATATTTCAGATGCTATCATATTAAATATGATGCATAATGTATGCGCGCTTACTCAGAATGCAGTATACTCATTCTACACGTTGTATGCTTAAATGAAATGGTCAACGTCATAGACCATTCAGGCCAATCAATAATAGCAAAGACGCTTGTATCGCGTAAAGAATTCAGCAAAGCTGCGAAGGTCCCAAACCCAAGGGCGTGTAATTGTCTCGTTTGATAGAGCACACAGACAAATCGAATATTATAAAAAAGTCAAGGCTGAACTCAACTCCAGAATTGCTGATGGTGCTTCTAACCTAATAAACAGGTATAGGAACGGCATTCCGATGATCGTCTCTTTAAACCAATAAAGCCCAACAGAGAATTATCCGTATGTTACGAGAATGTTCGTGCATTGAGAACTAAAACACTTGAATTTTTTGCTGGTGTTTCTGACTGTTTGTTTGATATAGTTTGTATTACTGAGAGTTGGCTATCAAGGGATATTTCTAGTGGTGAATTATACCCTCCTACCTATTCAGTACTGCGGGCGGATTGGAAGTTCGACATTATTAATAAAATCAAGGGTGTAGGTGTAGGTTGGATTGCGCAAATTTGTGTATGTATGTTTTTTATGTACCACTCTATATTTCTCATGTTGAGTTTGAACAATTCCTAATTTAGTTTAAGGAAGTTTCCATATCTCTTTCGAGCAATTTAATAATTGTTGGTGACTTTAATATTACTCATTTCAACGATCCAACTATTAGAGATACTAAATCTCAATCAATGTTAAACTTTTTGAATTTTATGGATCTTAAACAATTTAATACAGTAACAAATAATAAAGAACGAATGCTTGATTAATTTTGAAATTAATTTGAATGGAAAAAGAAGATTTACCTTTTGTTGGCGAAGACTTAGATCACCCAAGCTTGAGATTATGTCTTAACGGTAGTATTAAATTGTATCCAACCTTCGTAGTAATGTAAATGTTAAAAATTAGAATTTTAGAAGAGCCAACTTTGTAGGCCTGTAGAATACCTTCTCAAATATAGATTGGTCTTTTCTTGCAAGTTACAGTAATATTAATTAATCTTGTGTAGCGTTCTACAATGCTTTATATGACTGTATCGATTTGGCTTAACCGGGAGCACATCAATAATATGAAAACCAAAAATTACTACCGACAAAAATACAGGAGAACTAAATCTGTGGAAGACCCCGCCTTGTATCGGGAGTATATATATATCTTGTATATATATCTTATATATCTTGTTAGTTTTAAGTACGATTTATATTAGAAACATGTAGTTTGCGATGTCCTATAATTTGATTCCATAATCTGTTGGGCAATATATATATTATTATTATTATTAAACCACATACATAGCCCATTACGCAACCACTCTATCATTTGTGTAAACATTAGATTTATCGACAAGATATAGTCCATTGCTGAATTTAAGGATATGTGTAGATCCACAGAATATACTTTCTGTTAAATCTGAATCCTATCAAACCGAGTTTCAATTAGCCGATTATCTAAAGAATGAAAATCATGAATTTAGCAAAAATGTTACATACTTCAGACAGAGTACATGAAAATATATAAATTATAACTGTGTTCTTTTGAAATTGAAGAATACATGTATAAGTGTAGAAGTGATAACTATTTATGAAATAATATCTCACAGAACTGGAAGTGGTAGCATCTACATTTTCATTATCAGTTGTGGTCGTACTAATACTAATTGCGTTCGTAGTGGTAGCTGCTAGTAAATTTCTGTTTGCAATTTCTACATTATCTACAGTTTCCTAAAATAAACAGCTTTAGTCACAATTCTCATGCTAAACATGTAGATAGCTGAAAGCTGCAGAATCTGTTACCGATTTGCATATCGGACTTGAACAGATTACACAATTTCTAGCAAGTAAATCTACTGATGTAATTATAGTTATAGAAAGCAAAAGCTGATCAATAATGCATATTTTCTCACAGAACTTGTTTTGGCAACTACAGGTTCAGCTGATACCCAGCAGTCGTCATCATCATAATCAAATAAAGAAAGCATTTCTTGATTTTCTCTGTTTTCACCTACTCTGCCTTTCAATTTCTGTCCTGCCTGAAATAATTCTGACATTCATTTAAGAAGCAGATATTATAATATTTTGACAAGCGAAACCACTTTATTTTGTTACTATTTAACAACCCCTTAATGACAAACTTAGAGAAATTTACATATTAGACAAAATTAAAGTTTTCGGTTACTGAAGAAAAATCTAGCAAAGAGTTGGGCACATTTCTAAATACAAATTTTCATTTTGTTTGACAACCTTCCGAGCTGGTGTTTCATCAATCCATATATTCACATCTTGGATTTCCTTTTTCTGGCGTTATTTTATTACTAATAGGGACTAAATTGCATATAATATACCTACTGAAATTGATTTGTTTTTTTCTACTAATGAATTGTTATACTGCAATTACCTTCCAGCAATTTAACTAAATTAGTACTCAGAAACTAGGTGATATACTACAATTAAGTCACTAAATTGTAATTAAGAGCCAGAAGAAGAAACCCCTAATGTTGTATAAAACAAGAAAGAACATTGAAGAAACATTCGTTACACCGAAAGTAGCCGAGATATAATTTCGAAACGGAATCCAAGAAAATTCCATGACAAGATATTAATTTTATTTACATGAGTCAACACCAGACCAAAAAAAATAATAAATTAGTTTCCCTAAGTGTCCAGCTTTTGCGAAATTTTATTATTATTTTTATTATTATTATTTACGTAGCGAAGCAATGAAAAATATTAAGGTTATTGTGCATTCGTGAAAAAAATATACAGGTTTGATTTAATGCTTTATTGACTTGAAATGCTTAATTACAAAAGAATGGTTAATAAGTAAGCAATTCACTCCTCAGTCTCCTTGAGGAATGTATTCATTATATGATTTTGGCGAAATAAGAATTTTTTTAATTGCGTTCTTCCATTTGTCAGCTAATGGAATAATAATGACCTTTTTAGTCAGTTAAAAGGTCTTCAAAATACGAACCGAACGTCCTCCTCCGAAAAGTATAATCACAATGTGATGAGAAAAGTAACAAATTTTAGTGATAAGTGCATAGTTTTGAAGAGAGTAAAACTTAGAATCTCACTGTAAAAGGTGCTTCTTCTGCATCAACTTCATTGGCACTAAGGGCGATTTCATTGGTGGCTTGCGTAGTACTTGTTCTTGGATTTATTATTCTAATATCTACCGCATCACTGCCACTGTTAGTGGTAGAAGGGCTATTAGCGTTATCTGTTTCATCCTCGTCGTCATAGTCTTCGTCATCTGGAGGGAATGTAGGCAGTACTACAGATACTCTGCTTTCACCTCCACCTCCTCCTCCCCCAATACTGCCGCCAAGACCATTTCTTAAAATTACACGTCCCACTACGCTAAACACTTGACTTGTTACATTTTGTACTACGTTATCAATTACCTACATAAAAAAAAGATTTCAAAAATATATTTGGAAACTAAAACTATATTATTATTCAGGTCATAAAAAATATGTATAAAATCAGTAATATACAGCTTTTTAGATTGCGTTGAGTTGACACATCGAAAAAGAGTCCACTAATAATAGTCGAAGCAAATTATAACCGTTTATTTCGAAATAATTAATTGCTAAATGTAAAATTTTATTTGAACGCAGGGATTAAACAAAATGTATGCTTAGTGTTTAAAAAACCATTAGTTTCCTTTTCATTGATAAGCCGAGGTACGATATGGAATTATTTGTTTGGGAAAACGTATTTTCATTTTCCCCAGGAAACTGTAACTACTAATTCGAAATAAATAGTTACTACATCTTATATTTTATTTGAACTCATGCATTAAATAAAACGCATGTTTAGCGGTCAGGTTTTAATATAAATTAAACGAGAAAGATAAGAGCGATGGAGTCGATAAAAATAAATTAGCTTCTTTTTCAAAGCCAACAAGCCAAGTTACGATATAGCACTTTTTGGAGGGAAAATTGAAATAGGTAAGTGTAAATTCAATCCCATTTTCGAAATTTCAATCGAAAGAAATACATATAACTAAAAATTGTTTCCGAAAATCCTCTCGAAAATGTTACGGAAGATTAAAGTTTTTTAAAAATTAGTCTTACCTACAAGGAAATTTTAGTAAATGTCAGAATTGTAATGAAAAAAGAAATCAGACTAAGTTTCTAGAAAGCAATTTTGATAGGTTTTGGTCCTCTGGTTTTAAACGTTCTCATCAAATTACTTTCCTTGAGAAAGACAAATTGTGAATGTGGTGGCATAGTAGACACAACTCTTGAAAAAGTTTAAAGCAACAGCAAGCCCATCCACAAGACCAATAAGCCCCATATTACTAAAGACGTAACAAATTATAGCGATTTCTCTTGGCATGACATGAACGTCTTCTACAAAATGAAATCAATTTAAATTATTGAATTTTTCACTAAATAAAATATTAGCGTTCTATTAAGCTCTGCCCTCGGTTTGAAAGTGAAGTATTTGAAACTATTGCATGTATTTATTGGTTTAGAATAATTATGTCGAGAAGCAAAATTCAACCAGTGGATCTTATTGAAGTTTCATTTGTAAGGAACATGACATTGTACAGTAACTTTTTTGAAAAGAACGAAATATTTAAAAAGCATAGTTATTCTTGATAAAGCATCCTAATGATAGTTAAACAGTTTCGTTATAGAAAATTACTGCACATTACCGCATACCCATGTTAAAGTACGCCTGTTTAAACTAAGAAAAAGGGAAATAGAGTTGATAGCAGTAGAGGTCAAAACACAGTTTCAAGTGAATAATACCTTAACCACATGTTAGGGATTACTTAGAGAAAATTCCGTATGAACAAATTTATTACGTCTAGCGTTTATATCATGCCGTATATAATGTCCATTTTCATATCGTGCTGTGCTCACAATTAAAATTCGTGTCTCATAAAAATGTAGGATCCACTTTTTAATACACGGTGGTGTACTTCTTTGCTAGATTAGAACTGCCGATTCGATGTTCAAAGTATTTAAATACAAAGTACGAATTAGAAGAAACGAATTTAAAGAAGTTTAATTTATTGGAAGTGCGGCACTTATTTAATTGATTTAAACACCTTTCAAAGTTTTTAATCATCTATTCCGATACCTTTCTAGTGTCATTCAACTTGATAAACGTTCATTTATAAAGTGTATTAATCTAGTAGAAGTAATTTCAGTGTTCAGATTTTATACATATTCCTCAGCCAAAAATATGGAAGACTGTTGAAATGATTGCACATTCATGAGATCTTGCTTATGCAAAAGTATTTTATAACAAAGATATTTAAGATATTTAATTCATGTTTATATTTAAAGTATATATGTAAACAGTCTAGTTATTGCGAACCGATTATTATCTTTTAAAGCTCCAATCATGATTCCATTTTAAATGATCATAAATCTAGTGCAATATATATATATATATATATATATATGGTAAACCTAATCAGTAGGCGATTAAAGGTCTGTATATTACTTCAAAATATATGTATTTAAAAAACTCTACATGTTTCGGCTGTATACGCCTTTTTCAAGAGAATACAAAATATGAATGACAGGATATAAATGTCATTATATCCTGTCATTTATATCCTGTCATTCATATTTTGTATTCTCTTGAAAAAGGCGTATACAGCCGAAACATGTAGAGTTTTTTAAATACATATATTTTGAAGTAATATACAGACCTTTAATCGCCTACTGATTAGGTTTACCATATCATACCAAGGTCACGAAGTTATTATATATATATATATATATATATATATATATATATATATATATATATATATATACAAGTGTCCCGTATCGTTATATTCAAATTTTAGGAGTGTAAAGCAGACTTCATTTATAGTAACAAAAACGTAAAACTTGTACATCCATTTTTATTTGTTTCAAAGTTACAGATCTATGAATGTGATTGTCAAATCATGAAAAAAAGTGTAATCCCAAAGTCAATAAAAACTGATTTTATTTAAAAAGTTCAATTAATAATATTTTTGGAATGTCCACCACCTCTTTGTTGAATGCAGGCTTGTGCCCGTAAGACAACAAAAGAAGTACTTATCCGAATTTCATACTTGTTTTGTCGGATTTGCTCGGCAGCCAGGTGAATACGATACAACAACTCTTCTCTTGTGTTCGAAATTTGCGCGTAGACTAAATTTGTCATGTATCCCCATAAATAAAAGTCAAGGGTATTAAGATCGGGTGATCTGGGTGGCCATGCAACAGGACCACTTCGACCAATTCATCTTGGATAATTGACGTTAATCCAATTTCGGACAACAATTCCGAAATGTGGTGATGCCCCATCCATGTGAAACCACATGTCTCGTCAGTGGGACATACTCTAAAGGACCTGGCAGTTCGTCAATAAGAAATTGAAGGTAATTGTCCGCATTTAACCTCCCAGGAAGAACGATAGGACCAATAAACAAGTCATCGATTATGGCCGCCCAAACGTTAATAGAAAATTCATATTGAAATTTAGATGGGCGTATAGCTTTGGGATTTTTTGATGACCACCTGTGCAGGTTTCTCAGATTTGTAACACGACTTCTCGTGAACGTAGATTCATCTGTCCAGAGGACTGTTCTGTTGAACTTAGAATGAAGCCGTGCCTGTCTTAAGATCCAGGAGAATAAAATAGTCGAGCATAGTGGTCTGCCTCAAGTAAACCGTGTCCCATGCGATAGTGATTTGGATATATGCCCTCACGTTCTAAAATTCGCCAAACTGTCGTTCGTGGCACTCCTAGTTGTCTAGCGATTCGACGTAACAATACTTGTAACAATAGCTACTGCTTCTTCCTCTAAGTCTGCTGGCAAATTTACTCCTCGGTCGCAAAGATAATCACGCAGTCCGCATTCCCAAAATTGTCTGTGTACTTCCAGAAACATTCTGTAATGAGGAATGCGTCTATGTCGGTGTTCAATAACTGCTTGACGTGCACTGCCGTTACAGTAGCCATACACAAAATGCAATCCGCATACTCTTGAGAAGAAAATTGGCATTTTTAATAAAGAAAACGTGTGCACTAACTAATAAGCTGGTGCATGAACTGAAATATAATGATCCTTTATTAAAAAATGCAACGTTAACAGTCATCATAACATTTGTTTATTGTATGATATTGATGGTTCAGCACTTACGAAATAAGTAAGAACCTTCTTTATCATAAATCAATTTCAGTACTCTTTTTTGTAGATCTCCAAGAAATTTCTGTATGCACTACGACACGTATTTATTTATTTTAGGATAACATTTTATTATGCGAGGTAACAATCACAGGCCTGTTATTGAATCGTATAACTTTTTTTAAATACAATCAGTTTGTATTAACTTTAGGATTACATTTTTTTTCATTATCTGACAATCACATTCATAGATCTCTAACTTTGAAACAAATAAAAATGGATATACAAATTTTGCATTTTGTTATTTGAAATGAGGTCTACTTTACATTCCTAAAATTTGAACATAACGATACGGGACAGCTTGTATATAAGTTTAAGAAAATATCGAACGAACACTATTATAGCTCCTGTCAGTTATTTCAATATCTTGTATACTAAACACACTTGGCCAGAAGTTACAGAAAATAGTCTAATTTATAAATAAGTTGTTGGCTATGTTAATAAATAGTTATTAAACTGAATTTTAGTTTATTTTATAGTTGTAAAATAATGCAAGATAAGTTCTTCAAGGTTTGTGTATATAAATGAAGTGATAAAATATCCGTTGAAAGAGTTCTTAGAAAGAAGTGGTCACAGAAAAATAAATATTTTACTTCAGTTATTTATATTATACCAACAACAAATAATAACTGTCGCTAAATATAGGTATATCCGATATAAATTCATTAAGAAATGCCAAATCGAAAACTTCATACATTAAAAAATAGTATTGGATGGCGCATGCGTCATGGGGTCATGGGGTTTGGACTTTAGATAACTTTTTTAATTAATAACTTTCCATTTTCTTTTTTTTCAGAAACCGCATCCAATAGCTTGGAAAATCGACAATGGAAAAATTCAATACTTTACAACGCATCAAAATCGTTCAGTTTTACTTTGAAAATCAGCATTCAATTGTTAGAATACAACAAGCATATTGTAAATATTTTAACGATAGGGTTGTACCTTCGGAATCAATGTTTCGCCGCATAATGAATCGTTTCTAGCAAAAATGTTCGATAAATGACATTCCACGTACCGGGAGAACACGAACAGCTAGGACAGAACGTGGATCGTGTGAGAGAGACAAAAAGACATCGACACGGAGGCGAGCTACTCAACTTAACATCTCTCGTACCTCACTGCAGGGGATTTTACATGGTTTACATCTTTTTCCATACAAGATTTCAACGACGTAGAAATTAAAACCAGCGGATTATCCATGACGGCTACACTATGCCGTCCGATTTCAACCATTGGCAAGAGAAGAAAACGAGTTCATTGATCTTCTAATTATGTCCAATAAAGTTCATTTCCACCTTAATGGATATGTAAATGAACAAAACTGTAAAATTTGGAGCACTGAAAATCCTAGATTTTTACACCAGCACGAATTACACTCTCTCAAATGCACAGTTTGGTGTAGCGTGACATCACAAGACATAATAAGACCTTTTTTTTCGATAATGTCAATGGTGATGCAGTGCTTATAAATGGAGAACTATATCGGGCTATGCTTGAGAATTTGGTGAAAAAAAGACGAAGAATGTGGTTTCAGCAAGATTGTGCCACGTGCCATACAGCAGAAGCCACATTGCAAGTTTTAAGATCCATTTTTGGCAAACGAATAACTTCGGGAAGATGTGCAATGGACCCCAGTCGGCAGATCTCACGGCGCTGATTTCTTAATGTGGGGTTATTTGAAAGAAAGAGTGTTCGTTAACAAACCTCAGAAAATTCAACAACTAAAAGAAAGCATTCGTGCAGAAATTAGGGCACTACGGTCACAGATACTAAGAGCTGTTATGAGTCATGACATCGAAAGAACTCATCAGTGCGATGTCAAAAGTGGAAGACACTTAAAAGATGTTACCTTTCGTACATAATGTGAAATAATCTTCAAGATTTGTTCTTCTTTTATAAGCCATAAATTATTAAAAAATGTTCAGAATTAATGAAGTATTAACTAAGTATTAACTAAACCACGTCACGACTTATGGGCCACCCAACAATAGTACGTTGAAAAGGTATTGCAAAAAAGATATGGAATTATTGATACCTATTCAACAGATAAAGAATAGTAAACTTTTATTTATGATTGTGTGTTTAATTATTTTTTTTTGTAACTGTTTATGAATATAAGCAATTCATTTTTCGTTATTGACAAAAACATTTATTTGGAAACTATAAATAGTTTAGGATGTGATTTTCTTAGTATCAGATAAATTTATCCTTTTATTTATTAATCAAAATATGGGTGTTTGCAAATGTGCCTTATTATTTGAATTTGCAACATTACAAAATTTTAATTAAATTTCTTAATTGTAAAATTTAAAATAGTTTCTTATTGTAAGACAAAAACAATTATACCAAAGTTTTAATTATACATTTATTTAACTTTCTTGTGCCAGAGCAAATAATAACAATTGATCATCCATTTCAATATTAGAATTTCACTTTGTTTCTCTAAAAAAAATCTACAAAAATATTTGTAGCGACAGCTTATTTGCTTTCGTCGCCGATACGAACGAAAGTTACAGAATACCTCGTTTCAATCGTAACAATGTTTAGGTGGAATGGCTTCGAAAATGTGTAATGAAAACTATACGATAGGAGTGATAATCTTTAATATTTCTAAAAATGTTTCGAGCTTCTCAATTACAAATTTTCGCTATTTAATAAATCAACTACATATCATATTGCACTAGATCTAATAACCAAAATATTTTTTCGCCATGAACTTAGATTGAATAGAAAACATAAATAATTTTAAAAATTACTTTATCTACTTTCTTTGAATAAGAAAGATCCTATTTGATGATATCCTAATTCTAGTCAATCTATTGTATACACAAATATTATTTGTTCCTGTTGATATATAATATAGTTTTAACTGTAATATTAAATATAAGGATAGTACATATACTCAACACAAACTCAAATAATATGAATTACTGTGATTGTAAGTAAATATGTTAATAAAATATCTTTGGCCAGAATAAATATAAAATTTAATACTATTTCACGTACATTATTCGATTAATTAGAACGAAGTCATTGTTTTCCTTTGGAATTTTACTTATAATTAAATCGTAAGTTATTTGTACATTCTTTTTATAACTGTGTTATCGCATTTCGTAATAATCTAACATAATATAGATCAAGCAACAAGTAAAAACATTAATTCAATTAATCAAAGTTTATTCTGAAACATAAAAGTAAATGTCATAATTATTTATGAATATTTTCGGGGCATTCTAATAAGATCTGCAGGGTCTGACAAAATCCATTACTCATTTAAAACTTACAACTAATTTCTATGGCAATATTTTTAAATTAAGGAACAAGCCTTGTGTTTTTTTGTATAGAAAATTTATACAATTGATTTAGTTGGTCATCCTTAAGAATATTTTCTATCCCAATTTAATATTTGTTACTGCTCTCAGCGCAAAACTGATTCACTTACACAAGAACAAAGGACAAAAAGAATGTGGATCAGTTCAAAATAAAAAAGCAATGACAAATCGCAGTAAATATATAATTATGGTTAATTAGGACAAAGTATCGAATGCAATTATTATTCGTCGAAGCAAATTAATTATTAAATTATAGCTTTACATTAACCAGTTTGAACCTTACAATTAATTCTTAAATAAAACGACATTCCGTCTATATGATATCGATTGCGTTTAGGAATTCTTAGCGGTAGATATAATAGAGAGATCCAAATTTTGTATTCACGGGCAGATTGTAAGAACAACAATATTGAACAAGAGCTTCTCATAAGTAGAGACGGGACACATCGGGTTGAAATGACGTCGTCAGTACGACGGAGGATATAATAGTCTACAACATCTGTAAGTACATCACGCGGTTATTGAATGCACTATTGATCTGGCTAGCGCGCACACCTGTTTTCATCGAGAATTACGACGTTTCTTTTTTTGGATATTTACAGTTAAATTTCTGTTTTCATGAGCGTAGATAGAAGCGTGTGGGGTTTTAATAATTTAGTCTATTTAGATTATGTTTCGTAAGATAAATAAAGTCCTGTGAGTTAGTTTCTTGTTTTCATAGTTTTAACAGTTAATTACATCGTAATTTTTGTGATAGATCCTGTTTAATATTAAGTTTGATTGAATCTACTGCTGCCAATTATTTCGACGTAAGTATGCATTGAATTCGTTCAGTTTCAATAACTTACACATACATTTTTATTTTTCATTTATTTAAATCTAGAGCATTCTTTAAGTTACTTTTTCAGATATGATATGGAAGAACGTCGAGAACGGCATCGTAAAACAATGGCGAGTTGGATTGACGGTCATACTGATTGTAGTTCATTATCAGTGATTCCGTTAAAAAAATCCTTGAAATCGCACGCACAACGTCACTTAGCATTGCAAACACATGCACAGAAATTGAAACCGTTGGAATCTGACAATTTTAACGAAGAACTCTGTGAAACTTTTATGGCGGCTAATATTCCATTAAATAAACTTAACAATCCCACTTTAAAAATATTTCTCCAAAAATATACTGGTCAAAATGTTCCTGATGAATTCACCTTACGCAAATATTATGTTTCTAAGTGCTGCACAAAAGCAGTAGAACGCATTAGAAGTCATATTTCAAATCAGTACCTCTGAATAAGTGCCGACGAAACTGTCGATATATGTGACGCTGTGTGGTAAATGTTGTAGCTGGTGCACTACATCCAACTATTCCATATAGCACGTATGTAATAGCAACAAGTGTTATAAATAGAGTTGATGCGGAAACAGTTGCTGAAACCATTAAGGAGAATATGCGAAAAATGCTTCATTCGGACGCCACGTACAAAGAAAAAACACTTTTATTTGTCAGTGATAGTGCTGCGTATATGTTAAAAACAGGCAGACTATTGAAGAAAACATATCCTAATATGCTGCATATTAATTGTGTAGCACATGCTCTCCACAGAATCTGTGAATATATCAGAGACACTTTTCCGGAAATTGATAGACTTGTATCAGCTTTTAAAAAAGTTTTCAGAAAAGCACCATTGAGAGTAGCTCTTTTCAGGGAAAAATTTCTATCTCTGTCACTGCTTGCCACTTCAGTAATAACTAGATGGGGAACATGGCTGGAAGCTACTAGTTATTATGGTGAGAATTTCGATAGTCTAAAACATTTCGTAACACTGCTAAAGGAGGATGCTGGAAGTATTGGTGAGTGCAAGGAGCTCACACAAATCCCAAATTTAAAAAATCAGTTGTACTTTCTTAACGAACACTTTGGAAAATTGCCAAAACTAATCACTTATTTTGAAAATCGAAATCTCAAATTAAATGACGGATTAACCACATTAGATGTGGCTGTTAATAATTTGAAAAGTATTCCAAGTGACTTCGGATGTGGCCTTCGGCAAAAGTTATAAAAGTTATAAATACAGTTGATGCGGAAACAGTTTCTAAAACCATTAACGAGAATATTCAAAATATACTTCATTCAGACGACAGGTACAAAGAAAAAGTACTTTCATTTGTAAGTGACAGGCAGCTGTCTGTGACAGTGACAGGCAGACTATTAATGTAGCACTTGCTCTCCACATAATCTGTGAATATATCGTTGATAGACTTGTATCCGCTTTTAAAAATGTTTTCTCAAAAGCACCATTGAGAGTAGCTCTTTACAGGGAAAAACTGCCATCTTTGTCACTGCCTCCCTCTCCAGTAATAACTAGATGGGGGACATGGTTGGAAGCTAATAGCTTTTATGCAGAGAATTTCGATAGTTTACAAAATTTCATTGCATGTTTAAATAACGATGCTCGGAGTATTTCTGAGGGCAAGGAACTAGCAAAAATTCCACATTTAAAAAATAAATTGTACTTTCTTCAGGATACTTTGGAAATTTGCCAAAACTAATCACTTATTTTGAAAATCGAAATCTCAAATTAAATGATGGTTTAACGACATTAGATGTGACTATTAATAATTTGAAAAGTATTCCAAGTGACTTCGGATGTGGCCTTTGGCAAAAGTCAGACGAAGTGATTAATGGAAATCCAGATTTAATAACATTGCGGCAATTGTGTATGGGGACAATGCCGCAACATCTAACTGCAAAATACGCGGAAATAAAATAATATTTCCAGTATGTACCTATAACCAGTTGCGATATAGAAAGAAAGTTTTTATTTACAGGGATGTATTTCCTTCAAAGAGAACAAATTTTACAGAAGAGAACCTTGAGAAAGTATTGCTAGTAAATATTAATACTCCTTTACTCAACTTGAACTACAAAATGATCAAATAAAAATGTATTTCGTATTTTGTAGCCGTACCTATATATACCCGTTTTATTATTATAAGTATAATTATATAAATAAAATTAAAAACTTTAAAAATACAAATGTTGAATAGTACGCTCGTAGACGATGAGTCATCAACCTCTCGTGTGCGGTCTCTACTCATGTGCGATCAAACACATTTTTACATCAACAATTATATAACCAAAATTGTCGTTATGGGCCTCAATATAATCTTTATAATTTGACGTTTTATCTATAAAGATTCAATGAAATGCTTGAAATATTTCTTAATGAGAATTTAAGTAGAAAAACAATAGTACTTTGAGTAAAATGACCTAATCAATCCTACTTCAAGAATCAGCACAGGCATTTTGCGAGAAATATTTCCTGATTGATTAATTTCAAGGAACAATTTAATTTTTTGGTCTCTAAAAGTGGATATTTTCCATCGGAAATGCAGAGCATAAGTAAAAATCCAGGGAAACGGAAATAAAATAATTGATATTGAATGCCATGTTTTTTATATTTTATGAATTCAGTCATTATAATTTGTATATGTGTACTGGCTGACCATATAATATAAATAAATAAAATTTTATAAGCTGTTTAAAATGAATAATAAGTTTGGTCGAACCCTGTACTTCTCTTACTATTATTATTACAGTTATTACATACATATACAAGTATGATTTACAAATAACAATTAAATGAATAGTTTTCAGTATACGAAATAACGTTGCGGTGTTTAATATTCTCTAAGGAATTAATATAATTTAGTTCAAACATATTCTAAAATGCCGCTTCTAATGCGTTTATTGCACAAATTTTTCAGTATCTTGAATGAATCAGAGTAATTTCCACCGCCAATAATTTAAGGAACCTTGAATTCGATCCGGCAAAAAGGTTATTTTTTGTAATTTTGTAAAAATTTTTTGTATTAAGTAATTTTAAAAAACTAGAGTTTAAAGTACTACGTTCCGAAATTAGTTACAGTAACATAAAAACGTTAAATGTTCTTGAATCATATTAAAAATATTCATTAAATTCAAATATGGCACTAAGATAAGTATAGATATTTTGTCAAATATCGCTATGGAAAACTTTAAACTGAATATACTATTAGATAATTAGGAGATGTTATAAGACTTACGCATGTGTGTGTATATATATATATATATATATATATATATATATATAAATATAATTATTTCGTGACCTTGGTATGATATGGTAAATTCAATCAGTTGGCGATTTAAGGTCCGGCTTTACTTTAAAGTATATATATATATTTAAAACAACCCTACATGTTTCGGCAATGATGCCTTTATCAAGGATATAAAATATAAATCTATATTTTATATCCTTGATGAAGGCATCATTGCCGAAACATGTAGGGTTGTTTTAAATATATATACTTTGAAGTAAAGCCAGACCTTTAATCGCCAACTGATTGAATTTACCATATCATACCAAGGTCACGAAAATATTATATATATATATATATATATATATATATATATATATATATATATATATGTACTACGGTCTTTAATAATTAAATATCAACAGGAATAATTATTTTGGATTAGTAGGAAAAATTCAAGCACTAAAATTGAAAATTGGGACTATAATACAAAATGTTCCAACTTTAAATGTAAAAAATAAATTTATTGATAGCATGCTAATGCTTAAAACCAAGAAGCGATACGAAATACTAATAAAACATATCAACAGTGCTAAAAGAACAAATATAAGTACAATTTCTTGTCATCTATTGGTTTTTGGGAAAAATTACAATGTGAAAATAAAACTCAAAGTTTATTTTCTTATATTTTGTTTAAAAAAACGACATAATAATAACTCATGCCATAATAACTTGCCAATGCCCCCTGTATTTAGCGTCAAGCTGTTGGGAGCATTAATTATTATTATTATTAAACCGGAATATATTTTAGAATAATGCCATTTTTGTCCATGGCATTTTCACATATATGAATATGGCATTAGTACGAGTATCTGTCATTTATAATTTCAAATTATTTGAAACATTATATGCCGAAACATGTAAAATTATTTTAAAAATATACATATGAAAGTAAAACAGACTAACTCGTGGACTAATTAACTCTAGGTACCATAATATACAAATGTCAAGAAATAATTATCTATCTGTGTATATATATATATATATATATATATATATATATATATATAAAGATAATTATTTCGTGACCTTTGTATGCTATGGTAGATTCAATTAGTTGGCGACTTAAAGTCTGATTTTACTTCAAAGGATGTATATTTAAAACAATCTAACATGTTTCGGCATATGATGCCTTTCTCAAAGAATTTTAAATATAAATGACAGTATATTAATGTTATACTTATACATTTGTAGTTGTCATGGATAAAATTATTCAATGATGAATTCTAGTTTAATAATAATAAATCATGCCTTAGTATTCAAAAAAATAGTTAGATAACAAAAACGGGGAATGGCAAGGCATGAGTTATTATTATGTATTCGCCGGTGGAGCGGCTTAAGATGTTAAGCTGCCAGCATTCGCCTTAAACGAGAAGAAAAACCACGAAAGCTACTCGCACAGCCAGACAGGAATCAAAACACGGAAATGTCAGCATGATAAGCAAATGTATAGATAATTAAATAAAATAAGATACATAATTATATAACAGCAACATATATTGTGATGGTAAATTGCAGATCGTTACATAATTAAGTTATAGTATATACTGCTTAAATTTTTTATATCACCTCTGTTGTTAATTGAATTTTTTTCCTGTTTAGTACTAATCATTTCTTTAATTTCCCTTTTCATTGTGTGTTGTTCTTTATCAATTATCTGTGTGTTTTCAAAATCAAAATGGTTATCGCGTTGTAGTTTGTATGTAGATAGAGCAGTTTTGTCTGTTTTAGAGTATTTGTGGGTTTGCATTCTTTTGTATAAATATTGTTTAGTTTGGCCTATATAGTAACTATCGTAATCGCGACATGGTATTTTATAGATGACATGTGTTTCTCGATTTTTTTCTATTTTATGTTTAAGTTTTGAAAATAGATATTTATTAGTATTACTAGGTTTATATGTTGTAGCTATATCATATTTTTTTAAAGTGTATTTAATTTTTTCTGATAGTTGTGGAACATATGGAATCGTGATATATGTTGTTTCATTATTTAAATTGTTATTGGTGTCTGCAGTGTTGTATATTTGGTGGATTCTTTTTTTAATTGTTTGGGCTATAAGTTGTGGTGAATAATTATTATCTGTTAATATTGTTTTAATTTTCTTGATATTATCTTTTCTGTATTGAGTATGTGATAGTTTTACTGCTCTATCAGTCAGATTATTAATAATCATTTTATTAAATACTGTAGGTGCATTTGAGTGGTAATTCATATATCGAAAAGAAGCTGTGGGTTTATTGTACCAATTTGTATAAATAGTACCCTGTCTATCATAGCTTAAAGAAATATCAAGAAAATTAATACTGTTATTAATTTCTTCTTCAATAGTGAATTTTAATTTGTTGTGAAAATTGTTGAACTTATTTAAAAGATAGTTTTTTTTATTAGTCGGAATACATGTTATGATATCACATATCATTTGAAGATAATGGGGTGGAAGTCTAATGAATTGATAATGTTTTGTTCCAAATGTTCCATTACTATACTAACTAAAAGCTAAAATAGAAAAAAATCTAGAAACACATGTCATCTACAAAATACCATGTCGATTGCGATAGTTCCGACATAGGCCAAACTAAACAATGTTTATACAAAAGAATACAAGCCCACAAATACTGCTTTATTTACACACAAACTACAACGCGATCACCATAAAGGGAAATTAAAGAAATGATTAAAATTTAACAAGAAAAAAATTCAATTAACAACAGAAGTGACATAATAAATCTAGGCAGTATATACTATGACTTAATAACGTAACGATCTGCAATTTACCATCGTGAATATATATAGTTATATAAATATCTGTCATATATTATTTAAATATATGCACACTGGCTTATCATGCTGGTAGTTCCGAATTTATATTCGGGACTTGGCTGTCCGCGTAGTTTTTCGTGGTTTTCCTTCTCGTTCTAGGAGAATGCCAAGAGCTGAGCATCTTAAGTGGTTCCACGGGCGCAGACATAATAATAACTTGTGGCTTGCCATTGCCCAATGTAATTGGCGCAAAGCTGTTTGAGAGTGCTAAGGCTTGAATTATTATTATTAAGTTGGAATGGGTACAGGAAATGACCCGGCAAAGAAAAGGTACACGAAATAAAAGATCTTGTAAAGGAAACAAAGAAGAACGGAAAGGACAGAATTATATATGGAAAATAGCGACATGGAATATTAGGAGTATTACACGAAAAGAAGTAGAACTTGAAAATGAATTTGAGGAGCTGGGAGTAGACATACTGGGGATAACAGAGACGAAGAAAAAAGGAAAAGGACTAGTAAAACTTGCAAAGAATAATATACTCATATACGGCGGAGTTAAAAAAGAGGAAAGAGCAGCAGCGGGAGTGGGGTGCCTAATACATAGAAAACGAGAAACACATATACAGAATTGGAATGCATGGTCGGAACGTATACTAATAGTGGAAATGAAAAATAAAAATACTAATCAAATAGATATGATAATAATCGTTTATGGGCCAAACGAAGATGATAAAAATATAAATAAAGATACATTTTGGGACGAATTAACAGGAATCACTGAACAAGGTAAAGGAAGAATAATTTTGATAGGAGACCTCAATAGTAGAGTTGGTTTACAAGATGGAAAGTATAAATCAGTCATTGGGAAATACGGAGAAATAAGTAGAAACAATAATGGAAACAGAATTCTTGATTTTTGCTTAATAAATGACCTGATAATAACAAATACATTTTACCAACACAAAGATATACATAAATACACACGCGAGGTAGAAAGCAGAAAGTAGAAATCCATAATTGACTACGTAGTAATAGAAAAAGGTTCAGAAAAATAATAATGGACACCAAAGTAAGAAGAGGACCCGAAATCGCCAGTGACTATTATGTAGTAATTTCTAAAATTAATGAAAAGAAAGAAATTCACTATCAGCGAAGTACCACAGGGACGAGTAAGATACAACACAACTCCATCAGATCTTACAAATTGAGAGAAAAAGAAATCGCAAAGGAATACGAACGAAAAATAAATAAGAAATTGACAAGTAATAATATAGAAGCTCAAAACCTGAATATAGAAGATAACTGGAATTGTTTTAAAAATACAATATTGGATGCGGCAAGAGAGATATGTGGAGTAAATACCAACACCAATAGAAAACAAACACCGTGGTGGACAGAAGATATTAAAAATCAAATACGAGTCAAGAAAAAAACATGGAAAAACTACTTAGCAAATAAAACGGAAAGTCAATATAATGTATATAAGAAAGAAAGAGAAAGAACTGAGAACCTAATAACAGAATCTAAAAATAAACAGTGGGAAAAGTTTGGGGAAAAAATAGAAAGAGATTGCAAGGGAAACCAGAAACTATTCTATAGAGCACTAAAAACATTAAGGACAGAAAAGAAACAAAATATGCAGTTAATTAAAAACAAAAACGGTGCCATACTAACGCAGGAAAAGGAATTTATGGAGAGATGGAGAGAACATTACCGGGAGCTATTGAACGACAGACAACATACCAAAGAACCTGAGCAAGATGAGGAAGTAGAAGAAGATACAGAGGAGGAAATAAGCAAACGATAATTGGAAGAAGTAATCCAAGAACTGAGTAATGGAAAAGCATCAGGCTCGGATAAGATAACGTCAGAAATTATTAAGAATGTAGGACATAAAGGCAAAGATATGTTGTTATACATCTATAACAGGATATGGACAGAAGAATATATACCAAAGGAGTGGAAGAAAGCGTTGATTGTACCTATATTGAAAAAAGGAGATATGAAGGAGTGTAATAACTACCGAGGTATTACGTTACTAAACGTTACTGTAAAAATATTGGAAAATATAATAGAAAAAAGGATTAGAACGAAAATAGAAAAAACATTAGAGGAATCACAAGTGGGTTTAGAAGCGGAAGAAGCACTCAAGATCATGTGTTTGCAATAAAACAAATCATCGAAAAATCATCTCAACAGAAATTAAATATATACAGGGTTGGGAAAAAGTAACGCGTCAGTAGAATAATTCCGTAAATATAAACTTTAGAACAAAATGTTGTTAACAAAACTTTTTTGACAAGTTATTTTGTATTGATTTCAATCATTTGTTTTTTTTTTCATGATGATTACATATGACAGCCAAAAATTTTTCTTTTTTTTTTATGAAAATAATATTATTTTTTAGACAATTCGGGATCTTTATTAAGTTCTGAATATGAATGCGTTCTATTTTATTTTCATGGGGTTAGATAATAAAAATATTGAGAAAAAAATAAAAAATTTCATAAAAGTAAACAAACTACAAAATTAAATTAAATTCTCAAAGTGACGTCCTTCTACGACCTGACAGTGTCCTAAACGTTCCCAAAAATGACGAATTGTATTTTGTAAACTATTAGGTGGTATGGCTTGTATCTCACGAGTAATTTTTGTTCTCAAATCCTCTAGGTTTCTAGGTTTCTCCTTGTATACTTGCGACTTCAAGTGTCCCCATAGAAAGAAATCCAATGGATTTAAATCGGGAGAACTAGCGGGCCCATCAATAAAACCCCAACATCCAATCCAACGACCGGGAAAAATTGTGTCTAAATACTGTCGAACATAAATAGCATGATGTGGTGGTGCTCCATCTTGTTGAAACCATAGAACCCAACAATGCCAGTCCACACATTAAGTTTGTGGCGATGCTGTGTATGATTTTCTCGCATCCAATGTAGATTCTCAGTCACCCAATAACGGCAGTTATGCCTATTTACAAATCCATTTAGACAAAATGTAGCTTCGTCAGAAAATGACGATGTTGTTTAAAAAATTTGAATCGTTATCGGACAATTCCATTATTCAAAGGTATTTTTAATAATATAAAATATTATTAAAAATCTGGTGTGAAGAACACAAATGCAGGTTCACTATTAATATTTTTTGTGAACGTGTCCGAATATATCCTATCCCCAGAGACGTAGATACGTATTTCACCTTTCTACAGGCTCATCGGTACGCCCCTGCTGGAGAATTGGGAGTTTGGGAATTGGGGGCCACGTTCACAAAAAATATTAATAGTGAACCTGCATTTGTGTTCTTCACGCCAGATTTTTAATAATATTTTATATTATTAAAAATACCTTTGTATTATACAAAACTGGTGGGGTTTACCTACTCATGTATGTTTCAATTATTCTGATAAATTCCATTATTGTTTCACAAAACTGTAATCTTCTGTCCGGATCATCTTCGTTAAGTTCGTGCAGTAAGTGTATCTTATAGGGCTTGTATTTGTTCGCTTTTAATATTCGTCTAATAGATCTGCTACTCATATCATTTTCTAATCCTAGTTGAGTGGTTGGCGTAGCGGGATTTTCCGTTACAGCAAGTAAAATATGAAGAGATCGGTCTTCATTAGTGATTTTTTTTGGTCGGCCAGCTTTAGGCATATCTCTAACATCGCCCGTTTCTCTAAATTTAGTAACCAATCTCGAAACTGTTGATTGAGCTATAGGATCTCGATCCAAATAAACATTATTGAATAAAGTGCAAACATCGTGATGTTAACGTTGCCTGTCACCATATCCGACCATCATAAGAATTTCTATTCCTTCTTTAGTAGTTAATTTGACCATTTTCACACAAAACACGTATTGAAAAAAGCAAGTTTTACGATGAAAACTATTTTATTGTGAAACGTCAATAATTCAATGACAGTCAAAAAATCTACAATTTCCAAGGCAATCTACAAAACACTGCATTAGTCCAAATGTACGTTTATTATTTTATTTTTTTCTCAATATTTTTATTACCTAACCCCTTGAAAAAAGTACATATTCATATTCAGAAATTAATAAATATTCCGAATTTTCTAAAAGAAAATATTGTTTCCATTTAAAAAAAAAAAAATTTTTCTGTCATATGTAATCATCATGACAAAAAAACGCAAATGATTGAAGCCAATACAAAATAACTTGCCAAAAAACTTTTATTGACAACATTTTGTTTTAAAGTTTATATTTACGGAATTATTAGACTGATGCGTTACTTCTGCCCAACCCAGTATATGCATTCATAGAGCTTGAGAAAGCATTTGACACTGTCCCACGACAGGAACTATGGATAGTATTAAGCGAAAGAGGTATCAGTGGAAAAATTTTAAGATTGACACAAAAGATATATCAAAATAACATAAATGCAATTATAAAAACCATATGATATCAGAAACATTCACGACAACTATAGGATTGAGACAAGGAGGAAGTTTAAGTCCATTGCTGTTCATAGTGTTCATGGATGAGATAATTAAGAGATGCAAACAACTAACAATAAAACTGGATGTAGGTTATTTACGACTGCAAAAGGTACGAATAACCGAAAGAGCATTTGCAGATGATGTCGTGATATTGGCTAAAAACGAAAAGGACCTACAAATAAACTCAAATATCTGGAATAAAATAATGAAGGAAAGTGGAATGAGAATTAATAAAACGAAGACGAAAGTAATGATGATTGGAGCGAACAGAGAAAATCTTAATATAGAACTAGATGGAAAGAAAATAGAACAGGCAGGTCATTTCCAATACCTAGGAGTAACCATAGAGAGGACAGGCACACAGGATATAGATATTAATGATGGAGTACAAAAAGCCAATAAGCTATATTATGCAATGAACTCTAAGTTTATAAACAAAAGAGAAATATCAAAACAGACAAAACTAAAGATTTTTAAAACAATATACAGACCAGTGTTGACTTTTGGCTGCGAATCTTGGACACTAACAGAACAACAAAGGAGTAGAATACAAGCAGTAGAAATGAGGTTCTTGACAAGAGTACGAGGAGTGTCAAAGAAAGATAGGATTAAAAGTGTAGATATAAGAAGAGACCTTGACATACAGTCTATACATAGATTCATAGAAGACAGACAATTATCTTGGTGGGGACATCTACAGAGAATGAACGAAGAAAGACTAGTTAAAAAAATATGGCAAGCCAAAATACAGAAGAACACAAAAAGAGGGCGGTCAAGAAAGACATGGAATAAGATGGTAGCTGAAATACTGACGGATAGAGGCAAAACCTGGAAGGAGGCTACTGTGATGGCTCGAAATAGAAAAGAGTGGAGAAAATTTGTTAAAAATTAGACACTATACCCTACACTATTAAAGGCAGAAGGGGGTTTTAGATTATATATATATAAAAGTTGGAATGTATGGTTTGATAAATATTACCTTTATCAAAGAATTATGTGACAGTATATATAGATGTCAAAGTTATATAAGTGATTACTTATCACTTATACATATATATATATATATATATATATATATATAATATCTTCGTGACCTTGGTATGATAAGGTAAACTTAATAAGTCGGCGATTAAAGGTCTGGTTTACTTCAGAGTATATATATTTAAAACAACCCTACATGTTTCGGCAATACGCCTTTGTCAAAAGAATACAAAATATAAATGACAGAATATAAATTTATATTCTGTCATTTATATTTCGTATTCTCTTGACAAAGGCGTATTGCCGAAACATGTAGGGTTGTTTTAAATATATATACTCTGAAGTAAACCAGACTTAATAAGTCGGCGATTAAAGGTCTGGTTTACTTCAGAGTATATATATTTAAAACAACCCTACATGTTTCGGCAATACGCCTTTGTCAAAAGAATACAAAATATAAATGACAGAATATAAATTTATATTCTGTCATTCTGTCAAAGAATACAAAATATAAATGACAGAATATAAATTTATATTCTGTCATTTATATTTCGTATTCTCTTGACAAAGGCGTATTGCCGAAACATGTAGGGTTGTTTTAAATATATATACTCTGAAGTAAACCAGACCTTTAATCGCCGACTTATTAAGTTTACCTTATATATATATATATATATATATATATATATATATATATATATATATATATATATATATATATATATATATATATATATATGAATAAGAGTGTCGACGAACTACCGACGTATCGGCTTAGTCACACGGCAAAGTGAATAAGAGGTTTTAAGTGAAATTAATGGTTAAATATTGGTGAAAGTTGCAGCACAGTTACATAGCAGAAGAAGGTAAGAGAAGCAGTAAAAATAAGATCAGTAGCGGCCCAGTAATTGTAATTAGAAGCATAAACACATACAAGATTAGTAAGGTTAGGAATAATACACAACGTAGTGCGGCGCATGCCAGCCTCCGAGGGGTCGACCCGGGCGACATGCGCGATTAACAGAGAGAGATGAACAATAACAGAGCTCAAGGACTATGTAAAAACATTTTATATATATATTTCGAAAGAATTTCATCGCAAATTTAAAAATAGGTTAAGGAGGAATAGTATAGTGAGAGAGCCAACAAATACTAATAAAATGCACAGTACGGATGAATCATCAGAGGGAGAGAAAAGGAAGCGAGGAGAGGATCAAGATAGCGAAGAGGAAATAGCTTATAGTAAAAGTAAAAAAATAAGTAGATCACCATCAAAACAACAACAAAAAAAGGATGACAAAATAGATGAGATATTAGATATGCTACAACAGTTAACAGTAGACATAAACCAAATAAAGACAGAGCAGAGTAAATACAAAGAAGAAATAAGAGAAATAAAGAAAGAAAACGAATTAATAAAGAATGAAAACATGAGGATAATAAAAGATAATGTAGAGATTAAAAAACAGTTACGCGAAACGAGTGACAGATTAGAATATTTAGAGAAAGAGAAGAGAAGGGAAAATATAGTAGTACAAGGGATAGCACTTAACTCAAACACCGAAGATGAGTTAATTGATGAGATAAAAAACTTCCTGAAAGAAAAACTTGAAGTAGAGACAAAGATTAAAGCTACCCACAGAATAGGACCAAAATCGTACCTAGTAAAAGTAGGGAGCTTCGAGGAAATAATGAAAAACAAGACGAAATTAGCAAAATTTAAGAGCGATAGGATATATATAAATAATGACATGACAGAACAAGATAGAGACATACAGAAACTAATTAGAAGGAAAGCCGAGGAGGAGAGGAAAAGAGGTAAAGCAGTGAAAAGCGGATATCAAAAACTGATTATAGATAAGAAAGTGTGGAAATGGAATAGAGAGAAATACTTACTATAACTAGCAGAAGACAAAATCTATCAAGGTAAGGAGGACCCAAAAAACTAAAAGAGACGGTGGACGGACATCTGATGACGAAATTGGCAGCGAAACAGTAATTGAAGCTTAATGAAAGTAAAAATAAAAGTAAGAATAGAAATGAGAGAAAAAGCAAGGAGGAAGATAAAAAAGGAGAAATCTGGAAAATAGGTACATGGAATATTAGGAGTCTGACAGGAAAAGAAAAGGAACTAGAAGAGGAATTCGATAAAGCAGGGCTGGATATACTGGGGATAACGGAAACTAAAAGAAAGGGAGATGGTGAATTGGAAATGGAAGGAGGGCATTTGTTAATCTACAGTGGAGTAGACAGGAAACAAAGAGCGAAGGAGTGACTAGGCTGTATAATAAAGAAAGAGAAAGTGAAATTCCTGCATAAATGGACAAAAATATCAGAAAGATTATAAAAATTGAAATGAATATGGACAAAAATACCAAAATAGCAATAATAGTGGCATATGGACCCAATGAGGACGAGGGGGCTGAAAAGAAAGAGAATTTCTGGGATTTAATGTCGGAAACAATTGAAAGTGACAGGGGAAGGGTGATATTGATAGGAGATTTAAATGCAAGAGTAGGTATAAAGACGGACGAATCAGGAGAAGCAATTGGAAAATATGGAGAAAACTATAAAAACAACAATGGATCAAGACTGATAGATTTTTGCATACTGAATAACCTACTGATAACTAACACCTTTTTTGAGCACAAAGACATACACAAATTTACAAGAGAAGTAAAGAGTAGAAATGAAAGGTCCATAATTGACTACGTATTAGTAAATAAAAAACACAGAAAGGAAGTAAAAGATACAAGGGTAAAAAGAGGACCAGAAATTTACTCAGACCATTATCTAGTGGTGACTAAAATTAAGATACAAACACAACAAAAACGACCACCCAGAACCTACGAAAAGATAAATTTAGATACAGAAAGAATTAAAACGTACAAGTTAAAAGATATAGAGACGGCAAAGGAATTTAAATTACGGGTAGAAATAGAGATTGACAAAATAAAAGAAACTATAAATGAATTAAACGTAGAAGAGTTGTCGACTCTTATGAAAGAACTAATAATTAAAGCAGCCAAGAGAGTTTGCGGAATGACAAAAATTAGAGAAAACAGCAAACAAACCAGATGGTGGAACGAAGAAATAAAAGCTGAGATAAAAACCAAGAAAGAGAAATAGATGCAATATTTGAACGATAAAACAAATGAAAAATACGACAGTTACAAAGAGCAGAGAAATATAGTTAAAACCATGGTAAAAGCAGCGAAACAAGAATCATGGGAAGAATTTGGAGCCAAGATGGAGAGAGACCATTCCGGAAACCTAAAGTTGTTTTATGGAGTTCTAAAAACCCTTCGACACGGAAGAACATATAAGCCGAATCTTATTAAAAATAAACAAGGGAAAATATTAGATGAAGATGAGGACATTATAAAGAGGTGGAAGGAGTATTTCGAAGAACTCTTAACGATAGAAAAGAACAATGACATAGGAACTAAAGAAGAACAAGAGAATATTAACGAAAATGACGAACAAGACGTAGAGATAACAATAGAAGAAGTGTCGGAAGCCGTGAGAAGATTAAAAATGGGCAAGGCGGCAGGGCACGATGGAATATATACGGAGATGATAATGAACCTAGGACCGAAAGCTGTGGAAATAATGGTAAAGCTACTAAACAAAGTATGGAGAGAGGAACAAATACCACATGACTAGGAGATAGGAATATTGATACCGATATTCAAGAAAGGGAATAAACGGGACTGCGCTAATTACAGGGGTATTACTTTGCTTTGCACGCTGGCCAAACTCTATGAATGGATACTGACCAAAAGACTAGAAAGAACAGTGGAAAGACAATTAGAAGATTCACAAGGTGGTTTCAGAAAGGGGAGAAGAATTCAGGACCACATATTCACACTGAAACAATTAATAGAGAAATGTACCAATGACAATATATATGTGGCCTTTATAGACCTCAAGAAAGCCTTTGACAGCGTGCCAAGGGAACTAGTTTGGAACAGTCTAAGAAGGAGAGGAGTCGCGCAAAAATTAATAAACTGTATTAAAGCTGTATATAAGAACACAAGAAATTACGTTAGAACCAAGATCTGAAGAATTTGTAACGACGGAGGGATTAAGACAAGGAGGCAACCTTAGCCTAGTATTATTTAATATAATAATGGATGATGTAACAAAAGAAGCGAAAATGAAAGTTAAGAAAATGAAGGTGGGATACTACAACATGGAACCGGTAGAAATAGCAGAGAGCATATTTGCAGATGATTTGGTGATTTATGCGAAAAATAAGCTCAACCTTCAGCGTAATCTAGATATATGGGCAGAGGCGTTGCGAAAGAAGAATTTAAAAATAAACGGAGAGAAAACCAAAGTTATGGTAATAGGGTAAAAAGATGATGAATTACAAATAAAACTTGACGACACTAAAATAGAACAAGTAGAAACATTTAAATACCTAGGGGTGAAAATACACAAAACAGGAACCATGGAGGCAGAACTGAATGACAGGTTAGATGCAGCATCAGAACTTTATTACTCCTTGAACAATTCGTTCCTGAGAAGAAGAGAAGTGTCAAGGCCCTCAGTTTACAAAACTATATTTAAGCTCGTATTGATATACGGAAGCGAAAGTTGGACATTGACGAAACGAATGGAAAACAAAATACAAGCAATGGTTTTAAGAGGAATAATGGGACTTACTAAGGGTGACAGAGTAAGAAATAGCAAAACTAGGGAAGAACTTAAAGTACGGACGCTGAAGGAAGATATACAACGAAATCAATTAAGATGGTTTGGACACTTGACAAGAATGTGAGAGGAGAGAACAGTAAGAAAAGTATGGCAAGCAAGAAGATATCAGAGAAGACCAAGAGGTAGACCTAGGAATTCGTGGGATAGCCAAGTGGAAGACATATTGAGAGCCAAGGGAATGCCAGGGAGAGAGGCGAAAAGAATGGCAATCAACAAGAAAGAATGGGCAAGGATGATATACGGAACGAAATTAGAATAAAATAATGACAGAATCTGATAGGTTGCACTTACTGATTTAATGTACTGTAACTTTAAGGAATTGTTTGATTCTTGTATTTAACCTTAACACCTAACAGTAAATAAGGTATTGATAATATATATATATATATATATATATATATATATATATATATATATATATATATATATAACACCGTTAGGTGTTAAGGTTAAATACAAAAATCAAACAATTCCTTAAAGTTACAGTACATTAAATCAGTAAGTGCAGCAGATATATATATATCAATTGATAAATTATTGGAGTTTTTCGGCTTTTGTATGAAATATTTACAAATATCAAATTAGTATGTATGTAATTGCAAAGTAAGTGGGGATGTAAACATTGCTTGTACAAATTACGAAGCAAATCATACAAAATTTTTAATTGAAAAATATTGTCTACGTTGGGACTTCAACACAAGTCTTCAGTTTGCCGCACTGTCGCTTTTACCACTTAAGCCACGATAGACCTTGTTTCAAGCTATTTAGAAATGCATTATAAAGTAACAGTGTTAATGAATCAGATGTCAGTTATTGAATGTAGATGTCAAGTGGAAAGCAGAAGTCAGTTTTGATAGCAGATGTCAGTTATTGAAAGCAAATGTCACATATAGATATATACATATATATATATATGAAAAAATGTGTGAAAGTCGTATCCATCCGGGATGTGTAGACGTCGACGTTTCATAGTTATTACTAATTGTCAATACACCTTACCCAGAAATAGATACGACTTTCATTTCTATACTGCGTGTAACTAATGATGATAAACATAAAACCAATGAGAACTCATAATTATTGAATTCTCACATAAAGCGGCAATGGCATGTATGTGAGGATTCAATAATTATGAGTTCTCATTGGCATTACGTTTATCATATATATATATACATATATATATATATATATATATATATATATATATATATATGTATATATATATATATATATATATATATATATATATTTCTAAGTATTTCTTGGTAACTAAACCTAGTAGACTAATTACTAGAGCTGAGGATGTTTGCGGTATAACCATGGTTATATCATGTAACCATAGTAATTTACTATGGTTACATGATATAACCATGGTTATACCGCAAACATCCTCAGCTCTACTTATTACAATAAAGTCTGCTAAATTGTAGCATTATATCTGCACTATATTATCAATGGTGGGATAAACACGCTTTTCGACAGAGAATTTTTCCTGATGACAAAGATTTATTAATTCTCTCAGCTATAATATTTTTATTTTTTATTATTCTTGTATGATAATTAAGTATAGGTCCAAGATCATGCAATAGACAAAAGTAATGTTAGTGTTGATGCTTGGTAAAGAACATCTGCAATAAATCTCCCAGCTAGAAAATTTTATTTTCACTTAGAATGTGGTAACAAATATTAAGACAACGATAAATGTTTGTGCTAGCATACATCATTTATTTTAAAACTATACTACAATTTGCTATTTAATAGAGACATTCTCTTAGATGACTTAGTATTTTACCATTGCATATATTTGAACAAAACATCGATAGTGATATTAGTAAAACTTGTCAGAAACTAAGAGACGAAAATCATCTCCAGTACAAGTATGTTTACGGTTATTTATAATTATATATATTTTCAAGTTAAGTTTTCCATCCTCTTCTCTTTCTAAACAGTAAAGTGTTTGTGTTTATAGAATACACTTACAATTACATTTGAAAGTTTAGGTACTCCTACTACTAGAGCGCACCTTCAGGTTTACACGGTATTTTTAATTTTTTTTCCTTTTTGTATTTGCAAATATCGTAAATAGATGCGACGACTTGACATTACTGTTTCTATTACTAATATACGCATTCCTGTGTTTTAATTATATTTGTAAATATTGCTAAAAATGAATAGATGAATAAAACGCTTTATAATAATAAATTAATTAAAAAAGTGAATAGTAATTTTGCTTATTTTTATTGCATAACAATTTACACAGTCAACGGTCAACAAAAAAAATATATGAAAATCATGTATATGAAAAGATGTCATTGCCATGCTATTTCTAAATCTAAATTCATATTATAGTCCCAAATTTGTAGAAAATAAACTCTAATATATACTATAACAATAATTATTATATTTACCTGAAACAGTTGAGGACAAAATTGTCGCAATAATTGAATTTTCTGATTAAGCGTCGTCACCAATGCAGTTGTATTAAATGCTGCTACTCCGGCACTCCCCTGTTTGATTGTAGCAAAATAATATTAAAATTATCCCAAAAAGGATGACATAAAAATTACGTACATACTCCACTCAATGATAGATATCGCTTGTCGACCTTAGACTTTTAACGATATCTTTGGCGAAATATGATGGTGTAACCCAATGTATTGAACGTATAGAAGACCATTGTCCGCATGACGTTATGACGTGATAGACATAGACAACAAGTAATGAACTACTAGAGTTACGAACAAGTCAAATACTTAGGATGTAATATACATTTTAATGTTATTTAAAAGTTAATTACTGAAAAAAAAGGTAAATATTGTCTAAAAACGTAATAAAAACAAAATCTCGTTAAGTATACAGATTAGTAGGTTAAAATCTAAATTCAGAAAATGAAAGGATGCTATTCTAAAATTAAAATATCTATTTATTACTTAATAATTGCGACATAAGAATTTAATTATTCAGATAAGCTCGTCCGTTAGTCAACTTAACGCTAGCCATTATACGTAGGTTCTAATATAGTTGATATATATATATATATATATATATATATATATATATATATGTGTGTGTGTGTGTGTGTGTGTTTTCGGCTTTAATTAAATATTTATTATTATTATTATTAATTAGTATTTAACGTTTTGGAATTTTATTGTCAGACATTTATTATTTATATAGTCGGCTGGCAAAGCATTTCCATAACTGTAAAATTTTAAATAACGACATCGTAATAAATTTAAGCTATGTGGTTCTTACAAATTTGAACGTTGCATGTGTGATATTATTATTGGCTATTTTCAAATTTCTTCTATTACCTACATTCTATTATTATAATAAATTATACATGTGTTTACCATTGACTTGAAAATAGAAATGGAAATGAACTGAATTTTAAAAAACGCAATGCTCCTGTTTATTTAAATTTATCTTAAAAATTTTTGTGTTTACCCCTGAATATAATTTGATATTTTCGACCCCATACGGGTGGTTTAAAGGTAATCAAGTGTTGAGTTCGAAATTAAAATATTGACTTTATTATCAAATTATAAGTAGTGACTAGTATTGTAAAAAAATATAGCTGTGATAATTCTGCGATTACATTGCGTTCGTTTACGACATTTTCTTGTGTCGAAACTTTAAATTGTAGTGTATTTTCAATATTTAAGTAAAGCCGAATTAAAAGAAACGTAAAGTGTATATACTTAAGAAAAGAACATTACATGCATGTATTTTCAAAATTATAAGATTAAGAATTTTAATAGTCGTATACGAGCAAAATGTTATGTATTCTCTAGTAAGCAGAGAAAATGTTTGTATTTATGTAACATATGTACCGGGTGGTTCGTGGGTTAATATAGACAAAATAGTGAATATATTGGAAAAATTCGAAATGTCAAGAAAATTAGTAAGTACTAATCTTAAGATCTACTATGCAAAATGAAGGTGATTATATTTTGTCTCTCAGAGAGTTTTGTACTTTTACTTTATCTAGTTTTTTGAGACATAATTGCCTGATTTTTTGCAATAAATAAAACAAGCTTGGGAAATTTAATGTTAGAATTGACATATTTCAGAATGAATCGGTTTGATGTCTATCAACGTACGTTTCCTGTTCGCAGTTGTAATGAATTAAATCATTCTTACATTATAGTTCGACGTCGGTTTCGTGCTCTTTATGCTTTTCCTAGCGTCAATGATGCACGTAATACCAATCTGATCAAGTCCTCGATACAGAAATTTAACTAACCTGGTTGGACTGTAAATATTCACCCTCAAGTGTACGCACTATTCAAAACATTAATCGTGTTCGTGGTGCAGTGGCACAAGATCCACGCCTATCAGTGCGAAAACAAGTTTTGGTTATACAGTTACATAAGTCTACTGTTTTTTGCATATTAATAAAAGACTCGAACTACGCCCTTTTAAAACTATTAGTGCTAGAATTAAAGGAAACTGATGATCCTATAAGATTCACGTTTGCTAACCAAATGTTGGAAAGATGTGACGACTTTCACAGAATTTTCTTCTCTCCTGAGACACATTTTCATATACACGATTACATCAACAAGCTCTTCTCCCCTGGAGAAACATCAAACTCCATTATATAGCCATAAAATGACTGTTTGGGCAAGAATATCCTCCAGAGGCATAATAGGTCAATAGTTTTTTGAAGATAACGGACAGAGAGTTACTGTAAATTCCGACAGGTACGCTGCAATGATCCGTGAATTTTTGGGCCCTGCCCTCCAAAAATTTGATGATTTTACTGACCAGTGGTGCTACCAGCAAGATGGGGCCACCAGTCATTCATAAAATATATCAACAAGAAGCGACATCAACTAGCCCCCAAGAAGCTCAGACTTTTTTTTTTCGTGGGACTTTCTTAAAAGTCGAGTTTATGACAACGCCACAACACATTTGATTCAGCTAAAAAATCGTATTCAGGAATAAATTGAAGCCATTACTCCTGACTTATGCTCAAGTTTAATAAAAATCTGCGGCATCTCTTGGAAAACTGCCTGCGGTGAAATAGGCGACATCTAGATACAATTTCAATTCATGAATTTCCAATAAATGTAATTTTAAGTTCTAAATAAAATTAGCCGAAGAAACTTATGTTGGTCGAGCAAAATTAGAAAGAAAAGTGCAAAACTCTATGAAACACCTCGTATTAATAGAAATAATTAAGCAACTTCAATTCTAGTAAACTTGTGTCAAAAGAAAATGATAATAGCAAAGGATAGAAAAAGAAAAAATAGGCACGTTGCTAAATAAGTAAATTATAACGAGAAAATTGAAAGAAGTAGCGTATAGATGAAATTTTGATATAGGTAAAGAAGGAAGTAAATGTACAAGAAATCGGTACAAATAACAAAAGAATATCCCGAATACGGCTAAACTTTTTAACACCGACATATTTCAGCTTTGTTTGCATGACAGAAAGGACAATATGGCCATCTAGTAAGCATGGTGGTGGTCAGAAAACGAACATATAGAAGGAAATGATTACTTGAAAGATAAAAAGGTAGCCAATAGGGAAACAGTAAAGCAAGGATCGAAAAAGAGAAAAAAATAATTAAATATATTCTTTTAATTTTACTTCACAAAAAAAAACAAATGGAAAACACTGAACACATAAATTTAAATATTTCAAACGAATTATGAGGTACATTTGAATAATAAATATGTTAAATATTATTGGTAATTAGTGATTTCAGAATTATATAATGATTGTTCTATGATTCTTAAATCGCTGTTGACCAAGTACATACAGCATATTCATTATGATAAAATTATAAGTAATACAGTCCGAATCGTTTTAAATAATCAAATTATACGCACAAGAAAACTAAATCACACCAATAGGCTAAATAAAATATTACTGCAATTTAATGGGTTTATCCAAACAAACTAACTTTTATATTTTACTAGGCATAGGCAAACTAGTCTCGGCTCTCTACTACATATCTTAATGCATTTTGTTACCATGTTTGCAATTTTTGTATTCCACGTCAACACTATAGTTATTTTTAAAGAACTTATAAATACATTATAAATTGTTTTAGCTATAATCCTACATGAATATCAAATCGTTAATAAAATAGTCATTTGCAGCAGATGTTTTGTATACAAATATTTGATAGTAGGTACAGAAAAACCTAAATCTTTTAATGATATTGATTCTTTAATTCAGCTCTTACATTTAACATCTGTAGAAAATGTTTATCGACTGGATTTATGGTGTACTCTTGGATTGCATTTTAAGCTCTTCGAGTATCTTTATTAACGATATCGTGTCTAGAAGAATTCTTAATAAATAATTTTTAAGTATAATATATCTTCTAGAGGCGAATAAAATCTCTTATAAGCGGATCTTAAAAATATATCGAAATGATGTTTAGTAAACAATCTTTCACAAAACTCGAATATATGTAAAATCATAGCATTAACTTAGGGATCACCATCATCGCTTTATATTTACCAAATATACGAGTATTATCATTATTATACTTTCCAAACGTCATTTGCAGAGACTGCAATTTATTATTTTATACGATTTGGATAAAGTAGCCTTTATTCTGAAAAAAGTATTAAGAACTCCATTAATTTATAACGAAACATTGCTACAGAAAAAAAGCAATTTTTGCCCTATACCCGGATACCCGGATTATTAAAGTATGTACAAACACCCGTGTATGTATATCTCTGACTCTGGAAAGTAAATATATGTACATGAAATTTATACATGATCTTTTGTACTTTACTATCAGGCTTATTGATTGGGTTTGCGTAATCCTGTTTAACATACCTAGACAAATAATGCGTTTAAGCGTGTTATAGATAAAAATGTCTAATAAATATACCATACTTAGAACACATGAAGGCCTAATATTGCAACAACTGAATTACTATACTTCTGCAAGTGAATGTAGATTATTTAAATTAACTCGGAGTAATTTATTGGTTTATATATAAATTATGGTAAGTAAGATTATGCAAAAAAGTAATATTCAAAATTTCAAGTTAATAATAATATACTAACAGTGAAGGTGAAACGTAGCAACGAGATAGATTCTTCACATCGTAGAACAAAAATACAAACTGGAACTTATTGAAATAAAAAATCTTAAAAAATAAGTAAACATATTTCTCTCAAAGCCAAATATTAATTATAAAATGCAGTCGATATTTTGATTAACCAAATTCAAGGATCTATTTGCGAGGCCACAGCAAATGAATATATATCTAAAAGAGAAATATGCTGTTTCAAATATGAAAATTATGGAAAAAGGAAAATTCTCGAAAACCTGGCTAAATGCGCGGATATTTCGAGATGAAATTAAACACCCTAATGCTAATGGAAGATGAATCCAAGGCGTGAATATCCGAATAAGTACTTGCAAAGTCTCTCGGCAACAGAATGTTACGTTATTTTATCAACAACTCTCGTATACTTGGTATGGCTGTAAATTGGGTCCATTTTCTATCGATGGGAGACATGCCATTACCTTTATGTTGCGAGTGTGCGTATTGGAGATTTTTGGTGTTAGTGGACAAGGTTTTTGTGGTTACAGTTCCGTTTGAGATATCGAAGAGGTTGGTCGTGTGATGATGTAAAACCATTTTGTAGTTTATGTAGTGTATATTGCTATTGTAATCACCTTTTGTGGACGATTTGTATGCTTTACAACTGATGCCGTGTCATTTTGGCGACAATATTACGTTTGATCAATATACACAGCCATCGATATTTAAGTCCGATAACATCACACGCATGATGACACAAGTCGGGCACTAAGCTACCGTTAACCTGTCTGGAGTTACAATAAATTTTAAGTCTGCCTGAATGTGCACAGAATGAAAATTCCTACCGAAATTACACCGCAAGGGAATCGCCCGCGTAGACGAAATCTTAAATGATAAGTTTTGAACGTTACTCTGCCACTGAGTTTCATTTAATTAAGTTTATCGCCTATTGTTATTTCAAATTTTGAAGGCAAATTTAACTCCGTTTGTCATCTTTCATTTCCTGTTTGCAGCCTGTGATTTATTTTCTTTTCAGTTTGATAACTATTCTTAACGCAATGCGATCAATAGCGTTTATATTGTATAATTAGTAATTAATTTTAGCGCTTTGTAGACAATATGATGTATTACAACCTTCACTCATAGCTCAGCCATGTAAAAGATTACAAAATTATTAATTTAATTCCTAACATATAGTTCCTGTTCGTAGATTTTATGTACAAATAAATTTGGAGAGGAAACAAACCATTCCCAATAAATACTGTTGTAATATTGTGTAATACTGTGGTTTTGAGTTGTAACTGTAGCTTACTTGTGTTTTTTTGCTCCTACATTTGGTGGGTGCGTTATAGCTTATACTTCATCCGTGTGACGTAGATCCTCTTTTACAATTCCACAATAATTCATGGTGGCCCGCTTTACAACTATTATTAAGTCAGTCACTCAATAACGATTAGATAACACCCTTTTCGTCTTCACTGAGCTTAGTCGGCTTGGGTTAGTTGAATTGTACCTTTACTATCACTCCCTCCCTCCCCTCTCAAAGGTAAATCTTGGATCAATGCAGCGTTTCGGCATCGCACCATAGATTCTCGAAAGCCAGTTTCGCGATATTTACCTTTACTATTACGCGGTAAATCAATACTGTGTTGTAAATTCTGATTGTTCTGTAAAGCGACAGAGAAGATAAAAACTACACAGAACTATATCATTAAGAAAGAAGATAACCAACGGGCTAAATATGACAAAACAAAGCCGGAATTCTTTGCTAAACGCACAAAAAAGTATTCAGATTACTTGCTAGAGCAGTCCCAGCACAAGAAGAAGAAGAGGAAGCGGAAATTCGCCAATATTTACAAGTGCCTCCTCAAATAGAATTACCAGTAATTATTTTTTATTAAAGAAGTTCAGAGCGCTATAGAAGAATATCTAAGCGCGAACAAAGTTTCAGGATAGTATCTTATTATCGATAATACTGAAGGAGCTACCAATAGAAGAAGTAAGATACATAACAATGTTTTATAATGCAATAATAATATTAGACGCCTTTCCAACTCATTGGACAATTGCTGATATTAAACTAAAACCAAGAAAAAATCTTGAATGCGCGACATTATATAGGCCAATATGCTAACTAGCCGTGATATTAAATGTTCTAGAAACTGCTTCCAAAAAGAATAAACTCACGTTTGGGAAAATGAAAGGTAATACCAAGCCACCAATTTACCTATTAAAAGAGATAGGCGCAGAGAGTGGTCCAGAGTTACAAAAATAAAAAAGAACTTATTAGAACTTAAAAATTAAGATCTATAAGTTCGGTACAATTTTAAATTGTCCAGTTAGAATTAAATAGTTCTCCCCTATTAAATTAAAAACTGTAACTGGTTATAAGCACCTCGCTATAAACTTAAATTGGGAGGAATTAACGCGATGCTTTAAAACACGCCATTGAGAAAATATAGAGCTAATTACTTAAAGAAATGGTAAATTGTTTTCTGCAGCTTTGTATATAACCTTTTGTCACCTGTATGTAGACTTTTGTCATTTCATATTTGTACTATTTAAGGTGTTTTTGTTAATTAGTTATTACTTCAAATTGTTTATCTATAGATATTTTAGATTTATATTATAGTAATATTATTAGAATTATTTATATTTACTAAAAAATATTTTTTGACAGATAAATTGATATTTATACTGGCGTATGCAGAATTTCTTGAGTAACTGTATAAACATGCTCGATAAAGACATTTGTTCAAGGGATAGGAGTTAAGGTTCCTATCCTGGATTTAATGTATTGTGTTCTTTACTATTTTATTTACGAGGTGTATTCAAGTTCTAAGGCCTCCGATTTCTTTTTAACTAACTACTCACCCGAAAACTATGAAACTGGTGTTACTTCTCGACGTAATCTCCCTGCAGACGTACACATTTTTCACAACGTCGTCGCCATGATTCCATGGCCGCGGCGAAGGCTTCTTTAGGAGTCTGTTTCGACCACTGGAAAATCGCTGAAGCAATAGCAGCACGGCTGGTGAATGTGCGGCCACGGACAGTGTCTTTCATTGTCGGAAACAGCCAAAAGTCACTAGGAGCCAGGTCAGGTGAGTAGAGATGATGAGAAATCACTTCAAAGTTGTTTTCACGAAGAAACTGTTGCGTAACGTTAGCCCGAGGTGGGGGTGCGTTGTCTTGGTGAAACAGCATACGCGCAGCCTTTCCCGGACGTTTTTGTTGCAGTTCAGGAAGGAACTTGTTCTTCAAAACATTTTCGTAGGATACACCTATCACCGTAGTGCCCTTTGGAACACAATGGGTAAGGATTACGCCCTCACTGTGCCAAAACATGGACACCATCATTTTTTCAGCACTGGCGGTTACCCGAAATTTTTTTGGTGGCGGTGAATCTGTGTGCTTCCATTGAGCTGACTGGCGCTTTGTTTCTGGATTGAAAAATGGCATCCACGTCTCATCCATTGTCACAATCGACGAAAATAAAGTCCCATTCATGCCTTGGTTGCGCGTCAACATTGCTTGGCAACATGCCACACGAGCAGCCTTTTGGTCGTCCGTCAGCATTCGTGGCACCCACCTGGAGGACACTTTTCTCATTTTCAAGTCGTCATGCAGTATTGTGTGCACAAAACCCACGGAAATGCTAACATTGGAGGCGATCTGTTCAACTGTCATTCGGCGATCCCCCAAAACAAGTCTCTCCACTTTCTCGATCACGTCGTCAGACCGGCTTGTGCGAGCCCGAGGTTGTTTCGGTTTGTTGTCATGTTTGTTGTCATGTCGATGTTCTACCTTCATTAAACTGTCGCACCCACGAACGCACTTTCGACACATCCATAACTCCATCACCACATGTCTCCTTCAACTGTCGATGAATTTCAATTGGTGTCACACCACGTAAATTCAGAAAACGAATGATTGCACGCTGTTCAAGTAAGGAAAACGTAGCCGTTTTAAGTATCTAAAACAGTTATCATTCTCGACGCTGCCGCTACAATTCCATCTGTCGTACAGTGCTGCCATCTCTGTGACGTATTGACAACGAACGTACGCTCATTTTAAAACAATGCACATGCTTCTATCTCTTTCCAGTCTGGAGAGAAAAAATCGGAGGCCTTAGAACTTGAATGCACCTCGTAACTTAGGTGTGTGTCAGACAATTGACTTTAAAATATTGAACTAATTAATGCATACATTAAAAATAATTTCCTTCCTTTTTTCCTTTTTTAAATTCGTTCACCCATTTGCAAATAGTCTTAAAACGAGGAGCTTGCTCGCCTAATACATTTACCGTATCAACATGAATTTCTCTAAGCGAAGAATACTTTTTCCACAAGTATTTAATCACTGCGCGAATTTCGATATGATATTGTCCATTTTTAAGAAGTTACAAAAGTACTCTGCTTTGAACGAATGTACACAACAAACTACTTGACGAATTGACATGAAGTTTAACGCGTATATCATTGAAACATCAAGCTATATAATAGCGTCAAAGATTGCTTTTACATAGCACCATCTCATAGTTAGTTACCGAATTTTTCAGCTTACCCTCACATTACTATTTGAATTCAAATTTCGTCTGATTTAACTAATAATCAACTCGTCTCAAATGGAGTCAAATTCTATTTAATTTTTAAACTATTACCATAATAACATTATTTTACTTTATATGCACTAGTACATAACTGACGGCATATTAATGGTAATTTGAAAATGATAACTCATAAGGTGATTAGTATTCCTAAACATATAATTTTACCGTTACATTTCTCATTGAGGTAGCTGTTATATACAATACGAAATTGACATGATATATTCAAATGTATTGCAAAAATGCGCGAGCGTCTGGCTCAGTTCAGAGACCACATTATTTAATAATTTACTAACGCATTATACTCGTAGTATAGTCTATTGATTTCAGGCACAGCATTTAGGAAGTATTTGCCGACATTGCGTTTTCAAGCAAACTCTCCACTTTCACCGAAAGTATTCAAATAATTTAATTTTAAACAAGAAAAAAGCATTATCATTATTGATATATTTAAGATTCACTAGAACACCATCTTATTAAATTATTACATTTTTGAACAAATATTAAATGGATTGAAAACAAGCAAAATTATTTAGAAAGTATAGGCGTTAATACTGTTAAAAAAAGAACCTCCAAATGTACCCCTAACTAGCCTAAACGCATTGAAAGGACAATTTGAACCGCCTGGAGATCACAGTCATTTTATGTTTATTAAGATACTGCAACAAAGATAATAAAAACAATATCAATGTGCTAGCTCGCATGAAGGAAATTATGTTTAGGAAAGTTTTCAGTCATAGACATTTCAGAGAATTAGAAATTATTAGAAATAATAATAATTAAATTAAAAAATACGCAAATGACCCTACGTCAATAGCATAGATAAAGGAATGTACTACACAAGCTTTAACAAGCTATCGCTTATTACCACTATCAATTATGCAAAACATACATTTTTAGTTCTTAAGAAAGAAATATTTCGAGAAACTACTCTCAGATATTTCTTTGAGTTAGCAATATCAACAATTAAATACAACAACGGAGTATCTAGTAAGCTGACAATATTAATCCAAGTTAATTACACTAGTGAAATACAAGAATTATTAGGAAGGAATTCTTTGCCAATATTTATATATATATATATATATATATATATATATATATATATATATATATATATATATGGTAAACCTAATCAGTAGGCGATTAAAGGTCTGTATATTACTTCAAAATATATGTATTTAAAAAACTCTACATGTTTCGGCTGTGTACGCCTTTATCAAGAGAATACAAAATATGAATGACAGGATATAAATGTCAAGTAATTAACTTAATTACTTGACATTTATATCCTGTCATTCATATTTTGTATTCTCTTGATAAAGGCGTACACAGCCGAAACATGTAGAGTTTTTTAAATACATATATTTTGAAGTAATATACAGACCTTTAATCGCCTACTGATTAGGTTTACCATATCATACCAAGGTCACGAAGTTATTATATATATATATATATATATATATAACCAGACCTTAAATTGCCAACAAATTGAATTTACCATTTATATATATATTATATATATATATATGTCGCCATCTAATTGAATCTACTATATATATATATATATATATATATATATATATATATATATATATAAATATAATATTTTCGTGACCTTGGTATGATAAGGTAAACTAAATAAGTCGGCGATTAAAGGTCTGGTTCATTACTTCAAAGTATATATATTTAAAACAACCCTACATGTTTCGGCAATGATGCATTTGTCAAGGGAATAAAAAATATAAATTTATATTTTTTATTTTTTTTCGGTTAAAAATTACTTAATTGGGTATTTTTTTTCTGTCATAAAGGCTAAACTGTCATAACTATCGTCGGTTTCTAGAGGATGATTTGCCAATATTGACTGAAGAAGTGCCAATTTTAGTAAAAATAGTATGTGGTTCATGCATGACTACCTGCTCATTTCAGTCTAGAAGCAAGCGAATATTCAAACCGTAAATTTCAAAATCGATGGGTAGGCCGTGGTTGATCGCAACCATGGCCTCTGAGGTCCCCAGATTTAAATAGTTTGGACTTTTTCTTATGGGGCATGTTAAAACTCTGATTTACTGTATTCTAGTTAACACTACAAGAATTGAAGAATCGTATAAGAGCTTCTTGTGATGTAATAATGAATACTGAAGGCATTTTTCGAAGAGTACGCACGAATATGTGAAGAGCTTAAGCATGTATTCTGGGATGTGGAAGGCATTTTAAATAATTCATCTATTTTTTTTTGTTTTAAAAAATTGTTATAAATTTGTAAACAGTCAACAATGTATATTGTTGCAATTTCGCAAACAGAATTAAAAACTTCTCAGAAATGAAAACAAAATTTCTTTATCCTAAAGAAACTAACAGAAAAATAAAAAAAAAATAATGCAAAATCAAGTTATGTTTGAAAGCAAGCATTTTACTCTAATCTGTCAGATTGTTGTGAAAATTTTTGGTGTCAGTTATATTGACTAATTATAAGTATTTAAAATGGCATTAAAATTGACAGAATCTGAGCGAATTGAAATTTTGATAATGCGTGGATATGGTGATCGTCAACGTTCATATGATGAAGTTCGTGTTTCATTCAATACTGTTTATCTCGATCGTCGAATCAGTAAAAGTACATTGTGCCGAACAATTCAGAAGTACGAAGCATTTCGCCAAATAAAAGATTTGCCAAGTACTGGACGTCCAAGAACAGCAACTGATGAAGACATCAGTTTGAATGTTTTACTTTCAATACAAGAAAATAGTCATGTGCCGACAACGGAATTGGGACAAATTCATAACATTTCCCAAAAATCCACCCAAAAAATCCTTCAATCTGTGAAACTGAAACCGTAAAAGATACAAGCCGTTCATGAATTATTGGAGTATGATCCATATCGCAGACTACATTTGTGCGAAATAATGACACCATTAATCACAGATCAGCCAAATTTTGTAAATGAAATAGTCTTTTCTGACGAAGCACGGTTTTGTCCCAATGGACACAACTGTCGTTACTGGTAAACAGAAAATCCTCACTGGCTAGAAGAAGTCCATACGCATCACCCACAAAAAGTGAATGTGTGGGCTGGTATACTGGGAAATAAAATAATGGGCCCTTTTTCATAAGAGAAACTTTAAATGGTAATAGATATTTAAATTTATTGCGGAACGATATCGTACTAGTAATTACTGCGCTATTTCCAAATACAAATAGACGAATCTATTTGGTTCCAACAGGATGGGGCTCCATCACATTTGCGAGTGATGTTCGTGACTATCTGGACGAGGTATTTCATGCGCACTGGATTGTATGCAGAGGAGTAATTGGATTTCCAGCCGGTTCCTCAGACTTATACCCACTTGATTTCTTCTCGTGGGGTCACTTGAAATGTCAAGTGTATAAAAATATGTACACCAAATAATCTAGAAGACTTAGAGGGACGAATAACTGAAGAAATCAACAGTATCAGACCGCAGGTTTTACATAATTTATATAGTTTTATTTTATCCTGATAATAGTTTTACATAATTCACTAAGACATTTTGTTAATGGATTATATCACACACATTATATCACATCTCAATATTTATTGTTGTGTGTAAATCTATTTATTAATACTTTATTATTTCACGTTAGCTAATTTAATTTTTTAATTTTTCTGTTAGTTTCTTCAGAATAAAAAAAAATACATTTCTGAGTGTAGTTTTTAATTCTCCTTCCGAGATTGTAACAATATACAGGATGTTCTATTTACAAAAATATATAGCAGGAAACATTTCCGGTCAAACCGGGAAAAGAAAATAAATATGGATGTCATGAGTAAATTCGCAATTTTTAACTATATATCATAATGAATTTAAAAAAAAATACTTCTGGAAAGTTATGCGACCGTTCCGGGACTTTATACTAAGCCTGTATATACCAATAACAAGAAATATCTAAGAAAGAAGAAAAAAATAGGCGCAACGGATGGAAAAATACGGAATTCAAGTAAATTTCCAAAAAATAATAGCGATAGAAATAAGCTAATTGCGTAGAAGCAGGAAAATTAAAATACTTGTGTACAATTATTAAGCCACATTGCAGATTTGAAGAAAAAATTAAAAGCCTAATAAATACGGGAATCACGACGTATAAAATATTAATTAGGTGAAGATCTATGAGTCAGCTTTAATATATATATGATCATATAATAGGGTGAATCATTAGAAGAAAAGAAAACTCTAGAAAGAAAAAGAAGGTAGAAATTGAAAAAATTGTTTAAAAACCAATGGTAGACCAGGCCAAGGATGAGTAATTAAGTAATGCTTGTGATAAATATTTTTAAAAGTCGTCATCATGTATTCATTATAAGATTTTAGTGCACTATTTGTATCTGTTAATACATTTTTACAGTTTCTATGTACATAGCTCCTGATCACAAAACTGGTTCACCAAATCAAATTGATGAGTTCTGCGATATGGGATTTTTTCGTTCGACGTTCATATTATTCTTTTCTTATGATGTTTTTGTCTGGCCTCATATATGTATACTTTGCTTCGGCGTTAAACGAATGTATTGCACACGGCATTGCCTGCGGATTTTACATCTTTGGCCCAACTTAGTAAGTTTTTTACGTTCACTTTTTAATCAATTTCAGAATTAATGTTTAAGATTGAACATTGGTTGATAATAAATTAAAATGGATACCACTAATTTAATTTTTGTGGAATTTCTACATTACATTTTATCTATCACTCTTTCAATTTTTTGAATAAAAATATTTTCTTTTTACTTTTATTTTATTTGTAGAATTCATTATTTACATTCAATAAGAAGAAGATTTGTTTAAAAAATTACTGTTTCCATTTTTTTAAAAGCCTAAATAGTACAGTAATTTATTTTAAGTGGTTGCAAATACTGCAAAATTGATTAATTTCATGCGCGAAGATATTTATTACTCGTATATTTAAACAACCAAGTGTATTATTATTATTACAAAATACCTAACTGGGATATTTCAACACACGTTGGCTCCTGAAATATAGTCATATGGCAGACATTTGACTACCATAACATCAACCAGAGGTATTATTGTCAATTAGTAATTTTTTTTGCCCGTTGCGCCAAATACTATTGAATACTTCTATGAAGATAATAACTTTAAATTGAGTTTCTTATATTTTCCGTGTGCAAATTTGATGCTGTAACTAAATAGCTTGCTGGAATTTAAGTAACATAATAATATATATTTTAAATCCACACTTACGTTTGCCGCGTCATGTCTAACTGCAACAATTCTACTTTCACTAACTTTCTTTATTTTAACGTTGGCAAGGATGCGAATGATCTCGAACACAGATAAAAATGTTAATGTAGTCAATAACTTTATCTTAATAATGAAACATTGTCATAATTATATTTGCTTATTAATATGGAATTACATATGCAAACATATTACCTAATGAAAAATGACTAATTTAATCAAAAACGGTGCTTTGAAAATTTGAATCCTTAATTTGAAAAACAATTGCTCTGATACCAAATTTATCATATTTTCATTAAGATATTGACAAAGAAAATGAAATAAAACATATCGTAAATCCATAAATAGAATCATGATATAAATTTGCCAAGACTAGTCGTGCTTGTGAATTGATACACAGTTTCTTAAAAACCGTATGATTTAAAATTTTGTATTGTGTATTTGCATGTTAAAACAGGAAATAAAAGCTTTGTAAAGAAAAGTTTTGAACCATTTGTACCGCCATATCAAGATTGTGTATTTGTTTAGACGTTAAGAAATATTCAAATATTAATTACTTTGGTAGATAAAAAGAATGGTTTCCAGAAAAAAACGAACATGCGGAATTAATAATTGACAAAAAAATAATTTATAGGGTATTCCTTTTTTTAATTCTCGCGTCTTACTCGTAGAACTCATGCATTCATTTGAAAAGTTCATCCAGTTCTCTTTAATATATTTTGTATATTTTGAAGTAGATCTTAAATTAAACTTAACTGCTCAACCTTCAAAGTCATTTACGTTCTTGAATTTTCATTAATGCATATATGCAGTAAATAATTGGTAACTTAAATTAATTTTATTATCTCAAAATTAATATAAATCTTGTCCTCATTGAATAATACATTTTAAAATTCTCCTTTCAAGCTGACACTATCTAATATTATTTGAATTTATGAATATGAAAAAGAAAACACGTCACTTTAACAAAATGCTAAAATAAACTTGATGTACTTTTCAATTGAAAACATTATATAATTAGGACTAGTGCGAGGAACATCAAAATGTCAGAAACTTTATATAAAATCTACAAAATTCAACTTTAGACAATAATTTCTTTAGTATGTTTGTATTGTAGAGTATTTGCTTGATTAGATAATAGAGTAAGGAACTACGTAAAATAAAATTTTCATTTAAGTAAATCTTTATTTATTTTTTTTTATCCTGATTTAACCAACTAATTTTTAGCTAACTTTTTATGTTTTCAAGTAAACTATAAATTATATTTTGGGATACACGGTTTATAACACAGATAAGTAAGCTAGCGTTCAAACATATATATACGAAGATGTTAGTAAACAGTCTTTCTTTAATGGTATTTGCATTAAATTCCAAACATAGAATCACTGAAGAAAATTCAGATTAATGATAAAATAAATAGATTATATAAATATATAAAATCAATACATTATAACAAATTGAGCTAAGTATTGAAAATTTAGAGGTTGTTTATTTGAAAATTAATGATTTAAAATAGTGCAATTATTTCATACATAACCAGTTCATTCTTTGCGTAATAAAGGAAAGTATTTAGAAAGGTGTATATGTAAATAGTCCTTAAATTTCGAAACAATAATAATGTATAAATACACGTGGCTTAATTAACAGAAGTACGCCATAACATATTAGTGTTAGTTAGTCATTATTTTGGAATTTACAAATTTGAACGAAGGAGATCATACAAACATATTTGGATTGATTTTCAAATATTATATTTTCGAGATGTAATTAGAATCGAAATGTATAAGAAATGAATAAATAAGTTCTTTTTCTATAAAAATGCAAACGCTGCGACGAATTTTTGATCCAATGATCGAGATCAGTAAATAGTGTTTTTATTAATAACAAAATAAATATCTAGAGGAACTATCGCAATAGCTTAAAACATGTAATAAAAAGTTATGTATTACACTATTATTTTAATAAATCTGCATTTCGGAAACTGAATTGCCATCATCAGTAAGTTGTGTCTATTCCGTAATGTTTTATATTTTTTTTACATTTATTTTGGAAGGTACGGTTAGCTATAAACGGAATGCATTATACCGTAACACTCGTTAATATAAATATAAATTTTCTAAAAGCATATCAATAACGAAAAGTTATTTACCATATGAGTCGCTTGAAATTTATAGTTATTCTATATTAGTAGTTATTAGTAGATAAATATACCAGTGTCTAGTTGAGTACTGAAAGGATTTTTAGTTAACAAGCCAAATATTAGTAAACCAAAGCTATTTGAAAAATACATTTTTTTATTCTTATTATAATCTAACTCCATTGCATTTTCGATCTTATCTACGAAAACAAAAGTAATGTATGCATTTAAGGTAAGGTATAAGATCTCTATAATTTACAGAACAAGAACGAAAACGGTTAGAATTATGTACGTAGGTGGATCAATAATTTCTTAGAAAAAGATAGAAAAACTAATTAATTTGGATTTTTATTTTCCTACGTAGTCTACTTTTAGCTGTATTCACTTTTCCCAGCATTTTTGAACCGTCCAAAAAGTAGGATTTCGGAAGGTTCTCAAAATAGGCATCTGCTTGGGAGATGACCTCCTCGTTCGACATGTAGCGTTTTCGGCCTAGCCATTTTTTTAAATTTGGGAATAAAAACAGTCACTGGGGGCCAAAGCTGGCGATACGGTGGATGTTGTAATAATTTAAACTTCAATTCAATGATTTTCGCCATCGAAACTGCGCAAGTGTACGGCCCGTGCATTGTTTTGGTGGAGGAAAATCTTTTTCTTTGCCAAATAAGGACGTTTATCCTTGATTGCTTCGCTCGACCGGTGCAATAACGTTGCATAATTCTCTCCATTTATCGTTTCCCCATTTTCCAAGTAATCGATGTAGATTATTCCGCGTGCATACTAAAACGCATTGGCCATCACCTTGTCGACCGATTTAATCGCCTTTGCCTTCTTAGGAGTCGAATCGCCTTTAAAAACCCAATGTTTCGACTGCTGCTTTGTTTCTGGAGTATAGTAGTATATCCATGTTTCGTTCACAGTTATGCAGCGATGTATAAACTCGTCAGGATTGCGACGAAAAGTGCCAAACCAGCCTCTGATTCGATCACATGATTGCATTTATTCTCCACTGAGAGCAAACGTGGCACCCATCTTGCCGAGATTTTTTTTAATCCAATTTTTGTGTAAAATTGAAAACATTGTTTTGTGATATGCCTGTCGCCTCAACTATTTCGTGCACCTTGATTCGTCGGCCACTCCAAACCATATCTTGGATTTTGTCAATCATTTCTGAGCAAATCATTTCCACTGGACGTCCTGAACGATGTTCGTCTTTTGTGGATGTACAGCCACGTTTAAACTCATTTACTCAATTCTAAGCAGTTGCCAATACCGGCCATATATTTCATCCAATTCGGATTTCTTTTGCCCTGTTAAATCCTTTAAATAATAGTGTTTAATCACCGCATGAAACTCATGTTTTTTCCAATTTTCTAAATGAACCAAAGTTTGTTGCTGCAATCAAATAGAAAAATGAACCCACGCGCTCGGTTTAGCTTAAACTTTGACAGCAGGCTAAGAATTTTCTAAGGAGTTATTGAACCATCCTCATATATATAAAATACTATTTAATAAAACGAATGTCCCAGAAAATATAAAATGTGAGTAATAAGTGCGTAATGACTTGTGAAGATTAGTAAATGTATGAAGCCATGAATTAATGTAATGAAGCATGTACCTGTTGATTTAACGATTGCAGTCCAAAAGGGGCAGCATGGATAAAGGCAGCAAGTACACTCAATGCACATATTACACTGATGTAATACTTCATTATTGTTGACTAGACTAAACTCCTGAAAGAAAAGGAAATATTAATGTGATAACTACTTACATACTTTATCATTAGCTTATTTAAATAACCTGTACCTTTATTTTCTATAAACAATTTTATTAGTAAGAAATCAACAGAGAAACAGATTTATGTACACATATCCGCGATTCTTTCTACTTATAAGTACGAAAGCGCTATTTTAGTGTTTAGTATATAGTATTTTAATGTTCTGCTACTTTAAATCGTCCATAGTTCCTCACTGCGGTGTATTTTCCTTTTGTATTTATTATAATTATTAATCTTAAGCCCTATCTCTCCTTACAAATAAATTTTCTTGTACCAGCCCCATTTCGGAACACCAAAGTTAACGATGGCTGATTTTTTCGTAGTCGTATAAAAAGATCAAACCTCAACTACATGTTAAACCAACACAATGTTATTATCTTTCAATGCACACAGATACTTAGATTTATTGAACAGTAACGTGACAATCTCTCTAAAGCGCGACAACGGAATTCACGCCATTATACGGTAAAAAATTCCTGCCGAGTTATTTGACATTTAAAATTGTAAAAAAAACTGATCCTCAAAAATGCTTATTATTGATTTCGTGATTTTTACGAGGATAGCGTAATTATATACACGAAAATAATATAAGCAGCATAGACAATGTATACAATACAAAATCATTAGAAGAATTTGAGATTGCCCGGTGTATACGAGTTGTGCCACAGATTCTAGGAATTAGTAATCCCTCTTAAATCCGTATACGAGTTGCGCCAAAGATACACCTCGAGGGTGGTAAATGTGAAAGTTGGTCATTAAGTAGGGGTAGTTAATTATTAAAACCAGATGATGTAGGTGAATGTTTTACGGAGATATTTGAATCTGCACCTGACGATGATAAGGTGATAGAATTTTGCGATTATGTACTAAATAATTATATTGATCAAAATGCTGCATTTCCTCCCAGTGTGTGGGCTTCTGCCTCTTGTTTAACACATACCTACATGTATGCAAGCGTTAATTTTTTTTTATTAAAAATAGAATAGTGTTTTAACAACTGTTTTGGGATTTATTGAAAAATACAATGTATTTGCTATTGAAACTTTTAAATTATGAATTATTCCACGGTTTATTATTTTTGGAATTAGTAATCCCTCTTAAATTCGTATACGAGTTGAGCCAAAGATACACCTCGAGATAATAGAGAAGATAATTTTTCAATGCTAACAACAGAAGATTTGAACCGAATTCGGATAAATATGTATTATGCGCGTCGAAGTATTTTACCTCCATTACCGAAAAACAGGGGCGAGGTTTTTGACTTAGTGAAGAATTTGACACCAAAAACAAGTAAAGAAGAAAACTTTTTGTTAGTAGCTGATAGTGCAACACAAATTATAATATTTTCTTGTTTTACAAATTTGAATTTCCTATGTTCGATGGATTCAGTCTACATGGACGGTACATTTGAATTTTGCACAAAATTTTTCTTTCAACTATTTACAATTCACGGTTATAAAAAGGGACACTATGTGCCTTTAGTATTTTGCTTATTACCAAATAAAACCAGTGAAACGTACCTAAACACTTTAAAATTTATCAAAGAAAAATACATTTTTCTCCTATCACTTGGCTTGAAAAATCAATATGCCACAGAAAACTCTGAAATTATCATTTTTTTAAAACAATTTTTTGGTTTGTCATTATTAAAACCAGATGATGTAGGTGAATGTTTTACGGAGATATTTTAATCTGCACCTGACGATGATAAGGTGATAGAATTTTGCGATTATGTACTAATTAATTATATTGATGAAAATGCTGCATTTCCTCCCAGTGTGTAGGCTTCTGCCTCTTGTTTAATGACTAAAACTACAAATAATTCATTTCATTCCAAATTTGGCATTTTTTTTTATAATTCACATCCGAACATTATAAATTTTGTAGAAATGCTTGTAAATTTACAGTTAGAAATATATGTTAAAATTAATACAGCAAATAAGTTTGCGAAGAAAATTAGAACTGACCTAAAAGGCAAGCAAGCATATATAAAACATAAAATCGATGAACTATATGTGTATAAGACAATTAGTAAAATAGATTTTATCAAATGCGTTTTACATAAATGTTTGCCTAGCTCTATAATATAATATTGATGTGGGTGTAATATACATATACATATATTTGAGTTTGTTTTAATTGTAATTACTTGTAATTATTTTAGTTCATTACTTTTAATTTCAAAATGTAATAATGACATAAATTAAAGTTTAAAAGTTTGTTATGTCTACTTTACTTCACCTGAACATTTACCATCCTCGAGGTGAATCTGGCGCAACTCGTATACGGATTTAAGAGGGTCGGATAATCCCTAAAATTTAATTTTTCTATTTTGCGTTCGAAATGAACTCATTATGAAACCCAAAACAGTATCAAAATGAGCTTCATTTCGATACGCTTTTGTTCATTTTTCAATGTTGGCATTGTTCGAATACAGAAATAAATATCATTGCTGTCATTTGATTTTAAGAATTTATGTACATTTGACAGATATGATATATGTCCGTATTTTACACTAACAACGTATGTTGTATACAATTGACAACAACATATATATGTTTCTATGTCACTCATGTTTACATTTTTAAATGAAATATCAAGTAATGTTAACGAAAATTAATAAATAATATGTAATATAATATACTTCGCGGATAGCAAGATTTAAATTTGAAAAGGTCAAGTATCAATGTGACCAACTGCATGCTTTATATAAAAATTAAACTCTGAACTTTCAAATTATATAATTCCAATTTAAGCAATTTATTAATGTAAAAAACGCAAAATAGAAAAAATAGTATAAAAAACTCGTTTCATAAGGCCTTTTGCCGCACTCGCTCTTTAGAAAACTCGCCGGCGCGTTTTCTAAACTGGTCTCGTGCGGCAAAATGGTGCCTTATGAAACTTGTTTTTTAATATACTATTCTAGGATTAATTCAGGTACTTTGGCGCAACTCGTATGCGTCCGAGATTGCCGTCACAATATACAAAAAATAAATCAGAATTTGCAATCTTCAGAAACATGTCATGTCACTCAAGACATACGCTTTGAGAGTTTATTGTCTTCATCCATATTATGATAACACTAAATATAAAAGATGCAAAATAAACCTCTTTGTACTTCAACATCTAACTGGAACTGAAATTGTTGATTTAATTGTGTTGAATTTCCGTTCGAACTCATGAAACTACTAGTTGTCTCAAATGCCGTCGAAGTGTATTTAACTTGTTAGAAAGTTATTATTAATTTGTGCAACTAAAGCATATATTCTCAAACCAACTGGGTTCTATTTCATTACTATAGACTAACTTTTAAAAGATACAAGAAGCTAATGCATAATTTTTATTAGCTCCGAATATCTAATGTCATCTAAATATTGTTTAACTGTATTTGAAATTTAATTTTTTAATTTCACACTTATTAGAAAAATATGTAAGAAGGAAATTTAGAGAATTTCCTTCTTATATATTTATATAAATATATATATATGTATATATATATACATATATATACATATATTTATATATATATATATATATATATATATATATATTCAACTGCGGAATACAATTTATATTATGTTGAAGGATTTTGTAAAATTTATTAAATATTGGTTAATGTTTCAACAAATAAAATAAGATTCGGTATTAATGAAGAATATGATTCAAATTTTTTGAATATCGGAAAATTTAGGAATATTGAACAATTAACAAAGTAATATTTGCATAGCATGTAAGCTCTAAAACAGGGTCAGAGATTAATTTGTTTCGGCAAATATAACGAAAAATTAATAAATAAAAGCTTTACTTAAATGAAGTCTACGTATTTATGAATATAAGTTGAAAAAAGCTTACAAGGGTTAAATACGTATAAGAAAAGGAATCAAACGTTTTCCGGAACTCAACAACAATTGCTGCAAATATATACAACCAATTAAAAGAAGTTTCTAATTATTTTGCACACACACACATACACACACACACAGATGTATTTTGGATCACTAATAAATTAAATGGCTACGGACATACTCGTAACCTTCTTCCAAGGTTTGACGTGTGGCCATTGTAATATACTCTATTTACGATAACAAATCAGTCACGTTATAACCAGTAATGTCAAGTATAAAATGTTATGTCAGTCATCGTTACATTTTCTTATATTGTTTTGAAACGAACAACGTTTTTGCAATAATATATGCGTTTTAAAAATGAAAACACATTCTAGTTGGTTTTTCTTAATGAAACCTGGGTTTTTCAATATGGATGATCTCTGAAATCATGGCAGGATGATAGTATTAGGTAAACCTGTAAAAGCAAAACAAGTAGAAGGCAAAAGGTATTGAATTATTTAAAAAGTATTAGCATGGGCAATATATCATTGACTTTTATTCTGTATACCGTAATCTTCGCAATAACTACCTATTTGTCTTCGCAACAAATAGGTAGTATAGGTAAATGAATTGAATGAATTGAGAAAATTTTCTAGAATGGTTCGAAAATTAGCTGCTGAAAAATGTATAAAGCCCTTCAGTTATTATTACGAAAAATGCTAGCTATTAATAATAAATAAATCTCTTACATCATCGTCAACAAAATACCAAATTCAGGAATAGTTAACAAACAATAAAATCAACTTTGACAAGACCGCTTTGATTAATAATAATAGTTTAACATATGTACTGCTATGTTATATCATGATTATTAATATTGACTGTAATAAACTATTTCCACTCCTTTCGTTTTTTTCTTAAACATTGATACTATATTTACAAATTTTGCAAAACAAAAATACTAATCCAATTGCCTTTATTAATTAACATAAACTATGCACTTTTTTTAAATATAGTGTTAAATATACAACATTAACATTCTTAAATGTTTAAGGTATAACTTAAATTTGTAAAAAAGTTTTTGATCGAACTATAACCTATAACCCAAATGGCAATTATTTGGAAGAAATAAACAAGGGATTTGTCAACGTTGTGTGGCGCACATTGATGAGGTGACTGATGTGTTATCGTAAAAATACAATAGTCAACATTTCCCTATTTATACAATTATTCTAAATACGATCCTAAAGAAGCGAACAGTATGCACGCCAGCGCAAAACCTAGAAGATTATTATTAAAAATATCTGTCGCGAAATCCTGTGAAACTATTTAAATGGACGTGCGAGTATTTTATATGAAATTTTAAATTTTAAAAGTTAAAACTGCCATAGTAAAATGTAATTTATTTTCATTTATGTTATATATTTTATAGATCTATAGTGATTTAATTTATTTATTATTTATAATGGATTTTAGCCTGCATCTCATATGTGCTTTTATTTTGAATATTTATATTTCATTTTTGCTTTGAATAGTTTGTGTATATTGAAAAAATTAACTATACTTATTATATATTACTTATATTTTATTATTACTATGAAGAGAATATTGCATAAGTTTATTGAAGCCGAGGTAATAAAAATGACGAAATAAGATGGATTTATGTTGCATGGTGTCCTGTATAGTTATTTTAATATCTATCGCTGACATACTTGTTTGAATCGACACACATTTTTTAATCTAACGCAAGAGCAATTAAAGGGAGTTCATGAGAGTTATGCATAATTTATTAATTAACACTTGTTAATATGTTTGTGGCACAGAAAAATTATTCAAACTTGCACTCGGTCATTTTTTTCATTCACTTTAAGCGATGCAACTTTACCCAATTATGTTAAATGATTTTGTAACTTCGTTAGAAGACTATGGTGTATTACTGTACGCAGAAAATTTCATATTTGACTGAAATTAAAGAACATAATTTAAACACAAGGACTATATTTTGTTGAAAGCACCAATAATGAAAATTAAATGCTTTTCAATTACAACGTTTGTTTTTGGTAACAGAAAAAAAATTTAAACTGAAACTAATCCTGAGAATAATCTGAATAATTTAGAGTACACACTTATTTTTTCTGTGCCAAAATTTTCTGAACAGGTACTCCCGTGTGGATAAATAAGGTATAAGGAATAAGGTATTAACAAAAAAATTAAAGTTTTTCTTTAGATGTTTACGTAATTTTTAAAATCATAATGATATAAATTTTGAATAAATTTACACAGGTAAAGCTTTCCTAAAGGGGACGTGTCTCTAATAAGTATTGCTCTAAAGTTCAGAAAGTTAGAGTTATTCCTTGTGGGAGAAACGTGAGTTGAATATGACAATAGATAATTTTTTGTATATAATAATGTTATTATAAAGTCGTTTACATTAATTTGCGAAATGTGTTTCATAACCTTCAGTTTTATTTAGATCACTAGAAAGGTATTTTCAATAATTATATTATTACCACAAAGGCTACGCCAATAAACTAATATGCTAAACATATGCACATACATACAAGCAGTTATATGTAGGAATATATTAATGGTAATTCTAAAGTACTAAGTAAAATATGTAAACATGATTGTGCCCTTAATCATTGAAACCAAATATAATTTTATTACGCTAAGAAATAAGTAATTAAACTTCTAGTTTCAAAAATTCCTTTATTGTAAATACCACTACAATATTGTTTAGCCATACAATGGCTTCATCAGGTGGATGAAATACTGACAATTAACTATTTATAATTTTATTTTCATTATATAATAGATTCTCGATCATATATGAATCATTGGAACAAGGTTTGGGATTCTTTATCTAATGCAATGTTATTAGTCAGATATTTATACTTATAACATATCCACTTAAGAACTGCACCTGCGCTTCGCAAATAATTCTGCTAACAATTGCTTACAAATTGAAATAAATATACCTATATGTACCATTTTATGAAGTACTAATTAACGGTGTAATTTTTCAATAGAATGCGGTTATATATGTTTCAACAAAAGTATGTTTTGGCAGAGTGATATACAAATTACTAGATTCTGAATATTACTGAATATCCAAGAGTGGATTGGTGTTACAAAATTTTTAGCAAATGCTGTTCTCAAAGCTAATAAAATAGTGGAAAATGTTTCGAATGGGAATACAATCTATCAGACCATTTCTATAGTAATGGACGAAATCTTTCAAACCCAATCAATTCAAGTATGTGTAACAAAGACCTAAGTGACCTAGTAGTTTTCGTGGTTGATGGACGGTCAAATCTCCAAAACATATATCATCTGATACCACACAGAGAGAGGGAGAGACAGATATATATATATATATATATATATATATATATATAAGGTAAACTTAATAAGTCGGCGATTAAAGGTCTGGTTTATTACTTCAAAGTATATATATGTATATTTAAAACGACCCTACATGTTTCGGAAATGATGCCTTTGTCAAGGATATAAAAAATATAAATTACATTTATATTTTTTATATCCTTGACAAAGGCATCATATCAAGGGAATAAAAAATATTTTTTATTCCCTTGACAAAGCATGATTGCCGAAACATGTAGGGTTGTTTTAAATATATATACTTTGAAGTAATAAACCAGACCTTTAATCGCCGACTTATTAAGTTTACCTTATCATACCAAGGTCACGAAAATATTATATTTATAAATATATATATATATGAAAAAATGTGTGAAAGTCGTATCCATCCGGGATGTGTAGACGTCGACGATTCATAGTTATTACTAATTGTCAATACACCTTACCCAGAAATAGATACGACTTTCATTTCTATACTGCGTGTATATATACTTATGATGATAAACGTAATGCCAATGAGAACCCATAATTATTGAATTCCCACATACATGCTATTGCCGCTCTAATTCGTTGCATCAATTTCTACACATGACAAAATCACCTTTGTCTAAGAATGTAGCTGCAACGTGTCACGGCGTCAACCGTTCTTCTTAGACTTCTTCTTAGATTCTTAGACTATATATATATATATATATATATATATATTTAGTAGATTCAATTAGTCAGCGATTTAAGGTATGTTCTACTTTAATGTGTTTGTATTTAAAATAATCTCTTACATGTTTCAGAAATTGCTGCCTTTTTCAAAGAATTTTAAATTATAAATGACAGTATATTAATGTCATATTTATATATGGATACAAAAAAGCATGATTTAAGAATTCACTGAAGTTTAATAATAATAATTCATGCCTTAACATTCCCCTACAGCTTGACGCTAATAACAGGGGGAATTGGTGTCAAGCTCTCGGGCTTGACTTGTGACTTGAATGTGACATTCAACCGCCAACCTGTGAAGATGAAGATTAATGAGATCTCGTTGAAACGTCGAGATAGAGGTTCTTCTCAGAACCAAATTCACACGCGGAACTACACCCGAGAAAACATTTCAACATTATACAACCGCGAAAACATTAGCAAAATTGTTATGGAAAGGACTTAAATAAAATATTATAAAATCCAAAAATAAAGGATCGCGAAAAAGAAGATAGAATATTAAAGAGAATACAATACTATTGTATAAATTCAAGATATGATAGAAGAATTAGAAAGGAGATAGGAGGGATATATATACTTTTTTAAGTTAAGTAAGACAGATATTTTAGAGGTGATGTTTTGAAATAATTTCAACAAAGTGACAAGAGCTAAGGAACATTCTTAATTCATATTACTAATAACTTCCGATGTGGTGCAATTTACATTTTAATGTAATCATCAGAGTATTCAACTCATATTAGTCTTGATGTATCCAACGATTCACTAAGAGTATTTCATGCAATTATAATTTTAAGTATAATATAATTTTTGACGGAGCAGCGTGGGACATTTTAAAGTACCCATCAGCCCTATTCGCATTGTTTTTGTATTCAACGTAGTGCAAAGAAAACTTCTTGCATTCATAACTGAGGGTATTTATAATACTATATAACGTAAACATAAATGATTAGTAGATTCTTAGTTTTGTTTCGATTATTTCAGCAGTTTTATTTCTTCATATATCTAGTTAGTGTGAAATATAAAGAATAAGCATTAAATTAGACGCTCTCTATATAGTGGTCTCAATCTCTCAAGTCTAAAATTGAAACGAATAGATCCATCTTATGTAACTTAAGCAGATGTTTATTTATTAAAATTATAATTTAGGTAAATTTGGAAGCCAGCTTGGTGTAACCTTTTCATTAACTTTAGAAAGTTAGTTCAAATTTAATTCGATTTAAAGCAATTAATGTATAACGCTGGTTCAGATGTTGCCTAATGCTTCTTTTGTACGCCAACATTTTGCAATCGAATTAGTTGTGTAAAATTTTGTTTTAATAAGCCAATTTTATACTTTTAGTTTAGATATAGTTATATATATTCATCTTAATAATTTCGCATTGGCAGAGAATCCATAAATATAGCAAGAAAAATTATATAGTATAAATGGTTAATGTTTTTTGGAATTTCTTCGAAGTTGCCAGCTAATTTAAATTTAACATTATCCTTAATATATACAACCGAGCAGATGCAAATCTGGGCGTTAAAATTTTACGCAAATATAAAAGTTTAGAAAATGTGTAAATATTTGAAACATTATTTTTGCTAAACAGTATTAGGAATGAAAACGTATATAGAGAGCAGTCATAAAGTAAAGTTAGAATATTATTTTTAAGTTTAATAATATTGCAGTAAATAATAATTCATTTGCTTTAAACTAATTTCTTTCGTTATTGTATACCGTGTGTAAACGAGGTAAGAAAACGACACTGCTGCGCAAGACGCGTCCCCGCCGAATTACTTCTCGGACCAGCTCATTGAATGTATAGTGTAGCATTTGATTGGATAGGCACAGGTCGCATAAGGATAGGTCACATGTAGGTGTGGTATACACATACGTATGATTGGATAAACAATGATACGACAGGAGTAGGTGTGGTATACACATACGCATGATTGGATCAGCAATGAAACGTCAGGAGTAGGTGTATTTCAAAGATGAGAGATCTTGCATTGCAGATAATAACGATAAAAATGCACAAATGCTGTACAATAAAAAAATAAAAATATTCAGAGAAAACAAACGCATAATTCTACCAAAACGAAAGAAAAATCTGTGTATTTATAAATAGCACAAACCTGTAACTGCATACATAATTAAATTGCGGTGATGCACAAACGCTACATCAAGGACGATAGAAACAAATGAACAAAAAATTAAACTATGCTAATAAATTCACTTGAAGAGAAAATTAAAAATATTCTGAGAAAACGGACGCATAATTCCATCAAAGAAAAGAAAAAAATTCTGTGTACCTATTAGTAAATTGCATAAACCTGTAACATGGATTTAAGGTGAAAAAGTACTGACGCACAACAGCTACATCAAAAAAAAAAAAAAAAAAGTTTGCGAACGTGACAAAATAAAAACGCTATTCTATGATTCTTTGATAAAGAATTTTCTGATAAACATACATTAAAGCTAAGGTACAAGAGTTATTATACAGTACATAATATCAATATCTCATTAAAATTATAAAACACGCGCTTAACGGAAAAATATTTGAACTAACTTCGTATCAAAAAGAAAATGAAAAAGTTTGCGTGCTTAGGTGTTATTATTTAAAAGGTCATTTTTTAATGTTCGAATGAGATTTAATAATTCATCACTACTTAATTATAGAAGTAATTAAATTGTATGCCACAAAAATAAAGAAATTTTGCACTGGCCTCAACAAAACAAGCTACTCGTAGAATGTAAATTAAATAATCCTCTATGATCACAGTTTCCAATACCGCGGTTTGCTAAAAGGTTATGTATTTTCGGAAATGGCTTTGAATGCCTTCGAATTAGAGCCATTAAAATACAAAAGTACCATATTATGAAAGAGTAATCTGAGCTACGTCGTCGTACAAAAGACTGATAGAGTATTTTCAGTGTATTAGTATCGGAGATTTGTCTCATAAAACACATAATTTTTTGTTTTTTTTAGATTACAAAAAATTTCAATTGATTACAAAAAAAGGTTCTCATCAAATGAAACTCTAGTCTTTTATTGAGCTTATGTAATGCAAAGCAATATCAGCCAACTTATAAAAGGAACGCAGTCGGGGTATTTTCTTCGTATATCGAACAACAAAGCATTAACTAATAATTTGATTGCTAACTTCTGTAAATTATGTTGTGAATCGAAATCATTTTCTAAGAGATTAGTATGAAGATAAATCTTCAGATCATCTACATAGATCATCCAAAAGAAGCACAAAAAGTAATGGCCGTATATTTGGGCCTTCTGCACCTGGCGATGTGGGAAAATTCATATCAGATTAAAATTCATTATCTCAAATATAGTTAATTCTACATGTCTAAAAAAAGGTTTATAATCTCATATTTAAAGAACGTTACGTTTGTACAAATGGACAAATGCAAGGCAGTGTGTCATGCAAAATCTTATAATTAATATTGTATTCGTAGATACCGACTACAAATGTTTTTTCAAATGACCACTAAAACAACAAAAATGAGATCTGGAACTCATTTATAGAAAACAGAACTCGTTCAACCCTTGCGCAATTATGAAATCACGGAATTCTAAATAGGACAGTTGATTCTGCTACTAGTCTCTAGAAATATTTGCGAACAATAACAATACATTCGAAATGTTTACAATACCTCTTAAAGAAAATGAAGACAAAAGAGATATTGTGAAAATTAAGCACGACCTTCGGCTATTTTAAAATTTGTTAAATGAAATACTAATTAAGCAGAAACGTATCATAGAAATATGTTTGTGCATAAGTTTTCGACAAAGCAAATAAAACCTGATCTTATTATTACTAGTGTTGTAGACACTTAGGTATAGGATACTAGATACGAGAAGTGTTCCCTTTCAACAGACCCTTTCTAGCAGGCGATGATATTTTGTCCCAAATCTAACCTAATTATTTATAAGCATAGTTAGAATAACAATATACTTGAATATTTTTATAATACATAGATTTAAAGCAAATCCAAGAAGTTATGAAATTGAACAAAGAGCATTATTGAGATGTGAATTTTTTACAATTTCAATTTTTCCAATTTTTTACAATGTTGTGAGGATATCTATTGCATATTTTATGACAAGTCGTATTCCTAGGCTATCACAGGTAGGTAGCAGTATAATGAACGTTTCAAGTTCTTAAACCAAGAAAGGCTGTTATCGAAAAGAAGAAGCCTTAATATGCCTTGTTCAAGAAGAGCACCAACATGTTACTGTAAGGAGTATTCAAGTAACTCTAAGATTTGATGAGAAGACAATTAACACCAATATGCATAAACATTTGGAGGAAGTCTCCTCAGTTTGAAACCTGTTTATAAGGACCATTGTATAATTTATATCTCTGTCTCTCGAAAAACCAAATGTTGGGGTTGTATTCGCCTCCTGAAGGACCATGTATAAATTGTTTCTTGACCCACTGGTCACGGGGGTAACTTCTGTAAGCTGGTTATTTATTTTGGTTGGTGGCAGTTATATTGAAACTTAGGTGTATTTTCTGAATATTTAATTTATTTAACAAAAAGCAGTTAAACCTGTTTTATTAAAGTAATCTTACAAATGATACATTTAACGTAAACTTAAACCTTAAATTCTTTACTGTTATATGAGACTGTCTGTCTCTTGTTGTTAATATAATACTGTTGAGTCTCTTGTTGCTAGTGTGAAACTCTGATGACACTGTTTTATATTAATCATATGAAGACTGTTTGTCTTAAGAATTAAGAAATACTGAAAAAACAAGCCTATCAACGCGAGGAAACGTACAGACGACCGTTTCGTTCTAATTGGAACTTCTCAATGTACGGCATTCCCTTTCGATGACGACCTTGCTTTTTCATTTCTATACTTTCTGTATATATAGTTAACATTTGGAATTTACTGCAAGTGAGAATTAATGAATATTAAATCACATTCTTACATGTAAATGTCGACTTATTTAATGCGTATAAATCTACAATCCGTCAAACTAAGTTTGTACTAGTATGCAGAACACACTCTTTCGCGACAACGAACTTCCTGGTAGTTAGGTTAATTAAGAATTAAGAAATACTGAAAAAACAAGCCTATCAACGCGAGGAAACGTACAGACGACCGTTTCGTTCTAATTGGAACTTCTCAATGTACGGCATTCCCTTTCGATGACGACCTTGCTTTTTCATTTCTATACTTTCTGTATATATAGTTAACATTTGGAATTTACTGCAAGTGAGAATTAATGAATATTAAATCACATTCTTACATGTAAATGTCGACTTATTTAATGCGTATAAATCTACAATCCGTCAAACTAAGTTTGTACTAGTATGCAGAACACACTCTTTCGCGACAACGAACTTCCTGGTAGTTAGGTTAATTAAGAATTAAGAAATACTGAAAAAACAAGCCTATCAACGCGAGGAAACGTACAGACGACCGTTTCGTTCTAATTGGAACTTCTCAATGTACGGCATTCCCTTTCGATGACGACCTTGCTTTTTCATTTCTATACTTTCTGTATATATAGTTAACATTTGGAATTTACTGCAAGTGAGAATTAATGAATATTAAATCACATTCTTACATGTAAATGTCGACTTATTTAATGCGTATAAATCTACAATCCGTCAAACTAAGTTTGTACTAGTATGCAGAACACACTCTTTCGCGACAACGAACTTCCTGGTAGTTAGGTTAATTAAGAATTAAGAAATACTGAAAAAACAAGCCTATCAACGCGAGGAAACGTACAGACGACCGTTTCGTTCTAATTGGAACTTCTCAATGTACGGCATTCCCTTTCGATGACGACCTTGCTTTTTCATTTCTATACTTTCTGTATATATAGTTAACATTTGGAATTTACTGCAAGTGAGAATTAATGAATATTAAATCACATTCTTACATGTAAATGTCGACTTATTTAATGCGTATAAATCTACAATCCGTCAAACTAAGTTTGTACTAGTATGCAGAACACACTCTTTCGCGACAACGAACTTCCTGGTAGTTAGGTTAATTAAGAATTAAGAAATACTGAAAAAACAAGCCTATCAACGCGAGGAAACGTACAGACGACCGTTTCGTTCTAATTGGAACTTCTCAATGTACGGCATTCCCTTTCGATGACGACCTTGCTTTTTCATTTCTATACTTTCTGTATATATAGTTAACATTTGGAATTTACTGCAAGTCTGTACGTTTCCTCGCGTTGATAGGCTTGTTTTTTCAGTATTTCTTAATTCTTAATTAACCTAACTACCAGGAAGTTCGTTGTCGCGAAAGAGTGTGTTCTGCATACTAGTACAAACTTAGTTTGACGGATTGTAGATTTATACGCATTAAATAAGTCGACATTTACATGTAAGAATGTGATTTAATATTCATTAATTCTCACTTGCAGTAAATTCCAAATGTTAACTATATATACAGAAAGTATAGAAATGAAAAAGCAAGGTCGTCATCGAAAGGGAATGCCGTACATTGAGAAGTTCCAATTAGAACGAAACGGTCGTCTGTACGTTTCCTCGCGTTGATAGGCTTGTTTTTTCAGTATTTCTTAATTCTTAATTAACCTAACTACCAGGAAGTTCGTTGTCGCGAAAGAGTGTGTTCTGCATACTAGTACAAACTTAGTTTGACGGATTGTAGATTTATACGCATTAAATAAGTCGACATTTACATGTAAGAATGTGATTTAATATTCATTAATTCTCACTTGCAGTAAATTCCAAATGTTAACTATATATACAGAAAGTATAGAAATGAAAAAGCAAGGTCGTCATCGAAAGGGAATGCCGTACATTGAGAAGTTCCAATTAGAACGAAACGGTCGTCTGTACGTTTCCTCGCGTTGATAGGCTTGTTTTTTCAGTATTTCTTAATTCTTAATTAACCTAACTACCAGGAAGTTCGTTGTCGCGAAAGAGTGTGTTCTGCATACTAGTACAAACTTAGTTTGACGGATTGTAGATTTATACGCATTAAATAAGTCGACATTTACATGTAAGAATGTGATTTAATATTCATTAATTCTCACTTGCAGTAAATTCCAAATGTTAACTATATATACAGAAAGTATAGAAATGAAAAAGCAAGGTCGTCATCGAAAGGGAATGCCGTACATTGAGAAGTTCCAATTAGAACGAAACGGTCGTCTGTACGTTTCCTCGCGTTGATAGGCTTGTTTTTTCAGTATTTCTTAATTCTTAATTAACCTAACTACCAGGAAGTTCGTTGTCGCGAAAGAGTGTGTTCTGCATACTAGTACAAACTTAGTTTGACGGATTGTAGATTTATACGCATTAAATAAGTCGACATTTACATGTAAGAATGTGATTTAATATTCATTAATTCTCACTTGCAGTAAATTCCAAATGTTAACTGTTTGTCTTGATGTTCAGCTGATGCTGTTCTGTTCTGTACTGTTGTTAACTAGATACCGTTCTGGTCAGTACTGCGTTACAAGTAAGTAAAAATGTATCACTACCCCTACAACTGTTACTCAATTAAAATCCACGTATTGGTTGACGTAATAATGGGGAATTTTTCTATGTTAAATTAGTATAAGTTGTACCTACTGACAACAATATCCAGGTTTACGATAGGGTCTTAAAATTCTTATTAGTAAATAATAAAATATCATTACGAATTAAGTATTAGTTAGTTAAATCTAAATATGTAGTTCTGAATGAATCCTATTATTTATTATACATATTTAGGAAACGTGAGCCTAATAAAAGATCGTCAGATTGAACATAGGCTCCTGAATTTGTTCACAGAAAACGACAATCCTAGATATTACGCCAAGCGGTCTAATGTATAAAATAATAAATAAATTTGCAAATATAAATTCTTAGAATCTAAAGAAAATTTTATAATTTGAATGAGATAATAGAATTACATTATACAATGGTTTGAACTTGAAAACGCACATTGAATATTTATAAAATTGGAAATGTTATAGTTTAATTCTTTGGGTTTGCTAGACAGATTTCGAAAGAAGGAATAAAATCAGTTTAGATCTTTGAAAATGAGTGGGTTCTAGTAAATTTATTATATTGCCGATACGATCACTTCACTATTCTTCAGCAGTGTTGAATGGAATGCCACATGGTTTCTCCATTACAGTTTGCCTGTTGCTATGTTCTTGATTTCGTTATATGTCTTATTTTCTTTTTCAATTTCCTTTAATATACATCGCCTTCCTACTTTATAAAATTTCCCCCTCTTTCTTGTCTCAAGCATATCAAAGTCTAAAGCATACCTTGTCCTGTTATTCTGAGGTTTTCTAAGAGTTTCTCCGGTTCAATTTCAATTGAATTTTTTTATTGTTCTTTCTGCTATTTCTTCCTTCGAATTAACCCATAGTTTCTAATTTTCTCTATACTCTACATATTATTTTTTTCATGTGTTTTTTTTGTCTTCCATGTTTCAGGTCAAAAAGACGTTTCTAATGTTCGCTCTAAAAATTTTCGATTTTATGTCGGTTTTTATGTTTCTTGACCTTTATATCTTGTTTAATGAGTTGAATATCTTACGAGTCAATCCTATTCTCCGTTTATATGCATTTCTATTTGTACACCTTAAAATTTGCCTCTTTACTTAACTTATGTCAGAAATTTTATCTTACATATTTGTACAAAAGTATTTTTAATAATATAAAATATTATTAAAAATGGGGTGTGAAGAACACAATACAAGTTATATATTTGTGAATGTATCTCCTCTCCAGAGACGCAGATACGTATTTCACCTTTTTACAGGATCGTCGGTACGCCCCTGCTGGAGAAGAGATACATTCAACCAAACATAACTACCTTGCTATCAACCAGAAATTATTAAGACAGAGTGTGAGAGAATTTTCAACGCTGTCTACATAATAACTGCCGAACTAAGCAATTTGTTTTTATAGACGGTAACAACCATATCTATAAAAAACTGTATTATCGTGTCTTCACTACTTGTCGGGCGAACCGAATGCGTATATAACAACATAATTTGAAACATACATGAGTGGGCAAAAACCACACCAATTTGTATAATACGAAAGTAATTTTAATAATATAAAATATTATTAAAAATGGGGTGTGAAGAACACAATACAAGTTATATATTTGTGAATGTATCTCCTCTCCAGAGACGCAGATACGTATTTCACATTTCTGCAGGATCGTCGGTACGCCCCTGCTGGAAAAGAGATACATTCAACCAAACATAACTACATTGCTATCAACCAGAGATTATTAAGACAGAGCGTGAAAGAATATTCAGCGCTGTCTACATAATAACTGCCGAACTAAGCAACGTGTTTCTATAGACGGTAACAACCATATCTATAAAAAACTGTATTATCGTGTCTTCACTACTTGTCGGGCGAACCGAATGCGTATATAACAAAATAATTTGAAACATACATGAGTGGGTAAAAACCACACCAATTTGTATAATACAAAAGTATTTTTAATAATATAAAATATTATAAAAAATGGGGTGTGAAGAACACAATACAAGTTATATATTTGTGAATGTATCTCCTCTCCAGAGATTGATTGAGATTGATAGCAAGGTAGTTATGTTTGGTTGAATGTATCTCTTCTCCAGCAGGGGCGTACCGACGATCCTGTAGAAAGGTGAAATACGTATCTGCGTCTCTGGAGAGGAGATACATTCACAAATATGTAACTTGAATTGTGTTCTTCACACCCCATTTTTAATAATATTTTATATTATTAAAAATACTTTTGTATTATACAAATTTGTGTGGTCTTCTGCATACAACACATTCAGTTTCAGATAATACAAACATATGCACTAGAGTGGATGAACGTTTTATAAACTTTAAACGACAAAAACTTTTTTTAACCTAAATTATTAACACATTTAAACGATTCAGTCTCATAACTACTTTAAACCATCAAGACTTATATTTCGCAATTAAAATTTTAATGTAATCATAATCTACTTTTAAAAAATGCATGATTAACTAAGAAATCTATAGAGTATGTTTTACATGAAGATTTCAGAAGATCTTCGATAGATCTTGTGTAAAAGTAAACTGATTATATATACAACAATTATATTTGATCAACATATTTACCATTATTTTACTTAAATTTTGCAGACATCTTATAATAATACTGGTAAACCGCCAATGCACAAAATATAATAAAATAGTGTGCATGGTGTACTTGAATAAACCAAATATTTACATCTACAATTATCATAATCAATCATTTCGTTGTGTAAAACTTGGAAAAGAAATATGGATTTTGTTACGGCTTGGTGCTTCAGCAGCAAATTTCAATTAAATATTAACCAGTGTGGTACTTTCATTTACTTGAAAAAAGCTTATTAAAGAAGCTTATTACTTACTACAGTCAAACCAGTGTTAACAGCCACCTGTCTAAACCGGCCCAATCAGACTGTAAGGAAATTCCCATATACGAAAACCCGTTATTTACTACTACCCTTATAAAACGATCTCGGTCAAATAAATATTTAAAAACTTTTATGGCATATCATCGTATAAATTTATTTGCCGATATCGACCGGACTATTTATGATGTATCTTTATTGATGGAAATACCCAACATTATTTCGTATTTGTGCGAAATTGCCCATAATTATGTATTGTTAGTATGTGCACATAATTAAACTAAACTTGTAGAAGTGAATGCGATCTCAGTCCCGAACACGCCCTAAAGCAAATTACCGACTCCATACGTGCATGTTTATGTTTGATCAAACAGAGATGGCCTTCATTTTTACAAGTTTACACATAATGTGGTATTTCAGTTACTTGATTAGTTTAAAATTCTCTTCGTAATGCGAAAGATTCATTCGGTTACTTGATTAGTTTAAAATTGTCTCCAAATGCGAAAGGTTCTTAATTAAGTATGTACCTAAAAAGAAAAAGAAAAATAATCGCGGAATACGAAAAGTATGCCGTAAGTTGGCGAAAGTTGGTCGCAAAATATGGGGTTGGAACAACACAAATTAACGATATTAGGAAAAATAAAGATGAATTAAAAAAGATGGTTGAGCATAGTATTAACTTGGAGCAAAAACGAAAATTTCCGAAGTCGGAAGGATTCGCACTGGATCAAGTAATCTACAATTGATTTTGCAAAACCAGAAATAAAGTAATTCAAATATCTGGGCCGCTACTTAAAAGCACTGTCGGCAAAAGCACTGTCGGCAACAAGCAGTGTAAAGATGGAAAATTGGAAAGTTTCTGCCGGCGACACAGCATAACTTTTAAATCAATTTGTGGTCAGTTCGCAGACATTAATTTGGACGGATATACTGGAAAACCAAGTCGCCGCTGATTTTAAGGAATTATTCTCCTCAAAATATCTATAATGCCAATGAAACAGGTCTTTATTACCGCGGCATGGCAAATAAGACGTTTGCATTAAAAAAATGAAAATTTTACAGGGAAGAAGGCAGAAAAACAACGTTTGATTATTTTACTTTGTGCAAATATGGAAAGTGAGAAAGAAGATCCATTAATAATTGGAAAAAGTAAAAAATCCTGGCTGCTTTAAGGGTAATCATGTTGACAAATCATCGCTAGAATGGGTTTCTAACAAAAAGGCTTAGATGACAACAGAAATTATGACAAGATGGGTGTACATGTTTGATAATAAAATTGAAAAATGAAATAGACAAGTACTTCTCTTGGATAATGCCACGTCACATTCTTAAGTTCCACTAGAAAATGTTAAACTAGCCTTTCTGCCGCTAAACACCACTTTACATTGTCAACCCTTAGATCAAGGAATAATTCAGAATTTCAAATTTATTTAACAATTTTTTTTATTAAAAGGCTTCTAACGTTTATTGGCAGTGAATGTGACTTTGAAAGTACTGAAAAAAACAAAAATTTAGCCAATGCACTTATATGGATTAAAAAACCATAAATTTAGCCAATGCACTTATATGGATTACAGCTATTTGGAAAAAGGTATCTCCTGCTACAATTAAGAAATGTTTTTCCAGGTCCGGATTCTCTGATGTTATCCAAGAAGATATAATTGTTGATAAAGAAAGCACTAATGATGAAGATCTCTGATAATAGTGATGTGAACGAATGTGGATCTCCAAAATCGACGTTACCTAGTATAAGCGAAGTGTGTGCAAAATTAAGACACAAACAGAATTATTTATTGCGCAATAACAATGGTAAATTTTTTATGCATGTTTCTCAAATTATACTTACATGTGAAACTGTAGTTTTTAAGTCGAAGCTAAAAAATTTTAAGCAAGCAAAGATTGAACCATACTTTAAATGAACTTAACAAATTATGTTTTTCCTATGAATATGTAATGTAGTGTGTAAATAATGAACACATCTATTATTATCTATAATATGTAGTGTACATATTATCTATAATATGCACCTATTATATGTTTTGTATATATTACATACTTTAAATTAGTTTTTCGTATACATATGTGTATTTGTATAATATTTACTTTATTTAATAAAATAAAGAAAAAAATCTTAAAAACCAATTATGTATTTTATTTGTAAGACGAAAAACCTGATAATTACGGCCACCTTTCTCATTTTGTTTAATAATTGAATGTCAATATTGGAATGGCGGATTCTTCAGATTATTATTTTAAGAAAAAAAGTTAATATAAACATTAGTCCGGAATTGCTCCATTTCCGAAATACAGTTTAACTTCTAAGAAATTTTTTTTATCTTACCACAGATATTTATATTAAATTCGGTACCCGCTTTCCTACCATAAAGGGGTATTTTCCGAGGGAAAATTTCGCGATTTTCTGTTATACCCGTATTATATTCAACGGGCCCCAAGCCATAGTTCCTCGAGATTTTCGTTTGCATATCTTCAATCAAAATCAAGCATGCTTTGAAAATGTACAAACAGGTAATTTTTCCCACTAATAATGTGCTTTTTCTGTAGGAGATACAACAAAATGTTATTAAGAAAAGTTGTTTAAAGTTGTTCAGATTGATAAATTGTGCAGATGTGCAAAATTTCAACAAGATCGGTTTTACTTAATCGTTTATTAGATATGAATATAAAAAAATATCAAAACTCAATAATCTACTTCGTTGAAACTAAGATAGCAATATTCACATAATCTAAAAATCCTGCCGCCTTTATTCGCACATTCCTGAATTTTGGTTCGAAATACATTGCAGCTGTTATCTCCTCAAGGCAAATCGAATTCACACTATTGTATTCAAATATACTATTTGTTTTATCCGATCCCAAAAGAATAATTGTTAGATTAGGGGACCTGGGTGACCACAAAATGTGACCAGCATTGACTACCATTTCTCTTGAAAATGCTCATTCGGCCATTCATAAACTCCCGAAGTCGAGTGGGCAGGAGAACGGTCGTATTGAAAAATGTTGCTTCCTACGGCAGTTCGTCCACAAAGCAATTCAAACTATTTAAATATGTATGCCGATTAAGTCCTCCCTGAATTAAATATGGCAAAATTACACCATAACGATAGGAAATTACACACCAGACTTAAACTTTATTAAAATATTGAAGCTTAGAATTTATTACACAATCGGGATATGTTCAGACCAATATCGATATCTATGTGACGACGGCACACAATTCGGTTCATCTGAGGAAATAATATTTTAATGGAAATCTCGATCCTCTAGAATTTTCTCTCGCAAAGTAAAACAAAATTTCATTCTAACGTGTGACAAAATCTGATTTTATAAGGCTTAATTTTTCTTACTTTATAAACGCGTTGCTAATATGATCTGTTAATGAAAGTCTACTCTAACCGCTTTCTTAGTGATAGTTTAGGGTGTTTGTGTACTGAATCCATTGCTAACACAGTACTTATGTCATCTTCAACGAATTTTTTCTTTTTTAATATTATATATAAGGTACACCGCTGGTGATCAGAAATTTCTTAATCAGTCTGGATGCTGTAGATTGGACCAGTACTGTGTTTGGAAACTTCACACTAAATTGTCTAATAACCGCTGGAATAGATAATTTACCTATACCATAACACTGCATTAGGAAAATCCGTTCTGGTACAGTTAGCACTGCATTTGTGATTTTTTGCAATGGTATTTACAAAATTGTAGGTCAATTTTAGAGCACAGAAACCACTACCTCAATTTAGAATCAACTATTTTTGACAAGCGTCGAAATGTTATTTTATTTTTATCTTCTTATATCCATAGTAGACAATGCGTTTTGGAAAAGTAAGACAACATGAACATTTCCAAAATGTACTTGATCTTATTGAAATTTTGCACACTTGCAAAATTCATGAATCTGAGTAACTTTTCTTCATAATATTTTTTCGTATCTCCTACTGAAGAAGCACTTTATTAGTAGGTAAAATTATCTCTTTGTACATTTTCAAGGCATGGTTTGTTTTAAAAAACTAAGAGTATGGCAGAAAATAGTTTCTATCCAAGTAGGGCTGAACCCCAGAAGTTAAAATTTCAACTCAATTTTTTTTTACCTATTTATGCATTGATCCGGGGCCAGACTATATAATATCTACTAACAATTTAAATCGTATAAAATTCAAAAGAGATTTTTATAATACCTATCCTTTAGAACTAGCTAGTAGTCAAGAGTCTTTTGAACGAGTCTGCCAAGCAGTCCTTGTCTAAACGTAGACATATTTCTAGTGCCAACTTTCTAATTAAAATTGCTGTGAACAGAAGTACAATTTCTTGTACCAACTTCTAGTATACGATTAGCCGCTAGATTTTAGGTACCTCGTGCAAGAAGGCATATTTTAGTTAAAGCTCCAACAATTCATTTGGCAAAAGGTGCAAATAAGTATTATGTGGATTCTTTCAATTAATGAATAAAATATATTGGTTTTATAACCGAAAAAATCGATGAATTGTAATTTATATATAAAATCAGCACTGCAACTATATACATATATTTCTATTTTCATATGATCCTATAGGTGGATTTGTATATCTGTTAATTAATAAAGATTATTATTGTTATTATTACTATTATCATTCTAAATATAATTACTCATTGTGGTATTTTGCATATTGGCATACTTATAAATTTAGCAAATTACTATCATAGTTACTATGTACCTGGTAGACATTATGTAGTAATTAGAAATAGTATTCTTCAATAGTATTTAGTTGAAGAATAATTAAAGTAATACATGAATTACCAATTTATGATTAATTATAAGTTGTATCTTCAAAATTTTTTTGCAACTTTCGTTAAAATTGAAGAAATGTAAATAAATTGTATCATCATCAATGGAAAGTCTGATTACATTAAAAACTAGCAGTGTTAACATAATTCGTGGCAAACGACAATACTATCATCAATTAAATGCTAAACATGCCAAATTCAAAAAGCACAACCGCACTCACAAAATACAATGTTGAAGAATTTACTAAGAATCTAACCGTAAAGCGTCACGGTCACTAGAGCAAGAAGCTTACGCTTCAATAAACAAGAGAAGCCTGTATATAGCCAGGCAAAAGAATTAGTTTGCTTGTGAGTACATTTAGGAGACGCGAAGATATATACTAGGAAAACAATAAAATGCAAAGTAGTGGAACCATATAATACCAACTATACTACTACGCAATTTTCGCCTATAGGTTATAATTTTATTTAACTGTATTATTATAAGCTTATGTTAGGTATGCTATTACTGTTGGCACACTAACTTAATTTTACTACCTTTTTCATACATGATTTCACAAATAAGATTCTTTAATTAAAAATTAGTGTTTAGAATTAGTTTCTCATTTATTTTCTTAATTCGAATTACGAATATAGGTCGATTCATATAAAATGCCCGTCATTTAGAAATACTACGTAATATTGTGCTGCATTTGTTGAAAAATGAAATATGTGGTGTTGTCAGTTAGTTAGTCTTTTCATTATATCAGAATATCTCCTATTTTGTGAGGCAACAAATTTGAAAGTAAGCTTCGGGGCCGGGCTGGGAGTTTTAAAACTACCAGGCAGACTAAATACTACAGTACTACGGTATTTTCATACAATATCAAAATGTTAAAAAGTTCTCGTTGTACGATGGATTCAAGTTGAAAATATTAGTCATTAGTTTCCAATTATTAAATACCTTACAACGTTAGTCAGTATGTTGTTGACTCCTAATAAATTCGCGAAATTCCAAAGTTCGCAAAATTAATTGTTCTTTATTCAAATAAAGAATTAGCGAAAATCCATCTAATATAAGACAGCAAACTACAACACTATTACCTAATCCTACTTACCGTTTCTCTACTTTTCACAATTATACAGCAGTACGATCGCGAGAAAAGAAAAACGTAAGTAGGATCGAAATCCAAAAGAAGTAACGTGGTGAATACATTAAATGGGTGGCTGTTGTTTTCCGGTTCGGACAGTGTAACATAAGCAACGACCGCATTCCTTCGATATTGGAAAAGAAGAATTAATATATTCTAATCAATTTCAAGTTCAAAGTTCAGTACATTAAACTATTGAGGAGACAAATTTTTTGTAATATATCTTATATATCTGACCAAGCTTGATTTATATAAGAGAGCATATACAGCATATATATATACAGCAGTAAGAAAACATGCATTTTTTAATGCAGTGGAAAGTACCCAAATTTGATTTTACTATTGTGAAGGAATTCTGTTAAGGAATAATTTGCTAAACTATTAAGATAAAGAAACATTCAGACTTTAATTGAGACGACGGCTATAAATAGCGTCACCTAGATGAATGTACCACGAGAACCATCGCAGTCAAATAAGTAAGTAGATTATGTATCAGTAAATAAGCATAAACAGATACCGCACAGCGAAACTTGGAAGAAAATTGGATTACTTGTAAAAGAGGCTATGAATATATACGTAAATAGTAAATAAATTCAATGTGTTTAACAACCTTAAAACGTTCACGTTATTATAATAATATTCCATATTGATTCCAATTTCAGGTTTCCTATTATACTATATTCTATTAGCGTTTTGTTTGTCTACTGTTACATTTAAAGATTAACTATAACAATTTTGACATTCCTATTTTGGGATTTAAATAAATAAATTAAGTAAATTTTTATAGCACTCGATCCGACGCTCTTACTTATAGGGCAATCGACAGTGTAAAATATTTTAAACCAATTTAGAAATAAAAAAGAATGACTTTTTAGTCTTTTCGGGTACATATTTTTAATAAAAATGCTACTCATTTTGAATATGAATTTTTCACAATTTCTTGTTAGCTATTAATTTGTGCCGTTTGAAGACATCGTCAATAGTACTAAATCTGCTTTATCTTTACTAAATATTCTAATTCTCTACATTAATAGATGCGATGGAAGTTGAGTATATATGTGTAATATTATTTGTGGGTTTACTTATTGGTTATACGTACACAATAAATAAAACCACCTTGCAAAAATATGACATTATACTGCTACTACGACTATCAGTTGCGTGTGTAATTTAAATATACGTATTATGTACAAATAAGTCCTTGTGATGCAGCAGTGCAAGCAATTATTATTTGTCCTTTAAGTTAATTTTAAGTGATGAAACGAATTAATGTGAACCTATTTCTATAAAATGTTTTAAAATACGATTTCTTAGTTTTGGAAGATTACCAATGGCTTGAAGAATTCATGGTTCGGATAGTGCAACGCCGACTTGTATTTTTCTAATATATTTTGTGTCCTTAATGGCAAATCGAATCCTTTATTATGAAAAGACAACTTGTATTATATTTACAAACTTTTGCCATCTTCGATTAATAGATGAATCCACCAAAAAACACTAGATAAATAAAATTGACGTATTTTCATCCAGTATTAATAGAAATGTAAGATGATTTGCAAATAATGAAACGGAGGCGTTACTACTGACAATGGCAACATAGTTATCCAAATATGTATACAATGAGATAATTATTTGTTGGGTATGAAATGTAAAAGTGTTAAATTGTTGACCGGGAGATAATGGTAATGACTAGAGTTATGTAGAATAATTATTATCTTTTAACTATTCACATCTGCAATGTCAACTAGTAAATAACAAATTTCTATAACAATATCTCTTTTTCTACTTAATCTTTTTTATATTTTTTAATGAGAATTATAAAGTCTATATTATGTAAATATATTATATTATATAGGTCATGGGCTTTTATAAGTGACAAGTATATGAATAAGTATAGACTTACGCGGTATAGTATATAAATATTGTTATAATTTTAAATCTTTTGAATTAAACAAACTATAACAATATTCAAACAAAACAATGAACACCCAAAAGATTCAATTGAAATTCCTTAAATGTATATAATGTAACAACATATTCTGAAATGTAACACAGAATAGTCTTTTTATCATTAAATATCATTCATTTATAAGAATATGGACAATAAGTGTACTATTTTATTTATTTAAATCATAGATATTTTTTTTAGTTCATATTGAAATTGGTATTTCGTAACATAATTAAGAAATTGCTTTAATTTCGACAGTTTAGTTTCTTTACACATTTATTCAGGCTCCACTTTCCGTTATAAGCACTTTCCAAAATCCACATATTTGCTGTCACTTTCGTTCAGTGACCGACTAATAATTTGTAGAGTAATGCCCTCAAACATGACTAAAACCGGTATTTCGTACAGCTAGTCGACCCACAGACCCATCGATGGTATTATGTGTCAATTAACCACATAAAACGCAATATTTTATGTTGAAAATTGTTTTGAAATACTTGTTTGTCTTACTCTGAATGCATATACAGAATTATGCATTACTTAAAATAAAGCAAAATAAAATATAGTTTGACCTGTATACTTAAAATTACAATATGAAGGTTGTATTTTACCATTTCTAAATATTTTATAATACTTAAAAGATGAAACTATAACAAAAAATTGCATAATTACGAGGTTAAAGGTATTGAATCAAAGATGCAGTTCTGACTAAATTTACATAAAATAATAGTCCTTTTAGGTAATTGCATGTTAATTAAGAAGTATTTTGCTACACTGCATTGTCCTAGAACTTTTTAACTACTTACGAGCTTGTGTTTTAATAACCTACGGCATATTTCAAACTTGTACTACTTAATCCTACATTTGACATTTTCTAATACATGCATATGTAAAAATAACTATAATTATATATTACCGAAATATAAGTAGATTAAGGTCATTTTGAGATTACAAGGAATTACGATATGTACGTGCTCAAAATACGTAATTATATGTGTAATATGATGAAATTGTGTTTAGTATTTGTTTTAGTTAAATATGTGAACTTTATAATATTCCATTTATTAAAATCAATTATTAGTTCAAGTGAATTTGTTTTGAATATTTTTTAATATATGTATAGCAAACGCCAAATAAGCTGGCGTGAGGAGGGGGTGCGCAGAAGCCGTTTTTATAAACGTTCACGTTATATATTTTACTCTAATAAATTATTAGTTTATTAAGTGATAGATGTGTAGTTTGCGGCACCTATGGTATCTAGCAAATCAATGTAAAACTAAATACAAATCTCCTCAATCCTTCTAATCCTGCGCGAACCCCTCCGCTCGCCAACTTATCTGCTGCTTGCTATATATACTTCAGTATCGTTTCTTTTTTATATTAAAATTAATATGTGAAATTTCGTATACCTGTTTCGAAAAATGTCATGGACAATTTTTAATAGGCAATAGTTTCGATATATCACAAATTCATTAAGAACACATGTTATTCTCAATAAGATAATAAAAAAAACATAAATTTGCAAATAATATAAATAAATAGCATTTATAAGTATGCGTCTTTATTAATTTTTCCTCTATAAGGAATAAGTTTAGTTTTGTATTTGCTAAAGAAATGTCTAAGTTGTCGGTTTAAAGGATATTTTTGTTGTACCTTTGTTGTGGGTTATCTCCCTTCTTACATTAAACAAAGTTACGGTTATCACTTCCAGGCTCCATACTGATTTGTTCTTGCGAGGTCTGTTCTCGCTTATAATCTTTTGAACTTAACAATACCTTACGTTTTAAAATTTTATTGTTTTTTAGTATTGCCTTTGTCGTACATGCTACATGACAAAATATGTATTTTTAATTGCACATGTAGAAAGTTTTAAAATTAATCTGTTTTAGTTGCGGTGTTAGTACAAATACTTATACATATAATGGAAATAAAACCAATAGCTAAAACTTCACTTTATTAGTATGTAATCGGACAATTGTTTCGCTAACAAAGTGGCTTCGCCAAGTACGTATTAAAATAAGTTACAAACTAACAACAGTATACATAAATGCAAAATAAAGGTATATATTATTTTTTGATAAATGAGGGAAATTACACAAATATTCAAGTAAATATATGACCAAACTTGTCGGACCCTACTGTTATACTATTGCGAAATATGTTTACTAATAGAAAATTAATGGACTAAATATATTTTTTATCGTCTAAACGGTCGCTTTGAATTAACAAATTTAAGGAAGGTGAATTATTCAAATGTAGTCGATAATTAGTTAAAATTTGTGATTGTTATACTATATTAATGTCTAATTTGTTAGTTTGTAACTTGCTTCAGTTTGTACTGTACTGTTGCCAATAAACTACATATTTGTTACTAATCTTTTAAGTCTCTTCTTTAATAATTACATCGTCGGGGCAATTTTTTTCATCTAATTATCCGAAGATACTTTGTGTTTTTATTATAACTAACATAACGATCCAGATTGAGAACCATTTGATTTTACACAAAGTATATTATCTTCATATTGGGGTTGATATTATTTGTATTTTATTCTGACGATGAAGATAGGCATCGTCACGTTTTCAGTCACAGTTTCGTATCTGTAGGTTTTAAAAGATTTTTATTGCAGCTCTTTGCTATTTTCTGTCAATTTATACGTAGACAGTTAAATGCTCTCATTATTTCTACGAAACACATTAGCGCCAGACGTTTTTCCATGATTCTTCCTGCTTAATAATAAAGGGTCAATATTGACCATAGATTTTTTTTAATTAATAATCTTAATATCAGTAAGTTAATTGAATTAAATTTGGTATAAATTTTCAAGCATTTACACACCTTACACAAATGACAATTTCTTAAAAGAACATTTGAAGAAGGACTCCAGGAGTAATTTGAAAAAAATTTCTTTGTGATTGAAAATGTTTAGCTTTCAGAGTTACTTAGATTACTATGTTATATAATAACAAAGCTCAAATAAAATTTCTTTTGTATATTCATATATGTATAGTAATATAAAATAAGATATCAAACTAATAGCTAATACTGTTTGTTATAAAAGAAACTCGAATATTATAATACTTGTTAAGTGGATTACTTCCTAAGTGTATACTAGTATTATGCAGTAGTTATGAATGACACCAACATAATTTATTCACATACAAAGATACTGTTTTTATATAGGCAATACAACAATTCTAGATAAGATAATAGTGTTTGTTTTAAGCAAATTTATCATCTTAAAAATTTATTTTTATATCTGTGGATTATTATTGCCTTGATGCTGCCAATGCTCAAATTCGATTGCAGAATTATTTCAGTTTTTTGAGTTTTAGCTTCTGTTCTACTTTCATGCCATAACTGTTTATTATAATCAAATGAGTTATCATTATAATTATTTAATAAAGTTCTGTAAATTAGAATTAATTATTAAAAAACTATCGGTTTATTTATTTACTAAACTTCAAAGCAGATAATAAAGCGACGTCGACGGTGGATTCTTAATTAATCATTCTAATTGCATTGGCTTAATTGAAATAATTTTGAAAGACTCTGATGTATTTACACTCCACACAAATAATTATCACATTGACTGTGTATTTCAGCAACAGCGTTGTCATCTTTGGTAGTAGCGTTAAACGTAGTTTATATAATTACGCGTGGCATGTATCAACATATATGTGGTATGGACTTTAAAGCTATGAAAAAGAAGCCGCCATTCAAAAATGAGTCTATAAGCTCAACTTAAACGATCACATATAGTAAATTTCTGCTTCGATAGATTTTATCAAATCTTTAACAATATATACTGTAAATCAAAAATGTGAATGTAAACACTCGCAAACCATAAATCAATGCAGAAATTGGTAACATCTTATTGAAAAGTGTTCATACCAATAGTAGCAAATGGCTACCAAAGATGCTACTCAAAAAATTTTCGGAAAGCAATATGTAGGCTGTAAATAAAATATTTAAGAAGATTCAAACGAATAACTTGACACGACAAGAAAATAACTGGAAATGGAACCGAGCATTAATACCATCGATTCTTTAATCATTTGTATCAACATCAAGTGAAAAGCACGTGACAAACAAACCTGCAAATCAACGAAATATTTGCTCAAGCCAAGAGAATATAATTTAGTAACTATTTTAAGGTACAGAAAGATAATGGTATGGAGCTTACGGTAGATATGAGAAGAACTACAAATAGTGCCGATAATTAATATGAATAAAGGAAACTCTAGATATGGAGCATGAGACACAGATATTGGTGTGCATTTTTATTTATGCGTAATATATATGTTAATATATGCGTATGTGTGTATATTATATCATTATTTATTTATTATATACACTACTAAAAAACTAAAAGTAGTCCCTTTTTGAACTTCGACTTTTTTTTATATTTTAAGAGATTTGAATGAAACATGAAGTATGTAATGATCCATTATTTATTGAACCAATTTTAACAAATTAGAACCAGACATTAACAAACACTGTAACAACCTATTACTAACTTTTATGTACTAACATGTGCAAAAGTAAAGTGGTTAAAATCAAATCATATCAAAAGAAAGTCTGACAACTTGGCTAATTTGTACAAATTGTGAAGTTAAAATGTAGCGGAGCCTTCTCTTGCCCGCACAAGTGCTGCGCAGCATCGTGGCATGCTACAAATAATCCTTCGCACAGTGTCTTGGGAAAAATTGTTCCATTCTTCAATTAAGGCCTGTGCCAATTTTTCAGTTGTAATTGGAGGATTTGGACGTCATCGAACACGTTTCCCCAATTGATCCCAAACATGTTCCATTGGATTCATGTCTGCTCTGCATGCGGGTCAATCCATTTTACGGATATTGTGATCAACAAGATAATCAGTGACGATTTGAACGACATGCGGTCTGGCATTATCCTGGATAAATATAAAATTTTGATCAACAGCATTTGCTCCAGGAATCACTTGAGACTCTACAATCTCGTCAATGTACCTTCGAGCTTTTTGTCCACCATTGCGAATATCATGGTCCGTGCGAGTGTTTATTGTTATTCCACCCCACACCAATATGGATCCACCAACAAAGGGATGGTTTCATACACTGTATTTGGCAAAAAAAACCATTACCTGACAGAGCAAACTTGGACTCATCGCTAAATATAACAGGAGTCCAATGATGAAGTTGCTAGTTTGAATGTTATCTTCCAAATTTAAATTTCTTCAACGATGTTTTCTCGTTTATTTAGGCCCTTTTGCAGGACGTCTTTCTCTCAAATCTGTCCCTTTTAGTCTATTGCGGACGATTTGGTCGCTAATTCTTGTTCCTCTTGCCATCACTAGATGTTCTTGTAGATCACACGCAGTTTTGTCCGCTTTAGATGGGCTTGCAATCGCAGAAAACGGTCTTAGCCTACCGTAATTTTCCTCTGCCAGCCTGTATCTGCTCGCCTTGTTACCGTACCTATTTCCCGATATCGTTTCCAAAGCTTCCACACAGTTCCCTGCACAACACCAAGCTGTTGAGAATCATAACGTTGTGAATATTCTTCTTCAAGTAAAGTTACAGCTCTACTAACCTCTATCGAGGTTAATTGATCTGCCATTGCTTCATTTATATGTTAGTGAACTGTCAAACTGGTCTAATATTGTTTAACACTAAAATCGCTCAAAGACTGCTTAAACATTTATTCTCAAGTTATTTTTTTTTTCATTTAAGTTTTTGTATTGTTCTAACATTTGAGGCTATAAGTTGACTATAACAAGAAGTATTCGAGTTCAATTTCGCAATTACGTGAATAAATGGCCGTTCAATGTATATTTCAGGTATGATCCTAATCTGTTAAAATATTTAAAAAAATATATGGAAGTTCAAAACAGTGACTACGTTTATTTTTTGAGTAGTGTATATACGTATACACTATATATTACTTTTATTATAATACAGATGCCCTTGTATATACAGTAAAAACGCGCCTAATGCGAATATACAAGTGTCCCGTATCGGTATGTTCAAATTTTAGGAGTGTAAAGTAGACTTCATTTCAAGTAACAATAACGCAAAACTTGTATATTCATTTTTATTTGTTTCAAAGTTACCGATCTATGAATGTGATTGTCAGATCATGAAAAAAAATGTAATCCTAAAGTCAATACAAACTGCTTTTTTTAAAAAAAGTTATTCGATTCAATAACAGGCCTGTGATTGTTAACATCGCATAATAAAATGTTATCCTAAAATAAATAAACACAGTGCATACAGTAATTTCTTGGAAATCTACAAAAAAGAGTACTGGAAATTGATTTATGATAAAGAAGGTTCTTACTTATTTCGTAAGTGCTGAACCATGAATATCATACAGTAAACAAATGTTCAGATGACTGTTAACGTTGCATTTTTTAATAAAGGATTACATTACGTTTCAGTTCATGCAACAGCTTATTAGTGAGTGGAAACGTTTTCTTTATTCAAAATGCCTTACCGATTTTCTTCTCAAGAGTATGCGGACATGCATTTTGTGTATGGCTACTATAACGGCAGTGCATGTCAAGCAGTTATTGAATACCGACATCGATTTCCCGATAGGCGCATTCCTCATTACAGAACGCTTCTGGAAGTACACAGACAATTTCGGGAATGCGTACTGCATGATTATCTTTTCGACTTGGGAGTAAATTTGCCAGCATACTTAGAGGAAGAAGCAGTAGTTATTATTACAAGGGATCCAACTCTCAGTGTACGTCGAATCGCTAGACAACTAGGAGTGCCATGAACGTCAGTTTGTCGAATTTTAAAATGTGAGGGCTTATATGCATATCACTATCGCAGGGACACGGTTTGCTTGAGGCAGACCACTATGCTCGCCTAGTTTATTCTACCTGGATATTAAGACAGTCACGGCTTCATTTTAATTTCTGGAACAGTCCTCTGGACAGATGAATCTACGTTCACGAGAAGTGGTGTTACAAATCTGAGAAACCTGCGCAGGTGGTCATCAGAAAATCCCAAAGCTATACGCCCATCTAAATTTCAACATGAATTTTCTATTAACGTTTGGGCGGCCCTAATCGATGACTTGTTGATGGGTCCTGTCGTTCTTCCTGAGTGGTTAAATGCGGACAATTACCTTCAATTTCTTATTGACGAACTGCCAAGTCTTTTGGAGGATGTCCCACTGAATGTTCAACGAGACATGTGGTTTCATATGGATGGGGCACCACCACATTTCGGAATTGCTGTCCGAAATTGGGTTAACGTCAATTATCTAAGATGGATTGGTCGAGGTGGTCCTGTTGCATGGCCACCCAGATCACTCGATCTTGATCCCCTTGACTTTTATTTAGGGGGGTTCATGAAAAATTTAGTCTACGCGCGAGTTTCGAACACAAGAGAAGAGTTGTTGGATCGTATTCATCTGGCTGCCGAGCAAATCCGACAAAACAAATAGGAAATTCGGGTAAGTACTTCTTCTGTTGGCTTACGGGCACAAGCCTGCATTCAACAAGGAGGTGGACATTTCGAAAATATTATTAATTGAACGTTTACAAATAAAATCAGTTTTTATTGACTTTGGGATTACATTTTTTTTCATGATCTGAAAATCGCATTCATAGATCTGTAACTTTAAAACAAATAAAAGTGGATGTACAAGTTTTGCGTTTTTGTTACTTGAAATGAAGTCTACTTTACACTCCTAAAATTTGAACATAACGATACGGGACAGCTTGTATAGCAATAGGGGAATAGAGTTGGGATGTAAGTTAGTTGGTCACTAGATAGGTTGGCTGTCACGTTCATTTATGTCAGTTGTATTATTTTGAAGTTGTCTAATTAATCGCGCCCCACTTCTCCTATCGTAAAGCACCAATCACATAATTTTGTATATTCGCAATAAGCGCATTTTTACTGTATGTATATATCAATTGAATTGCAATTTACCACAACCCAAAAACTTGTTTTATACATCCTAATTATTCCCTTGAAAAATAATATATCATTCGGGAGAAATAATTATGACGAAATGCTCCAGTGAATATATAATAGAGATCTACAACAGATATAGAAAAAAAGTACTCCAATTACAAATATGCATGTACATTTTCTAGGTATTTAAAACTTTATCGTTTTACAAACTCAGAATATACATACGTAACTGCTGCGACCTTAAAGTCAGTATCCTATTTAGGTAAAAAATCGTAGTGTCTACGATGCAATTTACATAACTAAATACCTAGATTCAACTCCACATGTATAATAAACAGTCGAATATTTATATATCGAATTAGCGGCAGATTGAAATCACGTTTACTAAAAATAATGCAGGTACGACAGAAATCTGATACAGTTAACTTTCTAATTATTTCATTCAAACTATTTCAAAATCATTGCCATCGAAAATTCAATAAAACATTAAATTTATATTTCGTTGAAATTTAGGTTTATTGGAAACATTTGTTATTGACCTACACGAAAAAAACTATAGCATTGAAACAATTGCAAAAGTTGCTTGCACAATAGGGTAGTTGCATGCGGTTTGTATTAAAGAAATAATTCAATTCAATATAAATTACTGATATTTGTAACTATCATATCGATTATATTTGTAAATTCATAGGAAAAATGAACTGATACAAAGTATTAATATGCATTCTTGTTATAAACAATAGTCATATAGCCATCATTCTAAAGTCTAAGAAATATATAATAAAAGAATATGATATTGTTTCTCTTGTTATTTTTGTATGTTATTAAAATACAGTAGCCGCTCGATTATGTGAACTAATTAAAACCTTACCTAAAAAATTCTTTCAATGGAGACTGTGGTTAAATAATAATTTAAAAAGGTATATAACCCCTTACCACAATTATTAGTCGTATCCTAAATACGTATTTCGACAACTAAGTTGTCATCATCAGTAGGTAAAAACTACTAATTAAAGTCACACGGGGCACAATAAAGTAAGATAAACGCTTCCGCACAACTACTATACACTGCAACCCTGTAAAGACTAAAGAGTCTTTACAGGGTTGCAGTGTATAGTAGTTGTGCGGAAGCGTTTATCTTACTTTATTGTGCCCCGTGTGACTTTAATTAGTAGTTTTTACCTACTGATGATGACAACTTAGTTGTCGAAATACGTATTTAGGATACGACTAATAATTGTGGTAAGGGGTTATATACCTTTTTAAAAAACCTTACCTGTTCACAGAATCGAATGTGCAGTTTAAAACGTTTATTTATATGTATATGTATTCAGTTACATCAAAAAGAATTAACAAATGAAGAATATACATGTTCTACATAGATACGTACATACATACATGAATACGTAATGATTTAAAGAAGTCAGTTTTGTTTGTTAAAAAAACTGGTTAAATTTGTTTGAACCTTTTTTTCTTTTAAACATCTTTGAACTGCGATTTCTTATATTCTTCGCAAAGTTAATAGATCCTCAGAATTTAGCATGTTTTGTTCTGCCCAAGAAATCACTATATTAAGTCCTTGTAAAGCTTCCTGAGTGGGGATGGTAGTTGGCATTGTTGGCTCATCATCCACTGTTTCTTCCGCACTTTCAATTTCAATTACATCCTCTTCAAGATCTTCTATGACATCCGTATTCCAGTTTTCTATGTCTTTACAGCTGTATGTTATGTTTCCGTTCACTTTCTGTAGTAATGCTACAGTTTCTTGAAATGTCACTGTCTCAACGCTGTTCTTGTATTTTTCTTGTAGAATAGCCAATGGAACATCTTCTGAATCAGATTCGCTATTAAAAGAATCTGATAAAATATTTTTTCAACACTTAGCAATTATTTCTTCTTTCACATTCATCCATGCTAATGTAACAGCATCTTTTAGACTCAAGTTTTTAATGACAGCTGAAATATAATTGCTATCAGAAGCAACTATCGTGGATAAAAGGCTTCTTCTATAAAACAATTTTTTTAACCTAATGACATTCTGGTCCATGGGCTGTATAAGAGCTGTTACATTCGGAGGCATGTATACAGTAAGAATTTTTCCATCATCGGAAACCAAGTTTTCTGCTGGTGGATGACTTGGAGCGTTATCCAAAAGTAGAAGAGCTTTTTGTGGTAATCCCTTTTGTTTCAAAAATCTTCGAACCTGCGGGACAAATGAATGATGAAACCAATTTTCAAATACCCCCGACGTAATCCACGCATTTTTCGTACTTGTGTATTGCACTGGAAGTGAAAAGTTCTTAAAGCATCTTGGATTTGCGGCACGCCCAATCACTAACGGTTTGATTTTATGTTCACCGGTTGCATTGGTGCATGCTAGTAAAGTAACTCTACTTTTATCCGTTTTCCGACCAGGGGCCGATCTTTCTTCAGACGTAACCAAAGTCCTTTCTGGGAGTAATTTCCAAAACAAGCCTGTCTCGCCGGCATTGTATAATTGGTCATGTGTTAATTGTAGCTCCTCTATTTTCTTTCGAAGATAATTCTTGAATGGACCTACATGCTCCGGAGCAGCTGATAACTTTTCTCCCGAAATTTTTAAATGTCTTACTCCAAATCTTCGTTTAAATCGTTGGCTCCATCCGTCACTAGCATTAAAATTAGGATTTTCAGCGATAGTTTCATTGATAGCTTTTGCTTTTGTTTTTAAAAGTTCAATCGAAACCGGTACATTTTTAAGTCTTTGTATACAAAACCATGAATATAATTTTTTTTCCATTCGTTGCATCTTACAGGATTTTAAAGTTTTTCTTTTCCGTATTTCACTGCGCCTTGATGTGACTTTTAAAATGTCCCGTTTTTTATTTTTGATTGCACATACTGTGGATTTGGCAATCCCGTACATTTTAGACAGATACGTTACACTGCTTCCACTGTCCAGACTTTTTAAAATTTCACATTTTTCGAGCAAACTTAACACTTTTCGCTTCATTTTTATTGTAAACACAAAAATGTTCTAGCACAGTACACCTACAACATCAACAGAACTCAGAATTACAACTAAAATAAAATACATACATACATCTGTCCGCTGTTCTTGTAAGTTACGCCGGCGAGTCAGCAAAATAATTCATACTCCGGGAATTTACCCAGTTCACTGAAACTGAATCGAATGCAGCAAAATAATTCATACGCCGGGAATTTACCCAGTTCACTGAATCGAATGTGTTATTGTTCACTCTATGGAGCTTTACTAATAAAATTTTAGTTGTTCATATAAACGAGCTGTTCACTGAATAGAGTGTTCACTCTTCCGAGCGGCTACTGTAATAGAATTTTGGACATTCATCCTAATTTAACATCTATAAAAACACAAATAAAGTGTTTTTATGTTTCTTTAAATTATATTCTCCATACTTATTCAAAAGTAGTTATCCAAAATATAGAACAACTCATCACATCATTTTATATTTTAGATTCTTAATTTCAAGATATGTTAACATATATCGTTTACTGTATTTCATTATTCCGCAAGCTACGTGTTTAGATCGACTTTTTTAAAATACGATTTACTCTATTAACAATTTCCATTTCCTAATGTATTTCTAAGTGAATTTGTTATATTGCGTAAAGTTTAAATGTATACTAAGCTTTTTTAACAATACCATGTTCTCTTTAATTATCATTTTCCATTTCTGTCACGTATCTACAAATGTACTTAAAGCCATATGCATATATGCCATGTAATGGTATTAGGCCTTAAGTATAATATTTACTCTTTTAAGCATCTACTAATTTCTTTCACTCCATCTTTCCTTTCGTTAGTCTCTTTGCTTCTATCTTTATTCTTCAATATTTTCCCTGATGTTTTTCTAGGCCATCATTTGTTTCTGTATTTTCGCTTCTTACGCTATTTTTTGGCTTGGCTTATTTTTTTTCATTCTTTGCAAATAGTTCTATCCAACCATTCATCTTTTTTCTATAAATTCCTGTATCTTCTATTATTTTTATATGTCTGTTTTATCTTGCTTCCTGTACGTTGCTTTTTTGTCTCTTGCATTATATCCACCATTCTCGGCCAAATGACAAAACGGATCTATACATGACTGTTAAAATTTACTATTAATTTTTCGTAGATAGAAATGTCACGATTATTGTATATCAATTTGGTCTATAATATCAGCCATATTATAGACCAAATTGATATACAATAATCGTGACATTCATCTAATCATGTCCTGATTTTTTAAGATCTTTACAATATTGTGAACCACAACTTTGTTAGTAGGAAAGATTCTTGCGTTAGTGTCCACAATTCCTTCTTAGTTAGTCAACGATTGAAAATACCGTTAATAAATTACAAAATAGTATATTAAAAAACGAGTTTCATAAGGCACCATTTTGCCGCACGAGTTCAGCGTGCGAGTGCGGCAAAAGGCCTTATGAAACGAGTTTTTTATACTATTTTTTCTATTTTGCGTTTTTTACATTAATAAATTGCTTAAATTGGAATTATTTAATTTGAAAGTTCAGAGTTTAATTTTTATATAAAGCATGCAGTTGGTCACATTGACACTTGACATTTTCAAATTTAAATCTTGCTATCCGCGAAGTATATTATATTACATATCATTTATTAATTTTCGTTAACATTACTTGATATTTCATTTAAAAATATAAACATGAGTGACATAGAAACATATATATGTTGTTGTCAATTGTATACAACATACGTTGTTTGTGTAAAATACGAACATATATCATATCTGTCAAATGTACATAAATTCTTAAAATCAAATGACAGCAATGATATTTATTTCTGTATTCGAACAACGCCAACATTGAAAAATGAAAAAAAGTGTATCGAAATAGAGCTCATTTCGATACTGTTTTTGGTTTCATAATGAGTTCATTTCGAACGCAAAATAGAAAAACGATTTTATACTATCCTTTTTGAGAGTGTCGACATCTGGAAATATTACTTTTAGCATTATATTTTAACGGCAAAGCTGGATGCTGGACTCCTCTTTACAGCGTTCCGTTGACCAGAATACTAGATTTTTAGTATATTTTCAATTAGATTACATTAATAGTTTATCTTTAGTTTAGTGAAAAGTTTCATTACTTATAACTCTAGTAACTCAAAACTATTTCAAATATTTAAAGAATTGTGCAAGGACTAAATCCATTTTTTTTCTATTTTTATGACAAATTTACCGCAAAATTAAATGTTTTGTTTCGATAAAATAGAGAATAATAGAACAAAATTGATATCATACTTGCATTAAATCTATTAAATTGGGATAATGCTATATACTCAGGTGGCATTCATTTTATGAAAGTAAGCAGTTTCAGCATTTCTGGATTGTAGGCTTCCACCATCGTTGTCCATGATTGCTTCTGGGGTTCCGAAGTGAAACAGTAGACGAAACGTCAGCCGAGAAGAAGGCAGTGCCGAGGACGTGGTTCCAACTCGGAATCCCAGTAAATATATGGACAACGACCGCGGAAGCCTACAAGCGAGTTTGAGAATTTGCTTGCATTGACTTGCTTTCTTGTTCGAAATATGAAAAATAAAATAAATAGACTGTTATGCTACACAACGTTTCACAGTTTATTCTCTACATTTTCAAATATTACAAAACATTGAGCGTCTATTCAAATTTTTGAATAGACGCTCATGCAATAATTGGAAAAATTCTTTTTGTAATTTGTAAAAGTTTAGCTTTCGACGTTATTTAAATATGGTATATAATAACAAAGGTGAAATAAAATTTGCATTATACACTCATATATGTATAACAATGTGTAATAATAGATTAAAGTAATAGCTGAAACTGTGTGTTGTAAAAGAAATATATATATATATATATATATATATATATATATATATATATATATATATATATATATATATATATATATATATATATATATATATATACATCTTATATATTTATACACTATAGTGTATTACATACTAAATGTATACTAGTATGTATTTCTTACACAGTGGTTACTACTGAGATCGACGTAGCATATGTGCAAACAGGCTGTTTTTATGTAGGCAATACAGTATTTCTAGGCATAATAGTACTGCTCTTTTAAGCAGTGTTGTAATTTAAATAATTGACTTTGATATGTATGGATTACGGTTACTTCGATGCTGTAAATATGACAGTCTTTGTGAAAGTTCTGCCTTACTTTCATATCAAAACTGTTTAATATTAACAAACGAGTTATTATTATTTATATATAATATATTTATATATAATATATAATAAAATTAAGTTAATTAGAATTGTGCACAGTGCACTTCGCGCAATATAGGATTGTACAAAGGCTAACCAGAATTGTAGATTATTAACAAAAACGCCTGTTTCTTTATTTTTTTTGATTAATCAATTTTCTGTTAACTTCTGAAAAAGTTGTTTCCATTTTTCGTGGAATTTAAAATTATTTACGAATTAACAACTTTCACTAAACTTCAAAAATGTCATTAGCCTTATAATTCAAAATCTAATTGAACGTGTTTACTAATTTTACTAATGCGAAGATGCCTTAACTGTTTGCATTACATATTTACTACTAAATAGAAAGAATTATTGCGCTCATGCAAAGAATTTTTACTTTCACCCGTAAATTAAAGTCACTTCGAAAACTTTGTTGTCTAAGCGGCTAAGTTACGTATACCACAAACACATGTGACATGAAGCATGCGTGTACATAGTTGATGCACATAAAAAATATTTAAACTGGAACACTGAATTTACTAGAGAGAAAATTGCATGTTACTAAACAGAGATAAACACACTAAAACTGGTTAAATGTCGAAAGTTCTACTTGTTGCAGTTGCATGAAATTCTTCAGTTTCATTTCATTGGCGTTCTGAAAAGTATGCTTATACATATATAGATTTGATAATCGTAACTTAATAAAATTGAATAATTACGTAGATTCGTTAGAATCATTGGCAAGAAAGCGAAGTTGAAATCAAATACTTAAGATGAAAGGAAAGGTAACTTGTCACTTTCGAATCGTAAAAAAGTAGGTAAAGCGAATCGCGCTTATTACATTAAATTTGTGTTGTAAATAAGTAAATATTTCAATATAAAACTGTATTATATTCCAATATAAATATGTTATATTATTCGGGTGCATAAATTATGTCATTACATGTTTATTTTATTTTTCTTACTTTTTATTTCAAAATGTAATATGAAAATAGGGTTATATTACTTACTGCAAAATAAATATTAAAGAACACAACACTCACAGTGACTGAGACACTGTCCGGTATCAAGTTCGAAACTGAATGCTCATATCTCCCGCCATACTCTCTTTAAAAGTGCGACCATAGCGCTGTTACGTCGTTTTTCCAAAGCAAAAATAAAATATTCCGTGTGATGTTTTTTGGTTGACTATTTAGAAAAAAAATATATTGGAAAAGATTTCACAAAATTTGTGAAACAATATTAATTAAGGTGGCTATTTAGATAATTTAAGGAGAACTCTCCCAAGATAGAATGTTAATTGTGTGAATTGCCTACCTTGAATTTAAGAAAGGGAATTTAAAAACTTAGGATTACGTCTAGGATCATATTAAAAAGAAATGTTTGTGTTTCAATTGCTATTACTATCAAAATTATACAGGAAGTTATTTATATTTTTTATGTTTTACATGATAATGGCGCCTTTCTGATAAATGCCGGAAATTTGTCAAATATTCGTATTAATAGTTAAAGATTTCTACATAGAACGAATCGTAGTATTCGCAATTATTTTAAGGTAGCTCTGATATGGAATCGACAGGTGCGATTGCCCAAACATGTGGCTACTTGCTATTTTAAAATGTGACCCTTTTTCAAAAAGTATAAACATCGACAGTTTTTAGTTTTGCAAAAGAAAAGTACTAATTATTTAAAAAAGACTTGCAAGGAAATCATCCTCTTTGCTTGTAAATATACTTTCTAGATTTATTTTTTTTTCCAAATCAGGAAAGAAATTTTACCATGTCTAACTTTATAAATACCTCAAAAAGATAAAAAAAGATAAAAAAAGTAATTAACGTGCAAATTTTCGGAGAAAAAATTTAGTTGGATATCATAATTTTCAGGACTTGAAAACTTATAAAGTAGTTGAAAATAATCCTGTTCGAATAAAATATAATTACCTCCGTTACATTTACTCCAAATGACGAAATGTTAAAACAAATAAATTTATGCAGGACATTCTTTGAAGTCGTTTTTTCATATAAACTTATGTCTCCGTCAGTTATTACAGGCATATACGATATCATAATGAAATTAACTAATTTACGCATCCGTTTAAAATAATTCCGAAATATTTATATTTTTATCGTCAACTGTCAATAGATCCATGCATTACTACAGCGATTTTCGGAACTAAACAAACACTTTAATTGTTTGTAAAAACTAACACTACCTGCCGCTAATACCAATCAACATAGCCATGACTGTATTCAGACTCCTTCGACTTCAGTTATAATGGGTCAGACTGTACGTTCACATTTAATATGTCAAATAATAAGTAGATTTGTTTTGTATTCGCTGTTATTTTTTTTACTTTGTTATAATAAAATGTGATAAGTTACAATATCTCCATTTTTTTAGATTATAAATTTTTGCGGTTGGCAATATCTTTTGCATGCACCACGTCAGTAACATGTCTTTATCGAACTCGCCTGTTACTCGCCTCGTTTGCTTCGCGCGCTCGACTCATAATTTCGAGCTTGTTCAATAAAGATTCACTTTACTGGTACATAATAATACGAGTATATCTTAATATACTATTATGTACGTTCTTGATACTTATACGGAAAGAACTTTTACCAATCCAGGACAACTTACGTGATGCTTATGACGTTATGCTTATGCTTTGTGCGATTTAATTATAAATTATTCAATAAAACAATAATTACAGAAATAATTATTGCAAATATCATTCCTATTTAAACCTTAAAATTATACTGCCATGATATCAATTTGTGGGTTGCGTAGCTATAGAAATTCGTTTTAAATCAATTTACTTACCATCGAATTTAATCTGTAGCAACCGGCAAACAATACTTACAATACACTTAAATGGTCAAATAGTGTTCAATCGCACAAAAATAACTATTAATTGTTTCAATGTAGGAAGCCACTCTATCATTTCCAATGGAATGCGAAGGCATTTCTTTTTTTCCAAGTAAGTACTATGGGTGGCTCTTAGTATATACATATATAAGGGTGTATTACTTACTGCCAATTAAGTTAATAGTGTTGTACTATATACAAAAATAAATAAAATTTTTCATGTAAACTGGTTTCGGATATAGGTTTGATTTCGGCATACTAGTTTTGATATACAGAATTTTGGTATTTTTGAGCGCTGAATCATTAGATTGATTTTTTGTATTCTATTTGGTTGGTATAAATTATCCTCTCTTCCAGAAGGTATGACTTAATCAAAGAATGCCTTAGTAAATGCTTGCAAGCAGTTCCAAATATTTTGATATTTTCGGCAGTGATGTATTTTCAGGCACTTGATCGTAGGCTTATTTACTTTCATATATTTAAGACATTATGGAACATGTTAAAAGAAATCTATATCTATGAAATGCTTACTAATTTCCTTAAAAATCTGTGGTTTGCCTTACAACTTATAAAAGTTTCTATCAAGTTGTATACCACGCCATTATTATAACTACCTTAGATTCCTGAAATGATTTGGAAATGCCTTCTGGTGCTACAGATTTATTTTGTGAGCCATCCCCAGATATTTTCTGCCCAGACATTTTAAAAGATCAATTTTATCTCTTATATTTCTGTTGTTGTTTCGAATTTGACATTTTACATTATCTACTTTCCATTGTTGTTGTTGATATATGTTATTATAGATAGTGTTTCCTCTTTAATTAAATCGTATGGGTTAGGTTGTATCCGTTAGATTGGTCCAATGTACAAAACGTTTCTCGTTCTAAAAAATTATAGATCTTCGTTCACACTTCTATGTGGTTTTAACAAATATACAAAAATTCTCTGTACTGTTTCTTGTGTCTTGTAAATATTTTTGCTTCTTTCCACATTATTCCCTTGCCTTTCAAAGTTTTATCAATTAGATTTTTCCAAGTATCACTTTGACTCTTTACTAGAGAGAGATGTAAATTTACAAGGTGGCCATATGAAATATGAGGTGAAAGGGTAATGTTAACTTTAATAAATCGGGAGTTTTAATGAATATATTATAATTACTGAATAAATAAACTGAACTTGAGATCAATTCTTTGCTCTTTAGCAACTACAAAACGATTTATCACTTGCTAATTAAAATTCGATACTACACTTATAGAAGGCTTCTCTGTATTTATATTGGTTTATGGTATTTCATAAAAATGTTTATTTTCTTTTTGATGTTGAAAAACGTTCGCTTTCTATAGTTGTCATTAGCAATTTGTACAATATAGTTAATAATTTTACAGCATGAGAACACGTTTCATCAAGTTTGTTATTAAGAAATAGTTGAAGTATTAGTATAACTCCAGAACATTCACAAGAATCATCACCTTCATAAATAACTCTTAGTTCAGTTTTCAATTTGCTATTATTTGGACGTAGAAAATTAGTTTCCAGAAGGTAATTTCTAAATATTATCTTAAAAATTATTTTCATATTTCTTAGTTTAAAGATTATTAAAGAGTCAATAAGCTGAAACCTTCATTAATTTCAACCCAGAGTACCGAATAGGTACTTCCAAAAATACCAGACGTTTAGAATCATTATCATTTTTTCATCGTTGTTTAGCACTGACAAATCCAGATGGAAGCATCGTCGAGGACATGTCGTTACGAATTTCGTTTTGTATATTTTGGATCAATTGTTTGGATAAGTTTATGTAAGCATTGATCGATATAAGTTGGTTGATAGAACTTTCATAATACGCCATTATCAAATTAAAAAAAATTAACACAAGGAAATGTTTAGTTACCCAAAATTAATTGTAGTCCAAGCTCCTGAACCATCCAGAACTTCGACATAATATAAGAATTTCGAGTACATGTATAGTATAAATATCTATTTTGGGTAGGGGTGTAAAAATTTTTCAATTACAAATGGTTAAAAAGTATGGTCGTATATTGTAAAAACTGAACTTTATTGAAATTCTGAGGACAAAATTGGGAAGGGCCGTTACATATGAAAAAACAAGACATTTGACTGTGTTGTGTTATATTAAATAACAATCAAGTAACGTGAAAAGGATCTATGAATTATTAGATATTGTAGGTATATAATTTAAAAGTTAATTATAAATAGGTGACATGTCATTGTTAAGAAGTTATGCACTTTTAATATAATGTATAGAATTCACGGTTGGCTCTAGGTGAAACATGATTAATAATTTACTAAACAAAACACCCGGTACATTTGTTCCACAAAACGCGAAACATTTTACATTTTGTGAAACAAACACACCAAGTGCTTCATTCAGTAAACCATTGTTAAGGAGGTATTTTTTGTATTTTTTCATGTGTATGGCTTCCCACATGTCTAAATTTCTGCTGTTACCCCCCCCCACCCACTTATGGTAATAAAAATGTGAATAGAGAGCTGAACGGTATTGGAGATTTATCGCTATTCAAGGAGGTATGTTTATTTTTCGCGATAAATATACTTTCATAAGTATCAAGTTCGTGGGGTTTATTAATTCCTTTGATCAACTTCAAACCTGTAATCGGTACATTGTGCAGTGTGCTCAAAGCGTGAATTGCGACATTTGATTTATCCGGTCTATTGTATTTGATATGTGATATGTGTTCTTTAAAACGGGTTATTATAGGTCGTTTAGTTTGGTGGTAGTAAAAATGTGTTTTTATAGGAAAGGCAGCAAAACTGGTAAAAGTGGCTTCTACGTATTAAATATTGATATATCGCCAGTAGGGATTAAGGATATCATCGGATAATTTGCTGTAGGCCGGATACTGTATATATTACTTTATTACTTTATAAAAACTGGGGCACTCGGGTGACCTTCACCAGATTATGCTATCGAAGATATTTCGTAGGAAAATTATTTCTATCGTATAAAAATATGTTCAAACGTTGTTGTAATGATTTATGCACTTTTTTAAAGGGTTTTTGAATTCAAATTACTATTTTAACTATGTTTATGCGAATTTTAAAACGGACGAAAATATTTTTGATGCAACAAAATCAAATTCTATAGACCGACGCCGTGTGGCCTCTTATTTAATCAAAGCCTTTTTAAATGAAAAATAATCTTGATGCCTTTGTCAAGGATATCCTTGGCAAAGGCATCATCGCCGAAATATGTAGGGTTGCTTTAAATATATATATATACTTTGAAGTAATAAACCAGACCTTTAATCGCCGACTTATTAAGTTTACCATATCATACCAAGGTCACGAAAATATTATATATATATATATATATATATATATATATATCATTATTTTGCCTTGTAGATGGAGCTCTAAGTAAACGGATTTTAACGAATTTATCAAAAATTGCTTTACGTTTTGGAGATCGGATAAAAATATTAAAATTCCTGGTAAATTGTCGATAAAACATTTATCGGTTTACTAAATTTACTTAAGAGGCATAACAGTGCCTCTATAAAACTAAAGAAAAGGTGAAGACCTACAATAATAAATTACAAAACTTGCCACCAATTCGTGGGGACGAATGGAGAACCCTGCGAACGGCAGCCATTGCACTTGCTTTCTATCATTGCCTCGCCGGATATCAGATGGCCCGCTGTAGTTCAGAATGAATGGGCTAAGATTACCAACAACCCTGATCTTCCTATACACGACTATCTGGAGAGCATCTCCAGAACCCTACTGAAATTTAGGAGACCGATTTGGTTCGGCAGAGAAGTTCAGCAGCATATCAATATGAGTGAAAACTGAATAGCACTCCTCGAAAATTAGATCTCTATTCCTCAAATCAGGATGTACGTTGAGGAAAAGAGATCTAATTTTTAATTCTTAGGAACCTCTGTCAAGTGGAACTCTAACAATGATCTCAGCTAAATAGGTTTCGCACAGGCCACGCATGGTGCAATTCAATGCTGCATAATTTGGACTTAGCAGATACATGTCTTTGTCACTGCGGAAATGTGAAACAATCTAACGCCCACATAGTGAACTACTGCCATTATGTTTTATCTAATTTGTTCTGTCTGTAGTTTGTAATCTATTTTGAACTTACTTTAAATACGAGGGAAAGTCAGTAATTAGGCCACAAAAAGGTAGTATAAAAATAATTAGAGAAATAGTTAGCCAAAAACATGTTTTATTTTTCAACAAAGTCTCCATCTACATTAATACACTTATCCCATCGCTTTATCAATGCCCCAATGCCTGCTACATAAAAGTGTTTGGGCTGGCGTCTGAATCACGTGCGTACCTCTTGTTGAACATCGTTGTCACCCTCGAAATGTTTGCCGCCAAGATGCTTTTTGAGTGGACCGAACAGATGATAGTCGCTTGGGGCCAGGTTGGGACTGTAATTGCGCAATTCTCGCTTGGGTCAAGTGGGTCGAATGAGGCCTGGCATTATTGTGATGCAGTAATATTCCTCTCGTCAGTAAGCCTGGACGTTTTCGTCGAATTGCATCCCGAAGCAACAACAAAGCTCTACAGTATGATTCAGCAGTCACGTTCTCTTTTTTGTTCTGGAAATGGGCTAGGAGCACTCCCTGAGAATCCCAGAACACGGTAAGCATAACCTTACCAGCTGAGGGCACAACCTTAAATTTCTTTGTTGCCGGCGAAGAAGGATGTTTACATTGCATTGAAGCACGCTTTGTTTCGGGTTGGGAGTGGTGCACCCATGACTCATCATCAGTAACAATCCTGTTAAACATGTTCTCCCCTTCCACTACGTATCGAGAGAGGTGTTGCAAGGACATGCCCATTCGAATTCTTCTGTGTTCCTCGGTCAGTTGTCTAAGTACCCACAGTGCGCAAACTTTTCGGAAATTCAAACGATCGTGCATCAGTTCGTAGGCTAAACCATGAGAACACCCTATTGCAGTTGCTATACTGTCTATTGTTACCCGCCTGTCAGTTCGAATCATCTCTTCCACCCTTCGAAGTGTTGCATCTGTCGAAATCTGAACGGGGCGGCCACTTCGCGGATCGTTAACAAATTTTGAGCGTCCTTGAGAGAATTTCTCGACCCAGTTATATACGGCTTTAAGCGACAAACATTTTTCACCGTAAACAGGAGACATTTCCTTATGAATATCTTTTGCAGAAAGTCCTTTTGCCCAGAAAAAACGCACAATAACACGTTGCTCTTCCACAGTATCATCTTCGAGCACGGTCGCCATTTTAACACTGCCCGTGTTCGCGCACACCAACTGTCACTTGAGAATTATAAAGCTGGATTGTGGTGACACCTATTGACAAATAGGGAAACAACTCACTCCTATTTTCAGCTTTCCTACAGCAGTTTGTGACTTATTTAATGACTTTCCCTCGTATATTTGTTCGATATTTCTTATATTTATATCGCTTCTCATGCGAAATAAATAAATAGTGCATAAAAGTAGCAGCAGAGTAATTTCATTCAAGCTTTGTAAAGTAAATGAAATCGCTAAACCTTTTATACCACCCTATCTCCTGCTCATAGTTGATGCACCATCATATCTTTATCAAATTAATTAAGAATTGTGTTTGTTAATTCCTCGGTTATCGAGCCCGAAGGAATTATGAATTTCAGAAATATCTCATAAACAATGACAGATAAAATATAAGGTTTCAGAAAAGCGTTCAACTTTTGTATGAACTGTCTGCAGTTCCATCTACTTGAATGGCAATATAATCAACTAACTGAATTTCTTATTTAATTTGTTCTTCAGCAACCGCTAACAATTAATAAAGTAAATCGTCCTGTATGGTTTCCGATGTATTTTTAAGCACCTTTCTCCAAATATTCTTTAGATAATACAAAAGTATTTTTAATAATATAAAATATTATTGAAACTCTGGTGTGAAGAAGAAAGTACAAGTTCATTCTCAATTTTTATATTATTAAAAATACTTTTATATTATACAAAATAGTGAGATTTTCGCCCACTCAAATTATTCTGTTTTTCTTTAGATATTGGATAAAACTTTGACCCAAAGCCAATAAGCTCTCGAAATACTTGTTGATTTATACACAATTCCGTTTTGTCATACTCTTGTTAGGCCAGTTCAAATACACAAAATTGTACCCAGTGTATTGTTTTATTTAGAACACATATTTTATATTGGTTTCCGATAAGAAACTTCTCTTGGTTCAAGTCTTTAACATTCTTTTTACACCGTGAAATATTTGTAAATAATAAGAACGAAAAAAATTAAATTCATTGGTTACATCCCAACCACAAATTCATTCGAGCAAATCATACATATACTTACAGAAGTTACGATTTAGTAATTTGTGTTTGTCGTCATTAGTGTACTTAATTTGAAGCTCTGGCAGGACACAGACACACGTTTTTAACTCCAAATGTTTTATCATGTTCAACTCGTTGACAGTTTTTAATTTCTTATTATTTTGAACCACAGACGTTATTAAAAGTACAAAAAAAGAATAAAACCCAAGTACACTAGTAAAACAAACTGAGAGTTCTATTCACGAAACTAATTGTGCAAGTGGATTTTGTTATAATCGAACCTTGGTCTCATTTACCAAACGATCGTATCCATTCAAAATAGTGAGATTGCGGGAGGACACCAGCCCAGTCGACCAACGTAACCCTAATTTTAGGACGTAAATAAAATAGATTAATAAACGCCAAGTAATTTTTAAAAGTAAAAAAAATGAAGGTTCCAATTAGACGCGTCGAAAGACTTCTTAAAATCCTTTTCAATACAGAGATATTTTCGTTGAAAACGTCTTTTACATGCTTTTAGGTAAAAAATCCTTTACATGTCAAATACATTTGACTTGGATGATAGCTCTTTTTCCACAAGAATACAATTTTAATCAATGTAGTAGTAAAATAAATTTTAGAATTTATGTTGCTATGCTACTGCTTCCATCACCAAATTAATTCTATTTTTGCACGTACATAAAAAACGTAGAAACACAGTATGAACATCCTTACCATTTAGAGTCCTTAACCGCAAGTTTTTAAGTTATAGTTAGACGAGTAATATACAAGTTACAATTAATTAAATAATTAATGTGCCATACAAGGATATTGGAATTGCTATTTGTAAAACCTTTTTTTTTCTCTCTTTCTATGTGAGATGCAAATTTGAATTTAATGAGTGATCTTTCTGTCGCCTTATTTTATAATGTCAAGGAATATTTGTACATCAAATATGAAATTGCGTTTAGTTTAGTATTTGACAAAGAACTTTTATGCTGAGATAAAAATACGCATATGGTCTCTGTTTCATGGTTTAAGAGGCTTTTTGTTAAGCAGAGTTTTCCGAATAAAACACTCGTTGTGAACTAAAATATATTATTCTACTATGAACACAACTATTAATTGTTTATTTCGAATATCTGAGCGAACGTTTTGAATATCTGAACAAAGATAATGCCGAGTTTTATCTACCTCGATGCTTTAGGAGTTCTTGCTAGATGTCTTCTCGGTGAATTCTTCGTTGATACTAGTCTTGACTGGTCTTTTGTGCCAGGTCAATTATTTGGTCGAATCCACAATTATTACGAGAAGGTAATAAATTTAAACTAAAACTTATTGTTAGAAATCTGGAATATTAACAAATAAACATACGGAAAACCCCTCAATGAACAGAACAAAGAGGGCAAAACTGTACACGAAAAACCCGTAATTGACTTTCACATTCAACTAGGCCTTTGTATATTTAACAGAAGTAACAGGCACGTGAAGGGCCACAGAATTACGTCTATTATATTAAATCGATTAGGAAATTTTGGTAATCTAGCATTTCGCACGGATTACAATTGTAATTAATATTGAATGGTATGATTCAAATGCAAGATCTTTTAAGTATACTAAATACATTGATGAGTACGAACTAAAAAAAAAGTAATTAGTTAAATGTATATAACCAAACTAAATCTATGTAAAACAGAAACACCAAACAATTATGAATATTATTGTTTTTGCATGGAATATATGCATATATTGTATCAAACGAATCTCTACCAGTTTCTTATACTTTGCTCATATTCTAGAATTAATTAGGAGTTTTTAAGTTTTCGTATATCAATTTTAACAAATTTCTAAACATCTGTCTTCGGATATCCTTTATAGAGCTTTTATATTTTCATAAGATTTGTTTTTAGGGTTTGGGAATAGTGTTATTTTTTAAGATTAAATCGTTTTTGAAATCTTTTCCTAACATTGTACTCCTTTGTTGATGTAAGTTCAATTTTTTTAACGGCAGAATATTATTTGGGAAATCATTAAGTAAAGAGTAAAAATTTCACTCATACGTTTCAATTATTGCTATTATACTAAATCGTTGTTGAACTATCTGCACCCGACATATTCAAATTATTTTAATATTTCAAAGCAAGTCTTTAATAAAATTAATATACATTTAAAGGATTATTTGATTTAACGTAGAGAGCTTATTCTACTACGATCTTTCCTAATCTATTGTGGTAGAGTACATTCTCTAGCCTAATTTCTTTAACTAGACCTAGCTGCTCGTTTTATAAATGAGGCACTTCCTCTATTGTGTTGACTCTCACAGCTTCATTTATTGGTTTCGGTATGCGATCCTAATTTATTCTTGCCTTCCTGGCATGATTTACCCATGTAGGCTTCTAACCTTTTCCTTTTAATTAGATCTAGCTACTTCAAGAGAAGAGCCTTAGTCAGCTTTTGAGGCATAGGTTCTTTATCTAGCGTTGCTTGGCTCCTTTAAATACTACTAAATAAATTGACCTTGATTATGGCTGTTCTATCGTGTATATAGTTTTGGCCATAGTTATCAGCTTTAGCACCCTATCCATGTAAATTACATATATAATAGTTGATCGAATATCCCTATCGGCGATCAAATTGACTTTTTCTAGAGTGTATATATTGCTAATATAGATAGGAAGTGTATTCCATTAAAAAAATTGATAGAATTATCATAACCTAATACGGAATGCTCGATACTCTGTAAGTAAATAATAGCAAAAGAAAAGTACAAAATGATTATTACAAGAGTCAATTTTTTACACTCTGTAAATGAGTAAGCCTTGAATAAGAATTTGGATGGAGTATTCAAAAATTACTTTTTTAATTTTAAAGGTAACGGCAATAAGTAATTTAACTGTTTACTGTGTAAAATTTAAAGTTTAAAAAATATATCGAGTAGTAGTGAGGTTTAAACATAGATGTGTTTCATAAAAAGATGCATTAAATTAATCTTTATAATGTAACTTCAGTGAAAATTCTATTATTCTACTTAAAATAAAAATTAATAATTTAAAAAACGAAACCAACAAAAAAATATTTCAGCATTTTATAACTGCCGCAAATCTGAGAAGCATATTTTCTGGTAGACATTGTACAACTAATGCCAAGACATTCGTGCAACTATTTTATTTATAAAAAGTGCTAATGTTATAAATTATTCAATTTAACGATTAAAATCATTTCAAAAATTAAACAAAGTACAGGAAATGAAGTGCTAGACGAGAAAATTATTTTGGAAAGAAGTTGTTTCTAATGGTATACAACTAATTTAAATTAAAATAATTGAATAAATATGTATTACAATTGTTAATTTAAAAAATCAAGTTTATATGAATTTATATTTGTCTGATTTATAGAACCACGTGATTTAAAACTGTACGAATTAGCATGGTATGTAACTTATGAGAGTATATTCAGATAGGTGTTTGCATATAAGATGTTTGTGCAATTACGTCGTATAGCTATATAGAAATAATAATTTTAACGGAATTTCTCAGTAAAATGCGTTATTAAATGAAGGAATTTCATATAATTGAATCATGTGTACTTGTATTATAATGTCTCAAAGGAATGCAAAGTATGCTAGAATAGTGAAAAATTAAAACTGCAAATAAAATGTTGTCCGTGTTGTATGTATTCAAAATGTAATAACAGTTGGGGCCATTTTAACTTAAAAAATATGTATGGAATATAATTGCATTCTAATTGGAAAGAAATAAAGACCACACTGCTACCTTTTATAAAGTAAGCAACCAAACATTCAATGACACTACTAAATCAATTCAAATGAGTAACGACTTACAATTGCAATTTAGTTTCAACAAAATTAGGTATTCTTCTGTATTCTAAATGTAAAAGGCCAATAAAAATCCATACGTATTTCTATTGACTGGATAGCTCCATTGAAAAATCACATCTAATTTTCTCCGATAAATTCACAAATTTTCATATTTTCCAAAATTTTCAGAGGGAATTGTGAATAACATCCTTGGTTGGTCAACTTTTTGGTCCATTATGGTCTTTATTTTTGTTCCGCGTAAATGACTATAAATAATAATAAGATAATAATAAGTTAATAATACTGCTTTTCCAGAAAAGTTCTACGCTCTCACTTTATTTGGCTTTTAATTTATCCTCTTCTTACTAAAATAATTTTATAATCCTTCGTTAATTTAACAAACACAATTCTAATATCTATCCAAACATGGAGCTCTCTCTTCTTGTAACAATCCATTTTTATTTATCCGTACCTACTTGAACTAGTTAAAGTACTTTTCAGTAACAATTGCTTAGATGTTATTATTTTTGTCTTTTTTCAATGCGTCTACAAATATCAACATATCATTGAGTATATACATAATTAGTATTATAGAGCGACAAAGGAAAAAAAAAGTGTGAACTACATATGAGTAATGCCTTCATACGAAAAATCGTAGTCGAATGTTCACGTAATAACTAGAAACCGATTTTTCCTTATTCAAGTCTAACCCTGTCGCACCTAATATAACAGGCAGCAATACGAAAATCCAGCACTACAAATAACACTGGAATTTAGATTTAGTGTGGCCGTAACCTTCGCTGTAGCTAGGTGCATTCGCAATGACATCCATAATTACGCACAGTAAATACACTAGTCAACACAGTTTGGTTACTTGTACACCAATATGTTTAGTATATATCTTTTGTCATGCTAATTGTGAATGTGATTTAAAATTCGCTCCATCACGCCAGGATTTCGAAATATCTTTTTAAAAAGATATTTTCTTAAATTTATATATATATACATATATATATATATATATATATATATATATATATATATATACTATATGAATCTACTATATATATATATATATATATATATATATATATATAAATATAATATCTTCGTGACCTTGGTATGATAAGGTAAACTTAATAAATCGGCGATTAAAGGTCTGGTTCATTACTTCAAAGTATATATATTTAAAACAACCCTACATGTTTCGGCCATGATGCCTTTGTCAAGGGAATACAAAATATAAATGACAGAATATAAATGTCAAATAATTAAGTTGCTATGGTTTAAATTATTCAAAGATACATTCCAATAATAATAATAAATCATGCCCTAGTATTCCAAAAAATAGATAGTAAGGTGTGAACATATGTATTGTTCGCTGCCTGAAGCTTGTGTCTCTTTCTGGGTATGAACCTGTGTGTTGGTTGCTGCTGGCAGCTTGCGTCTCTCTCTGGGTGTGTGATTTTGTATTTGTGTGACCGCGTAAGTGTAGGGTTTTGTATGTTAGTGGGCTCGTGCGTGTGTTTAGTGACCGGTCGCGTAAATTTAGAGAGATCGGATAACCAGCCGTTGCGTAGGGCCGCCAACCCTTTCCTGGCAACTTCCTTACTTTCCGAGCAGTACTTCGACGGCCTGACCCCCGCCCCAACGAGGCAAGGCGCAGACCAGCGAAGCGCACCTTGCACGGGGTTGCTCATCGCCAACCGAGAGAACACTCTTAGTGGCTACCTCAGTCGACGATGGTCACACTTTGTGCCATCTTAACGATTTCCGCAGAAGCAGGGGCAATGCACACACGTCGAACGTGTGTGTGCTGTTAACAGCAGCCTAGCCAGGTTGCCGCCCAGGACCGGTCCTAGTGGTGTGTGCATTGCGCGGCGCAGTGATTTGCGCCGCGTAGCTTGTTTCTTCACTACTGCTGGAAAGGCGGAATGGCACCTGACTGCCCATCGGGCAGACCCCCCTAGAGTTTGGTAGCGCATATGCTAGGCTACAACCCAGTAGAGGACCACATCAGCACAAAACAGAAAACAGGGAAAAGCAGGGAAAAGAAAGACATGAGCTATTATTACGTATGCGCCCGTGGAGCGACTTAAGATGCAAAGTTGTCGGCATTCGCTCAAAACGAGAAGGAAAACCACGAAAACCTGCTCGGACAACTAGACAGGAATCAAAATACGGAACAGTCAGCATGATAAGCAAAAGTATATGATATTTAAATGTAATTGATATTTAAATAACATAAGGTATATAACAAAAAAATATATTATGATGGTAAATTGTAGATCGTTACAAAATTAAGTTATAGTATATACTGCTTAAATTTATTATATAATTTCTGTTGTTAATTGAATTTTTTTCTGTTTAATACTAATCATTTCTTTAATTTGTCTTTTCATTGTGTGTTGTTCTTTATCAATTATCTGTGTGTTCTCAAAATCGAAATGGTGATCGCGTTGTAGTTTGTGTGTAGACAAAGCATTTTTGTCTGTTCTAGAGTATTTGTGGGCTTGTATTCTTTTGTATAAATATTGTTTCGTTTGGCCTAAGTAGTAACTATCGCAATCGCGAGATGGTATTTTATATATGACATGTGTTTCTCGATTTTTTTCTATTTTAGGTTTAAGTTTTGAAAATAAATGTTTATTAGTATTACTAAGTTTATATGTTGTAGCTATATCATATTTTTTTAAAGTGTATTTAATTTCTTCCGATAGTTGTGGAACATATGGAATTGTGATATATGTTGTGTCATTGTTCAAAGTTTTATTGGTGTCTGCAGTGTTGTATATTTGGTGTACTCTTTTTTTAATAGTTTGGTCTATAAGTTGTGGTGGATAATTATTATCAGTTAAGATTGTTTTAGTTTTTTTGATGTTATCTTTTCTGTATTGAGTATGTGATAGTTTTACTGCCGTATCAGTCAGATTATTTATAATCATTTTATTGAATACTGTAGGAGCATTTGAGTGGTAATTCATATATCGAAAAAAAGCTGTGGGTTTATTATACCAATTTGTATAAATAGTGCCCTGTCTATCATAGCTCAAAGAAATATCAAGAAAATTAATACTGTTATTAAATTCTTCTTCAATAGTGAATTTTAATTTGTTGTGAAAATTGTTGAATTTATTTAAGAGATAGTTTATTTTGTTGGTCGGAATACATGTTATGATATCATAACATTATTAAATTCTTCTTCAATAGTGAATTTTAATTTGTTGTGAAAATTGTTGAATTTATTTAAGAGATAGTTTATTTTGTTGGTCGGAATACATGTTATAATATCATAACATGTATTCCGACCAACAAAATAAACTATCTCTTAAATAAATTCAACAATTTTCACAACAAATTAAAATTCACTATTGAAGAAGAATTTAATAACAGTAATAATTTTCTTGATATTTATTTGAGCTATGATAGACAGGGTACTATTTATACAAATTGGTATAATAAACCCACAGCTTCTTTTCGATATATGAATTACCACTCAAATGCTCCTACAGTATTCAATAAAATGATTATAAATAATCTGACTGATAGGGCAGTAAAACTATCACATACTCAATACAGAAAAGATAGCATCAAAAAATTAAAACAATCTTAACTGATAATAATTATCCACCACAACTTATAGACCAAACTATTAAAAAAAGAGTACACCAAATATACAACACTGCAGACACCAATAAAAATTTGAACAATGACACAACATGTATCACAATTCCATATGTTCCACAACTATCGGAAAAAATTAAATACGCTTTAAAAAAATATGATATAGCTACAACATCTAAACTTAGTACTACTAATAAACATTTATTTTCAAAACTTAAACCTAAAATAGAAACAAATCGAGAAACACATGTCATATATCAAATACCATGTTGCGATTGCGATAGTTACTACATACGCCAAACGAAACAATATTTATACAAAAGAATACAAGCCCACAAATACTCTAGAACAGACAAAACTGCTTTGTCTACACACAAACTACAACGCGGTCACCATTTCGATTTTGAGAATACACAGATAATTGATAAAGAACAACACACAATGAAAAGACAAATTAAAGAAATGATTAGTATTAAACAGGATAAAAATTCAATTAACAACAGAAATGATATAAAAAATTTACGCAGTATATACTATAACTTAATTTTGTAACGATCTACAATTTACCATCATAATATATTTTTTTGTTATATACCTTGTTATTTAAATATCAATTACATTTAAATATCATATACTTTTGCTTATCATGCTGACTGTTCCGTATTTTGATTCCTGTCTAGTTGTCCGAGCAGGTTTTCGTGGTTTTCCTTCTCGTTTTGAGCGAATGCCGACAACTTTGCATCTTAAGTCGCTCCACGGGCGCATACGTAATAATAACTCATGTCTTGCTTTTCCCTGCTTTTCTCTGTTTTCTGTTTTGTGCTGATGTGGTCCTCTACTGGGTTGTAGCCTAGCATATGCGCTACCAAACTCTAGGGGGCTGCCCGATGGGCAGTCAGGTGCCATTCCACCTTTCCAGCAGGAGTGAGGAACCAAGCTACGCGGCGCAAATCACGGCGCCGCGCAATGCACACACCACTAGGACCGGTCCAGGGCGGCAACCTGGCTAGGCTGCTGTTAACAGCACACACACGTTCGACGTGTGTGCATTGCCCCCTCTTCTGCGGAAATCGTTAAGATGGCACAAAGTGTGACCATCGTCGACTGAGGTAGCCACTAAGAGTGTTCCCTCGGTTGGCGATGAGCAACCCCGTGCAGGCTGCGCTTCGCTGGTCTGCGCCTTGCCTCGTTGGGGCAGTGGTCGGGCCGTCGAAGTACTGCTCGGAAAGTAAAGAAGTTGCCGGGAAAGGGTTGGCGGCCCTACGCAAAAGCTGGTTATCCGATCTCTCTAAATTTACGTGACCGGTCACTAAACACACGCACGAGCGCACTAACATACAAAACCCTACACTTACGCGGTCACACAAATACAAAATCACACACCCAGAGAGAGACGCAAGCTGCCAGCAGCAACCAACACACAGGTTCATACACAGAAAGAAACACAAGCTTCTGGCAGCGAACAATACATATGTTTACACCTTGCTATCTATTTTTTGGAATACTAAGGCATGATTTATTATTATTATTATTGTAATGTATCTTTGAATAATTTAAACCATAGCAACTTAATTATTTGACATTTATATTGTCACTTTTATTTTGTATTCCCTTGACAAAGGCATCATTGCCGAAACATGTAGGGTTGTTTTAAATATATATACTTTGAAGTAATGAACCAGACCTTTAATCGCCGATTTATTAAGTTTACCTTATATATATATATATATATATATATATATATATATATATATATATATATATAGTAGATTCAATTAGTTGGTGATTTAAGGTCTGGTTTTACTTAAAAATGTATATATTTAAAACAATCTTACATGTTTCGTAATGGGAGCCTTTTTAAGAGAATTTAAAATATAAATGACAGTACATATATTAATTATTTAATTATTGATTAATATACTGTCATTTATATTTTAAATTCTTTGAAAAAGGCATCATATGCCGAAACATGTAAGATTGTTTTAATATATACATTTTTAAGCAAAACCAGGCCTTAAATCGCCAACTAATTGAATCTACCACAACATACAAAGGTCACGAAATTATTATATATATATATATATATATATATATATATATATATATATGTATGTGTGTGTGTTTAGATAATTTCTAAGCCGTTTATTAAATATAACAATTGATAAATTATTGAAGTTCTTCGGCTTTTATATGAAATATTTACAAATATCAAATTAGTATGTAATTGCAAAGTAAGTAGGGATTTAAACATTGCTGTCTACAAATTACAAACCAAATCATACGAAATTTTTAATTGAAAAATATTGTCTATGTTGGCACTCGAACCCAAGTCTACAGTTTGCCGGACTGTCGCTTTTACCACTTAGCCACAATAAACCTAAGTTCAAGCTATTTAGAAATGCATTATAAAGTAACAGTGTTAATGAATCCGATGTCAGTTATTGAATGTAGATGTCAAGTTGAAAGCAGAAGTCAGTTTTTGAAAGCTGATGTCAGTTTTTATAGCAGATGTCAGTTAGTGAAAGCAAATGTCAGTTATTGAAAGCAGATGTCTGTTTTGAAAGCAGGTGTCAGTTATGAAGGCAAACGTCAGATTTGAAGGCAGATGCCTATTTTGAAAGTAGATGTCAGTTATTGAAAGCAGATATCAGTATTTTAATATTTGTAAATATTTCATATAAAAACCGAAAAACTCGAATAATTTATCAATTGTTATATTTAATAAACGGCTAAGATATTATCTAAACACTCATATAGCTATGGAGTAATAAGTAGCATTTTCAAACATTCAAATCTGACATCGACTCTCAAAATACTGACATCTGCTTTCAATAACTTACATCTACTTTCAAAATAGGCATCTGCTTTCAAATCTGACGTTTGCTTTCATAACTGACACCTGCTTTCATATCTGACACCTGCTTTCAAAACAGACATCTGCTTTCAATAACTGACATTTGCTTTCACTAACTGACATCTGCTATCAAAACTGACATCAGCTTTAAAAAACTTCTGCTTTCAACTTGACATCTACATTCAATAACTGACATCGGATTCATTAACACTGTTACTTTATAATGCATTTCTAAATAGCTTGAACCTAGGTCTATTGTGGCTAAGTGCTAAAAGCGACAGTCCGGCAAACTGTAGACTTGGGTTCGAGTCCCAACATAGAAAATATTTTTCAATTAAAATTTAGTATGATTTGCTTTGTAATTTGTAGACAGCAAAGTTTACATAAGCACTTACTGATATTTGTAAATATTTCATATAAAAACCGAGGACTCCAATAATTTATCAATTGTTACATATATATATATATATATATATATATATATATATATATATAATAACTTCGTGACCTTGGTATGATATGGTAAACATATATATATATATATATATATATATATATATATATATATATATACAGTAGATTAAATTAGTCGGCGATTTAAGTCTGGCCTACTTTGATATGTATATATTTAAAACACTCTTTACATGTTTCGACACAGTGCCTTTTTCAAACAAATTTAAAATATGTTTTAAATTTCTTTGAAAAAGGCACCATGTGTCAAAACATGTAAGATTGTTTTAAATATATGGATATCAAAATGAACAAGACCATAAAACGCCTACTAATTTAATCTACTAGTATAACATACAAGCGTCAAGAAATAATTATCTCTATATGTATATATATATAACGTAACCCGTTCGTTAGAAGTTTACTATGGTAACGCCTTTGGATACTTTTGAAAATGTGTGGCACGTAATCTGAATACTACATGTATTAAAGTAAAATATTTACACTCATAAACCACTTTCGGTTATACCGGAAATCATAGCTAACTTTGATATTTTAAACGGAACGTTATACTTTTTATTGCTTTTTTAGATTCATTGTTCAGTACTATAATACTTTATATTAAGGTTTCTTTTGCAAAAAATTAACCGTTTTTGAATTATTTTATTTTTTGCAAAATTTGTTGTTTTTTCAATGTACTTTTTAAAACCACATATCTCAGGCGTATTTGAAAAGAACTACGTCATATTTCTACTGGAGAAAGCGAAAGGTACAAGATTCCGAGTAATATCTAAACATTTAAGAAATCTCATTCTACATGCGATTGTCGCTATAGCGACAATTTGGATAAATGGAGGCCTCTCATTTTACATGCGATTGTCGCTATAATTTGTTGCATTAAATTCTACAATTCGACAAATCACTTTTGCCCTAGATTGTAGACGCAACAAGCCGCGACGTCAACTGTACAAGTTGTCAGTACAAATGAAAAATATGTGAAAAACTTATCTGCGCGTAATATGCAAATATCGACATTTCACTGTCTTTACAGATCATCAGTGCACCTTATCCGAAGGCAGACATGATATTCACTTCTATACTACGTGCATATATACGAACTGTAATGAACTTCAAGTGTATGAGAATTAATAATTATTAAATCTCATTTCACATGCGATTGTCGCTATAATTTGTTGCATTATGATATGTCAAACTAAATCGTTTTTAAAGCACTGTGACCTGTTTTAAAAAAACATAATTTTTTGACATTTCGTCTTTGACAGACAGTAGTAAATTTTTTTTTGAAATTGTACTACATATTTTTTTTACTTATTCTAATAAACATTTATTTCCTGAAGACACCTCCATTAAATTGAGTGACAAATTTTTTATTATTAAAAAAAACTACGAAATTTACAGAAATCAAGTTATCATATATTTTAATTAATCAAATGTTCGAAATTGGTCCCATTTTGTTCCAAACACATTTGACACCTTCTATTAACTCCAACTGCTGCGTTTAATATAAGATTTAGTGGTATTTCATGACATACTTGTACTATCCTTCTTACCAAATCATCTCTGGTATCAGGTGGAGTCAAACAGACATGATCTTGAATGTAAGACCACAGAAAGAAATCCAGTGGATTCAGATCTGGCGATCTAGCAGGCCACCGAATAGGTCCGTAAGTGCCCATCCATCTGACGCCAAAATAATTATTTAGAAAATCAGTATTCATTCGTGCATTATGGGGTGTGGCCCCGTCCTGTTGGAACACAACCCTGTTTAATTCAGCAAGTGGCAACTCATCTAAATAATCGCCTAATTCATTGCGTAACAAATTATTATACTTTTCTTGGTTTAGATTACCCTCCACAAAAAAAGGCCCTACTACTCTATCGCCTAAAATGCCACACCATACATTTACACTGAACCGATTTTGAAAATTGTGTTGCATCACAACATGCATTTTCAGTGCTCCAATGGCGATGATTATTTCTGTTGAATACACCATTTTTCCCAAAAGTGCATTCATCTGACCACAACACACGACGATAAAAAATTGGATCTTCCCTTAGTTTATTCATGAAAACTGTGCAGAATTGAACCCTTCGTTGAGGGTCGTTTTCACCGAGAGCATGCACCTTCCGTGGTTTATAAGGAAAGAACTTGTGCTTCTTCAGAATGCACTGAACTGTAGAATGTGATACCTGCATGTAGTGAGCTATTTCTCGCGTAGACGTATTAGGGTTTTCTTCCACATAGAGCAAGACACTTAATTCTAAATTTTGATCTTGAATTACACGTGCGTTTATTTTCGGTTTTTTGAATGATCAAAAATTTCGTAAATTTCGCACGAGCCTTCCAAACTTATCGGCACTTGGACGCAGTCTGTCAGGAAAACGATTTCCATAAAGTCGCAAAGCAGCTGCAGAATTTGTTCCGCAGTCAAAATATGCTTGAATCGCATCCACACATTCGCCATTATCCATTTCAATAACAAAATTTAGAAATAAATCGTTAAAAATGTTATAATGAATGTGTGACTGACAGATGTCACAGCTCTCTTCGAAAATTTGGAATGCACTTTTATCGTTCAATATGACTGCTTGATTTTTAAATTTTTAAAATAAACACTGTAAATGTTGTTGTTGACCCACCGCTCACTGATAACATTGGTTTGTAATCCTTTATGGGCTATATAGTATTGAATGTAAGTGATTTTAAAAGGTACACACATTTGCTGGTAATAAAATGAAATAGAGTATTTAAAATGCATTTAAGAAATCTCTGTGTTCGGAAAAACCAGATTAAATCGAACTAAAAAAAAACCTTCAATTTCTCGATTTTTTTTCATACAAGGATATCGTTGTTCAGTTTCATATTCAGAAAAAGTAATATATTGGAATAAGGAAAAAAAAAGTATAGTGCAATTTAAAGAAACACAGTTTGCAGCTGTCTGACAAAAACAAAGTGTAAAAAAAAAATTTTGTTTTTAAAACAATTTAGTTCGACGTATAATTTATTACATTCGGATAAAAAATAAAAAAGTTACAACACGAAAGGTTTTTCATAATACACCCGGTATATATATTTTATGAGACAAATTTAAGTTATAACAAATTCAAACCGTACGTAACAAGTGTAATTTATCAAATAAGTTAATACCGCGTCTTTAATTGTGAAATTTGCTTTAGAATCTGTATTAAAATATGTTCGTTATATTTTACTAGTAATATTTATTAACAAATTTAAATATCTAAAAATAATTAACTCATTCGATAATATTAATTTTTGTACCGACTCTAGTTTTTTTTAATATCATTTTGCGGGGATCATATGATTATACTTATGCGCATATGAAATTAATAGAAGTTAAAACTAACTTAATGTGATTGCTAAATTAATATAATTAATTTTGAAGAATATCTAAATTAATAATTTAGAAAAGTTCAATTAAATACTTATTTTAACACAATTTTGGATAAATGGAGGCCTATGTAGAAACAACAGAAAATTTGCGTCTTTTAAATTAACTCGTAAAACTCGTTTTTGTAAGCTCAAGTTTTAAAATTAGAAAAATATGGTAAAAAGAATACTACTCACCGACAATTTGTATGACTGCGAAAACAAATTAATAGTGCAACCTATTGATACATAAATTATATCTTACGCAAATTATTAGAGGTTGGAAAACTTCGTAAGAGAAACCATCCGATGAGACCAGTCAAAAGGCGCTAAATCCCGCATTCCAGTACGAAATTGTTCCTGCCTATCCCCAGAACCACCCTAGTACCACAGACAAGTATTTAAAACATTTTATCTAAAAGAAAAATAGTCAAAATTCATATTAAACTATCAGACAGTTTAGATACATTTTAAAATTAAAATCATAGAACAATAGTCAAAATATACCCACCTAGTAACGAACGGTTTCCATGTAATATAATTTTAGGACCACAAGTAATAATTTTTCTTGTGTTAAACAATTTTTGTATACTTTAATTACACCATTACGATATATCCATGTTTGTCACGTGATCTCATAAAGTAATCACCAGTTGATTTCAATAATTTGTATAATTACATATATTAATTAAGAAATATTAAATCATGTTATTCAATGCTTACATCTGACACTTTTATTTCTATTTTAAGATCACAATACATGAGTTTTGTTCCATTTGCCATTTAGTAAGTTTGAATGTTGCCTGCTTAATAAAAAAAAACAAGATTCGATTACGAACTGAAACGTATATTGACTGTATATTGAAGTATAAACGAACAATTCATGTTTAACCCTAACCGTACTGACAACATTTTTATACGTAGACTCCTGATAAGGGTACCCGAGTACCCGCGTTCGTTTATTTTCCCTTTACTGTTTAACTATAAATACAATGCTTTGCATTGTAATTCGGGGGATCCCAATATTGTTATTTTAATGTAAAATACAAATTTTTTGTTTGTGTACGTCGTTTTTGCATTCTCAGTTCTTGTTTGCTGTTGATGCGTACGGTTGAGTTTCATAGCTTTCGTTTGCTTTTATAATTTTTTTAATGTCGCGCAAACGTAATTCACTTGTTATGGAATTGAACGATTCCTAAGCAGAATCTAATGGTGTGGGATTATCATCTGGAGTTGCAACAAGTAATGCAGGATTGGGCCCTACTCACGCTACTAAAAGCAAAGCAGACATACCACCATCGAAGACTTTAGATCATTTACCATGGCGTAAAGGTTATCTTAACATCTCTGCGTAAGCTTTGTTGAACATATTATTTTTTGTTCGTTTTAATAGTTTATTTCGCGAAATTTGTTTAGATTAACTGCAGAAGATATTGATATATTATTTGAAAACGAAGAAGAGGATGATGACATATCAAATCCCATTGAACATGAGCGTTTAAGTGATGAGGAATGGCTTCCTGATTCAGATGAAGCCTCAGATATAGAAATGGAAGGCGTAGTTGAGCCTGACGAGGAACAAGAAAATGATGATTTCGTTTGATTGCGTGACGAAGTTTCAATAATTGCTTCAAAATATATAGCAAACTGATACCGTTGAATATTCCTTCACGCTCTGTCTGAATAATTTCGGCTAGATAGTAACGTAGTTATGTTTGTTTTGAATGTGTCTCTTCTCCAACAGGGGCGTACCGACGAACATGTAGAAATGTGAAATACGTATCTACGTCTTTGGAGAAGATACATTCAAAAAAACATAAATGAACTTGTATTGTGTTCTTCACACCCCATTTTTAATAATATTTTTTTATATTATTAAAAATACTTTTGAATAATATAATACGTTACGCTAACGTCCGAGCAGCTCTCGAACTAATGTTAAATGTGACCATCCCTAAGGAAGTTTCTTAGGATGCTGCAGGTCCATCGGAAGCATCAAAGCGGGATGAAACTGGTCGGCTACCAATTAAAGGTCAGTCCTACCTTTGTGTGGCTATTGACTCGAAATCGGATCGCAAAACACGCAAAATATGTGATGCCTGTAAACGGCCAATGTGCAACACGCATAGCAAAATAATTGCTCCACGCTGCATAAAATGTTAATTTCCTAAATTTTATTTTATGCAATGATACCAGTATAAAGTTCGATATAATTTATTAATTTTAAATAAAATAAAATAAAAAAACTACTCTTTTGTTTTTCTTTGCAAAATGCTTAAATTTGTAAACGGGTACCCAGGTACCCTTATCAGGAGGATAAGGACTATTTGGCTTTCGGTGGCTCCACAGCCAACCCAAATAAATCAAGAAAGCTTAAAATTATAAAAATCTTTGGAAAATTATTAGCTGAAGGAACTTGCGGAATCTCAACTTTGTATCTTTTATAGTTTATGAGATATTTGACTTCAAAACACCTAGTCAATATTTTTTAAATTCGTCATTATTTATGCAATAAAACCAGGTAACCACCAATTTACGCGACATCTCGTAAGTATAGATGAAACCATTCGAAGTCAATGTAGTCCTTGAAAATATGAAGTCATGTCTGAGATAGATTGATACATTTACTTAATACAATTTTATAGATATTAGAATATTAGAATATTAGATTCTGACAATTTTTGACAGACAACAGTTGACATTTAATAATTATTACAAATCAGATATTTAAGTAAAGATATACGATTTTTTGTTCAGAGCCCACTTGACTTCGAATGTTTCTGAACACCCGTTACTAACCATTTATTGTCATAGATTTAATCAAATATATTTAGATACCAAATATCTGTGTTGATATATTGTACTTATGTATTATAAATTTAATACTAATTGAGAACAAATTAACACAACAACGATCGTAACAAATGTCACCCAACGTGGAAGGCGAATTAATGAATCAATTCCTTTAAGTATTATCAGGATAAAATAAAACAAATTTTAGTGAATTTCACTTTTTATTAACACGTAACGGTCGTTTCGCTCCAACCTGAGCTTCATCAGACATATAACTAACTTATTTACAAATTTTTTTAACACAAGTATACGGTATCAAACACATGTTTTATTTTAAATAGTTGAAGGAATGGGTACTTTTTATTACTAAAATGTCTATGCACAAAACTTTCACTACGGTTTACACAATACTGTTCTTAAGTAATAAAACTAGGGTTTTACATTATATTACAGGGAGGTAAAGAAATTCTATGGAAAAATACAACATGTGACTGTCTGCATATCAAATAAATAAATTGAGTAAGGGTGAATTATTTGTTTCTAATTGATCATTTAAGATCTTGTCGGTTTTCTTCAATTTATTAATTTCAAGTGACTCTAATAAATAAAGTTTTTTGCCCTTATTTTCTACGTGCAATATTTTAAATTCTTTGTTAAATTTGTGGTTCGTTGAATTAATATGAGACGCATATGAAGAGTCACTTTTATTATTTTTAAATGAAGAAAAATATTCTAAATTTTGTTTTATTTATAAAATTTGTTTTATTTTATCCTGATAATAGTTATAATGGAATTTCATCAAGTAAAGGCTGAAACAATTATATAATCAATTCCCTCCTTAACAACACACACAATCGTAACAATATATATATATGTATATATAGTATATTATTAATTAGAAAACTTTTCTTGTTCTTATTAAATTTTCTGTGTATATTATTTTAAGAAGTAAATAAATGTGTAGCAAAATAAAGAATTATTACGTATTTTTTATCAATTTTGATAAACAATAACGGCGTTAATGTCGTCCTCATAAACGGGAGCAAGGATGAGGAAAGTGAGATCTTTAGTAAAATATTTTAAACAACTCTTATAAAATTGGAAATTAAAAAGGGTACCTAGATGAAGAACTTTTATTTAATAATTAATTCTGTAATTAAATTAAAGATAAAAATCAAAGTTAAAATCCAACTTTTCAAAAATTGCATACAATTTGGAAAATGGAAATTTTTAATGTTGTTACTAAGGACAAAATTATTGTTTTAGGTACAACTTTTATGAGACTAATACATAGGGAGATTTTTATATAGGCCATATACTACATAGCCGAATATATCAATAAATGCATTTGTCCTTTTTCAAAACATAAGAAAGATTAGTAACATGAAATTGATTGAGTTGGACGATATTGAATGACCACATCTTATAACATGTAATAAGTAATGAACGAATTATATGAGTAAATTTAATATATCATTCTAAAACAATATGCAAACCTAAGAATTATTTATAGTGATAAATAATTATTTGATCCAATCATTTATAATTGGTCAATATAAAGCAAAATCCTTTAAATAATATACCTTGAAACATAAAAAGGTCTAATTTAAAACTTTCTTGTTGGTAATTTAATCAATGATAATGTTTTTTTTTCGAATTATTTGACCTTTCTTATTGAGTTACCTTTTTCTCTTAATATTCTTAATTAGATACACGCATGTTGCGAAATTATCTAAATATCGATTAAGGTGAAAATCACGGCTCTTTCGCAATTTTCATGTTCTCCATGAATACGTGCTAATTTCAAATATATTAATGGCTATAAATATAACATTCGATATAAAAAATGACATAATTATTAGATTAATTTTCCTGCATATATTACTAACTATAAGAACGTAATAAATATGAAATACTTATCATTAGTATATCCGGTATGTTAAGTAGAAATTATAGATATCAGTTAATAAGTTTTTGTAATTTGATAAATTCATTATATAATATATTAGATCTTATGATTACTTATTGGCACCCTGATGGCTATGTTTTTACAAAAACATGTTTATTTATAAAACGTATCTTTATTTGCAAAGAATTAGTTTAAAATTTCCAGTATATATCTAAATTGGTGTTAAAATTAAACTTAAAGAATTTTCACTATCTTATGCATTAGTCTATTCTTCAAAACTTCGAAACTAGTCTGTTTCTTCTAAAATCTGGACATAGTCATCATCCCATTCCTAACGAAATTCTCGTCATTGGAAAAGTTCCTTCCTTTCAGTATGGTCTTCACATGAGCAAACAGCGCAAAACCACATGGAGCGAGAGATGATAGGTAAGATATTCCAGCATTTTCTACCAAGCCCTTTCTAAATAATTGGCATAAAAGTTGTAGTGACGAGCTGGAACGGTTTCGTAACTTAAAAACTAGGTGCCTGATCTCTGGCGAAAACGAATGGTTTTGAGTGCTTCAAACAGCTCTGGGCTAGTATTTGTCAATGTACCTCGTTGCGGTGACTGCTCCCTAATGATGACGGCCACTATTTCCTTCTTATTGGATATATACTTTTTTAAGTTTTGTTTGTTCCGTGGTTAGTGGGCACGTCATAGTAGTACAGTCAGGCTTCGTTACCTGTCAAGAATAGTGAAAGTTTAGCCAATGGTGAGTACACAAAATAAATATACTACACCCACATAATCATCAATGAAGTTAAATAAATGACTTTAAACTTTAAAATTGCATAAAGTAAAAGACGGATATCTAGAGAAGGTCGTACACTAAAGATACTAGATAGCTACTCAAATATAATTTCTGTGAATTTAAAAGAAAAACGAAGGCTTTATTTATTCGCAAGCAACACGAAATGGACATGAGGAAAGTTACATTTAAAATACTAATATAAAGATTTGCAGCGGGGTATAAAAGAATATTTCTCATAATAGGATATGATCATAAAGAAGGCGAAATTCACTTAGTAAGCGTTAAATTTTATGAGGTGCATAACTAAAACAAATCTATCGGAAGGTATTTAGGAAAGGCCAAAACATAAATGCCAGTGGGAATATCATGACTTGGTTAAGTTTGCGACTAGCAAGGAGTGCTTCAGGAAGAATTATATGGAAAAAAATGTTGGGTAGGGATACAATAACTGTACGAATGACACGAGAAAATCAAAGATGCTTACTGAAGGGTCTAAATTAAGAGAAATAAATTAGTTCATTTTATAAGGAGGCACACAATATATTGTGGGTAATTAAGGTGATGTAAGGGATTAGTTGAGCTAAGGGATATCTGGCATGTAACACTACATAGACTTAGGAAGTTATGTTTGAATATTGATATTCTTTTATTCAAATATTCTTTCTTTTCAATTTCTAGAGTACATTTAAGATTATGTTAGAAATATCCATAAGAGTGAAGGCCGAAAAATATACATGAGCATATGTTTCAATTACGTGGAACTTGTAAACGTCGCGTAAACAAGGCTTCGTCATATGCCCGTTTATATATGATGTACATTATTCAATTCTTTTAATTTTCTAACTTTCATACTTATTTGATGGAAAATATTTATTTTACAGTACATATTTATAGCTAATAAAACTTTTTCAACTCTCTTTACTTTAACATCTTAAAAATCTTGAAAATTGAGTTTGAACTTTGTTATTTTCAAGTGAAAGTCGCCACAGACATTTTTAAATAAAACTAGATTCATTTTTATACAATAAGCTATACCAATGCCTGTCACGATCGCTGACTCTAAATATATGTTACGTCTGCTTCCATTTTTAATGTTGGACCACATAATCTTAAGTTAACTTTATACCAAATTTTAATGAAACTATGAATGAATTTATATGTAGTGTATTCCATTAAAGAAATATGTTTTTTATGATAACTCGAAAAGCAAATTTGCGATTTTTTTCCACCACTCAGTCTACGAATATGTTTAACCTCACACATGTCTATATTTATTATAACTAGAGCAAGGAAATTTTATGACGAACAATAATTTTTTTATAAAAAAATATATAATTAAAGAATGAGTGGAACGGGCTAAATACGGAATATAAAGTAATTAATAAATTATATACGTATGCTAGAAGTGTAAAATTGGCAATTACTTTAATCCTGTCTTCAAGAACATCAGGCATATATAAAAAAATAAATATAGAAATTGGGTAAAATGACTATATGAAATGAATAACGTCGTGATTCGCCTGGTATATTTTTCGTAATTAATATAATTAGACTGGCGACAATAATTTGGAAATTTTCTATATGTATTGGTATTTGAAATTAATTAAAACAAAAACGTTTTTAATAATATAAAATATAAAAAATCTTGCATGGAGAACACAATACAAGTTCATATATTTGTAAAAGTATCTCTCCTGATACGCAGACCCGTGTTTCATCTTACTACAGAATCATCAGTACGCACAACTGCCGAAATATTTTCGCAGAAACAACACCCTAGCCATATTACAGAAGGCATTAAGACAGAGCGTAGAACATTCAGCTGCTCATTGACTAATGCCAACATCAAGAACATCAAAACAAATATCACTGTCTTCATTACAAGTGCAAAACTAAGCCAGGGGCTTTCATGTGACCGATATATTAGCAACTTTGTTATACGTCAATTTTGACCCTTATACATTTTAGGTCGGCTATATTATATTGCTACTTTATCGTACTATTTGAATTTCTTAAATTTAAATTACCCTGCTTTGTATTTTAGTTTGTTGGTTATTTTTGAAGCACAGGGTATATACACTAGGTTTCTGCTATATTTAAGTATTACTCTTCGTACTAATTGAATTCTTAAAATTTAAAATACCTTATCTTGCTTTTGGTTGTTAGTTATTTTTTTATAACTAGGTATAAATAATAGGTTAACTAATTCTGTTTGTATGAATGTTTAACACATTTATTAGATCTTCCAATAATGACTACTTGCATTGTTTAGTTAATAGTTAGCTTATTTCTATTACTCGATCTAACGGTTGTTATCTGCAAGGATGTTAATTAAAACAAGATTAAGATACACTTAACACACGCACGAGCGCACCATCATACAAAACCCTATACTTACGCTCTTACACAAACACAAAATCACACACCCAAAGACACGCAAGCTGCCAGCAGCAACCAACACACAAATTCATACCCAGAAAAAGACACAAGCTGCTAGCAGCGAACAACACATCTGTTCTCACCTTGCTATCTATTTTTTGGAATACTAAGGCATGATTTATTATTACTATTTGAATGTATCTTTGAATAATTTAAACCATAGCAACTCAATTACTTGACATTTATATTCTGTCATTTATATTTTTTATATCCTTGACAAAGGCATCATTGCCGAAACATGTAGGATTATTTTAAATATATACACTTTGAAGTAATAGCCAGACCTTTAATCGCCGAATAATTTAGTAATATATATATATATATATATATAAGTAGACAAAGAGTCTTTGCCGTTAAAACAAGTATGTAAAAAAAAAAAAAAAAAAAAAAAAAAAAAAAATTAATAAAAATTGTTGGAGAATCCGGCAATAAAAACCTTTAGTTAGTCAATTAGAGTCCTTTATTTTTTACCTTATATTTCGCTCTGTAGATTTAGAGCTTCATCAGAGGTCACTTTAATCAAAAGAAAATACAACATTAGCTAATTTAGTCTACTAATTATAAGATTAATACTTACAAAAGCGAAACTATTTTTTGTGAGAGATATAACATTTTTAAAAAAACAAAACCTATAGAGAAACAAGCAGTCCACGTAATACAAATAAAACTTTATATTAATTAAAAATTGTTACTTTAAAAGCTTATTGTTTTTACATATTAAAACCATTTAAAAAATTATTATTTTTTCAACAAACACATCTAAAAAGAAACACACACGTAGTAAAGAACTACTTGTCTTGATGTAAATTACATTTTAACAATTCAAGTGTCGACAAGGTAGTGTATTAAATTTTCGAAACCAATGTCATACTCGTATATGCAAAACCTATGATAAAAGTACAGTAGGTAAAAAACAAGCAATGTCAAGGTTAACGATATATATACAGATGTTCAAAAGTTACGTGCTTAATTTCAATAATGTGCAGGCTACAAACAGGTTAAACTTAATTAAAAAGAATATATGCCTTTTTACTGACTTTTTCTCATATCAAAAACTCAAGTCATCTAAATACACAGAATATTAACTCTATTGATGTCATTTAACACATTTGTCCTTCCACAATTTTTTCATATGATTATAATTTTAATTTTGCAATTTCTTTTTAATTAAGTTTAACCTGTTTGTAGCCTGCACATTATTGAAATTAAGCACGCAACTTTTGAACATCTGTATATATATCGTTAACCTTGACATTGCTTGTTTTTTACCTACTGTACTTTTATCATAGGTTTTGCATATACGAGTATGACATTGGTTTCGAAAATTTAATACACTACCTTGTCGACACTTGAATTGTTAAAATGTAATTTACATCAAGACAAGTAGTTCTTTACTACGTGTGTGTTTCTTTTTAGATGTGTTTGTTGAAAAAATAATAATTTTTTAAATGGTTTTAATATGTAAAAACAATAAGCTTTTAAAGTAACAATTTTTAATTAATATAAAGTTTTATTTGTATTACGTGGACTGCTTGTTTCTCTATAGGTTTTGTTTTTTTAAAAATGTTATATCTCTCACAAAAAATAGTTTCGCTTTTGTAAGTATTAATCTTATAATTAGTAGACTAAATTAGCTAATGTTGTATTTTCTTTTGATTAAAGTGACCTCTGATGAAGCTCTAAATCTACAGAGCGAAATATAAGGTAAAAAATAAAGGACTCTAATTGACTAACTAAAGGTTTTTATTGCCGGATTCCCCAACAATTTTTATTTTACATATATATATATATATATATATATATATATATATATATATATATATATATATATGTAAAATAAAAATTGTTGGGGAATCCGGCAATAAAAACCTTTAGTTAGTCAATTAGAGTCCTTTATTTTTTACCTTATATTTCGCTCTGTAGATTTAGAGCTTCATCAGAGGTCACTTTAATCAAAAGAAAATACAACATTAGCTAATTTAGTCTACTAATTATAAGATTAATACTTACAAAAGCGAAACTATTTTTTGTGAGAGATATAACATTTTTAAAAAAACAAAACCTATAGAGAAACAAGCAGTCCACGTAATACAAATAAAACTTTATATTAATTAAAAATTGTTACTTTAAAAGCTTATTGTTTTTACATATTAAAACCATTTAAAAAATTATTATTTTTTCAACAAACACATCTAAAAAGAAACACACACGTAGTAAAGAACTACTTGTCTTGATGTAAATTACATTTTAACAATTCAAGTGTCGACAAGGTAGTGTATTAAATTTTCGAAACCAATGTCATACTCGTATATGCAAAACCTATGATAAAAGTACAGTAGGTAAAAAACAAGCAATGTCAAGGTTAACGATATATATACAGATGTTCAAAAGTTGCGTGCTTAATTTCAATAATGTGCAGGCTACAAACAGGTAATAAACAAACAAAATAAAGGACTCTAATTGACTAACTAAAGGTTTTTATTGCCGGATTCCCCAACAATTTTTATTTTACATATATATATATATATATATATATATATATATATATATATATATATATATAATATTTTCGAGACCTTGGTATGATATGGTAAATTCAATAAGTCGGCGATTAAAGGTCTGGTTTACTTCAAAGTATATATATTTAAAACAACCCTACATGTTTCGGCAATGATGCCTTTATCAAGGATATAAAATATAAATGATTTATATTTTATATCCTTGATAAAGGCATCATTGCCGAAACATGTAGGGTTGTTTTAAATATATATACTTTGAAGTAAACCAGACCTTTAATCGCCGACTGATTGAATTTACTGTATATATATATATATATATATATATATATATATATATATATACATGAGCTTTCAAAACTGACTTCTGCTTTCAACTTGACATCTACATTCAATAACTGACATCTGATTCATTAACACTGTTACTTTATTATATAAATTCAGCGCTGTATGTAGTCAGACAGCCGAAGTACCACGCCCCGTCCACATAACCAATGTGCAGTACCGACGCCCTTCCAAAGGTGGCACAGCCATCTCTCTAGAAAGTGCATTTTGTTTGTGTCTTCACTCATACTACGGACTAACCGCATGTGTAATGTATCAGAATAATTGAAACATACATGAGTTGGTAAACCCCACCAGTTTTGTATAATACAAAGGTATTTTTAATAATATAAAATATTATTAAAAATCTGGTGTGAAGAACACAAATACAGGTTCACTATTAATATTTTTGTTAACGTGTCCGAACATATCCCTCCCCAGAGACGTAGATACGTATTTCGCCTTTCTACAGGCTCATAGGTACGCCCCTGCTGGAGAAAGGATATCTTCAGACATATTCACAAAATAGAACCACATCGCCACATCACAGAAATTACCTAGACCGAGCGTAAAAGTAAATTCAGCGCTGCCTGTTGTCGGACAGCCGAAGTACCTCGCCCCGTTCACATAACCAATGTGAAGTAACGACGCCCTTCCAAAGGTGGCACAGGTGTTCTTCACACCAGATTTTTAATAATATTTTATATTATTAAAAATACCATTGTATTATACAAAACTGGTGGGGTTTACCTACCCATGTATGTTTCTATTATTCTGATACATTACACATGCGGTTAGTCCGTAGTATGAGTGAAAACACAAACAAAATGCAGTTCTCCATCTGCATCCTTTCTCCAGCAGGGGCGTACCGATGAGCCTGTAGAAAAGCGAAATACGTATCTACGTCTCTGGGGAGGGATATGTTCGGACACGTTCACAAAAATATTAATAGTGAACCTGTATTTGTGTTCTTCACACCAGATTTTTAATAATATTTCATATTATTAAAAATACCTTTGTATTATACAAAACTGGTGGGGTTTACCTACTCATGTATGTTTCAATTATTCTGATACATTACACATGAGGTTAGGCCGTAGTATTAGTGTTAACACAAACAAAATGCAGTTTCTAGAGAGATGGCTGTGCCACCTTTGGAAGGGTGTCGTTACTTCACATTGGTTATATGGACGGGGCGAGGTACTGCGGCTGTCTGACAACAGGCAGCGCTGAATTTACTTCTACGCTCGGTCTGGATAATTTCTATGATGTGGCGATATGGTTCTTTTTTGTGAATGTGTCTGAAGATATCCTTTCTCCAGCAGGGGCGGACCGATGAGCCTGTATAAAGGCGAAATACGTATCTACGTCTCTGGAGAGGCATTTTTTCGTACACGTTCACAAAAATATTAATAGTGAACCTGTATTCGTGTTCTTAACACCAGATTTTTAATAATATTTTATATTATTAAAAATACCTTTGTATTATACAAAACTGGTGGGGTTTACCTAGTCATGTATGTTTCAATTATTCCGATTTTTATCAAATATTTCAATAAATTCAAGGCCGTATGTAAAATCAATTAGCTGTTAAAAATAAAGCAAATGCAAGCTGAGTTTAATGTTATTAATTTTTCTGCGAAATATTCTACGGCCGATGCAAAATATACGGTATTATAAATTGTTAAACGTGTATTATTGCATGATATTTTATTTCAAATGTATATTTGTGTGTTATTTTATATGGAAAAAAAAGGAAAATAAATCTTACCTTAGAATTTGAAATATTATCGACTTTTTTGCATTTCACCTGGAATCTATCACAAAAATAAAGCACAAGCATATTCGCTGTAATCAAGTTCTTTATGCACGAACTTAAGAATAATATCAACTGTAAGAAACTATTTAAAAGCGAATGATCCAATTACCGATTAATCTTCTCGAAAATATTGAAAACAGGAATTAACCACGTTTTGTATTTGACAGTCGTTAATTTCTATTTTTATGTAGTGAATTTCTTTTTGCAAGATGGTAATTTGTTTGATGTTGGAGAGTACTTTGGTACTGTAGCCGATGTTTATACTGCAATATCATCCGATATCATAAATGTACCTACAGTCTATGTCGTGGTTTATGTTCCGCTAAATTTTAATTTTAATTTTAACGAAACCATATAGTGTATGGAGTCAAATGCAATTAATGCTCCAAATATTATATAAGTCAGACAGCCAAGAGATGGCGTGAACATAGCACCCAACATCGTAGTGTTTCGAAGGTAAACCCAAGAAGTGTGCCTTGGGATCTTATATCAGTACTTCCATACACTGTAACTGCTTTCTGTATGTTGTACAGATAATTATTGTATGAGGATGGTGAGTGGTATCCCAGCACGGGCACGTCAAGTGTAAAGCCTTTCGGAGACGTCGACATTAGAATTGGCGTGCCCTAGTCGGACACGCCAATTATAATGACTGTAACTGGTCGCTCCTGGGTGGGCACGCCAGTAATATAATAAACACTTATTTTTCCTTGTATCGTCGTCTGAACTGTGTCCTATTAGACCAGTAGACTTTAATACCTACGTAGTACTAGCCAACCGGAGTAATAAAAAACAACTTAAAATATTTCTGGTAATTCGTTCCTTTTGGAACTACTAGATAATAATACGTATTCTGTGCGTCCGAGTTCGGACACGTCTAATTATAATTCTTTTTGCCAGTGTCGGTATAATTAAGTGAGAATTAATTATACTGGGACGCACAGAATACGCACTATTATCTAGCAGTTCCAAAAGGAACGAATTACCAGCAATATTTTAAGTTTATTATTACTCCAGTTGGCTAGTACTACGTAGGTATTAAAGTCTACTGGTCTAATAGGACACAGTTCAGACGACGATACAAGAAAAAATAAGTCTTTATTATATTACTGGGGTGCCCACTCAGGCGCGACCAGTTACAGTCATTATAATTGGCGTGTCCGACTAGGGCACGCTAATTATAATGTCGACGTCTCGGAAAGACTTTACACTTGACGTGCCCGTGCTGGGATACTACTCACCATCCTCATACAATAATTATCTGTACAACGTACAAAAGGCAGTTACAGTGTTTGGAAGTACTGATATAAGATCCCAAGGCACACTTCTTGGGTTTACCTTCGAAACACTACGATGTTGGGTGCTATGTTCACGTCATCTCTTGGCTGTCTGATTTATATAATATTAGGAGCATTAATTGCATTTGACTCCATACATTATATAGTTTCGTTGAAGACAAGGTATCAGGCTTTTTAATATCACACATAAAAACTATTTTGGATTGATGATTCCGGAAAAGGGTCTTGATTTTCTCAGTTAACTTAGGTATGTATAGAAGAGATTTATAGGTGCATTGCTCCATGTTTGCATTGTGCTTGATGTCGTTACTTATGGATGGTGAAAACTGCTTATAACTAACAATATAGATACTAAAGGCCCTCAATAGCGAATTGTTTGTTGCCTATTTTGGAAGTTATATATTTCATAGCTAGAATAATATTAATTTTGTATTGCATGTTACAATGAGAGTTGTAGTTAAGTAATCGGTTTGAGTTAGATGGAATACGATACCATCTAAGATTCAGAATATTGTTGACACTGTATATGTTGGTCTCTAGAAATGGTAAGACCCCATCCTTTTCTATTTCAACTATGCAACCATAATCAACGTATTGGAAGAAAATATCAAAGGAGAACTCCAATTTACTACTAATGTTCTTAAGTATATGATTCATGACTATTTCTGTAATAATGAGTGATAAAGGACTGCCTATAAGAGTACCTTGAATTTGTTGATAGAAGATGTCATAAAGAAAGTACACCGAATGAAAAACCCATTCAAGAAAATTTAAAAATTTTGTTTTAGGTGGTTCCCTAAGTGATCAATTTTCATTTAAAGTTTAATCTACTAAATTTATAGGGATATTAGTGAACAGACCAAGAACATCAAAGGACACCAGGACGTGATCATAGGGTGCAATAAGATTATTTATAGCTTCGGCGAAATGAAAAGGGTCGACAACTCTGAAGGTGTTACATTGTTTGAAGGATGTTTAGAGTATATCCGCAAGATATTTGGCCAGATATCTGCTATGTGTGTTTATGCTGCTGGCAATTGGTCTCAAGGGAATATCAGGTTTATGTATTTTCGTGATGCTGTAGATGCGAGCGGTAGCAGCAAATATAGTTTCGAACTGTTATGTAGCAATAAATTGTTTGATATATTGACCCAAATTATGTTTTGTTAACAGTGAAACTATATATATATATATATATATATATATATATATATATATATATATATATATACAATCACGGGCCTGTTATTGATTTGTATAACTTTTTTAAATAAAATCAGTTTGTATTGACTTTAGGATTGCATTTTTTTTCATGATCTGACAATCACATTCATAGATCTGTAACTTTGAAACAAATAAAAATGGATATACAAGTTTTGCGTATTTGTTACTTGAAATGAAGTCTACTTTACACCCCTAAAAATTGAATATAACGATACGGGACACTTGTATATATGTATATGTATATATGTAGTAATGCTATTCTAAGAGTGTATAATTTTGTAACACAATTTATCTGAAGTAGTTAGCCTTTCGTGACTGCAATTTTTTTGTGATTGACCCTAATAAAGAAAATCCAACGCGACAAATCCGGTGAGCGATGTGGCCTATAAATTGGATTACAATATTTATCAATCTATTAGGACGACATAGTTCAGCCAACACTGCTATGTTATCCGCAAAAGTACATAAATCGGAATTGATTAGACGTAAATGTTTGTAATAAAAGAAATAAAATAATTTCTGATTGTATTTGAAAAATACTACCACTATTTTTTTGAGAAGAGAATTCTATATAAGCTGGTTGTTAATAAGAACATTATATGTATCGTAAAACCGATACGTTTTAAAATTTAGGAATTAGTTTAAATCGTAAATTATAAAATTTCTCCAAAGATGAGAACAAATTTACGAATACTGACGCTTTTCATACTTTCTACTGTATTTTTTATGCAAGTTACATTCGATTCCCATCATTTTCGGTTGCACCTCTCACTTCAACTTAAAATTATTTTATGTAAATATTGGATACATTTGTCAATAGATATATCGGATATGATTTCTATTCTGCAACACTTAATAAGTTATTTGTTATTGACCAATTCAAGGTTTTTTTTATACAAAACGATAAATTAAATTCGGTTTAATTATTGCGAAGTCATCTAAATTTCATTAAGTAAAATAATCATAAAAACGGACCTTTAAATATAATTTAATAAAACGTTAACTTTCATGAAAAGTTTACATATATATATATATATATTAGAAATTCTTTGGAAAAGGCATCAAATTCCGAAACATGAAAGATTGTTTTAAATATATACATTTTGAAGTAAAACCAGACCTTAAATCGCCACCTAAATGAATCTACCATTACAATCAAAGGTCACGATATATATATATATATATATATATATATATATATATATATATATATATATATATATATATATATAGCTCAGTTATTCCAGCTATCTGTAAACGAAAAAGTGAGAATTAATACAAGAATTACACTCAATGGTATAGCTACATTTGGCGGACATAACTTGTAAAATTAGTGTCGAAATGTTAATAAATTAATATTACAATAACTTTATATATTTCAGATTAAATTATATTTATTTAAAAATTTACTTTTCATATTTTTTATTTTCATTTTCATCATTCAAGTCAATTACGCGAAATTAAAAAAGATAGTTAATTTATTTACATTTTAATTTTATATCGATACTAATTGAACACGCCCACTTTTCAAATTATAAGAAAAACCCGCGAACAGGTTATTTTTGTATTGGAAATTGTACATAACCTAATATTAAAAAGCCAGGCATATCTATTTTTAATTAATATTTTAATTTTGTCTTTCTGTCCAAATTAAAATTTTATATACATTTCAATTATTATAAATTATTGTAAAAGTACAAATCAAGTAAATTTTTAATTTCTAATAAGGCTTTGAAAAGAAACAATTGAGAGCGACCGTGGGTCCAGAATTTTTACGCACAAGTTGCCTAACAAGTGATACTCCGTTTATTAAATTAATTAAATACTAAAATACTAGTGCTAAAAGAATAAAATTATATACAAAAGGTGTAATTAATTTTGGCGCAACATTCGAAACACTTTTGGCGAGAACAATATCCGAGACCGGCAAAAAATCGACCAAAGCGTCTGTTGACCGCCGAGCGTCGACCGATTTCTACATACAAGAACAAGCTTACACATACCTGCACCGTAGAACCCAAGAATACCTCTCTTGATCCCGTACAACTGAACATCCTGAATAGCTGAAACCTTCCTGAATACCCTCACGCTCCCTGCAAGACACAGGTTAATTTAATTAAATTCTGTTTGTAAAAGTCTAATTAATAATTATTTCTCAACCAATCAAATTCACTAATTCATTACATCTTGATTTTACTTTTACATATATTACAATTTAGCTAAAATTTAAGAAAAGAACATTATCTATTAAGAATTTGTAGTACTTACCATTACTGTGTTTATTTATTTATATTAAAACAAACTTTACTATATCATTTCACTAGTTACATAACCATCATTCTTCACGTGCATATTATTCTAATTGCTTGTTCCACCGTTAGTGAAATTACTCATTTATTGTATACAGATACCTTGCATTTAATAAATATTTTACACTTATTATTTCAAAGAAGTTCTTTTATTTATCAATGCGTAGCTAGAAATAACTTTTTGATACTATTAATTAATTTTCCATCAGTTTTATAGGAGTATAAACCCACCGACGATGATCCTAGTAAGAGTCAAATTTATTTAGAATCTTGTTCATGCTCCACCGACCTCTAGCCGTAATCAGAGATACTACGTACAATTGCCTGATAATCTAACTTTACCTGTTTATTTTATATAAGGCGCCCAAAATCTTAGAGCTAAAGTACGATTTAACTACTTAATATTCACTTATTATTATTATTCAGCTCATTCGTCATATTTCATTTGACGTACCAACCTGGTGGCGTTTCATTACATTAGCATTATTTCTATATATATATATATATATATATATATATATATATATATATATATATATATACAGGGTCCGGCAACGAAGCGGGGACGGAAGACTACACGCGTATTTGAAAGTTAGTCAAATATTTAGTCATCGGATATCCTTCCGTACCATCAAGCGCACGTTTTAAAAATATTTTGTTTTATACAGGGTGTTCCAGATGGAAATGCCAGACGAAAGTTGCATTTTTTTAAATGGAACACTCTGTATATTAATAGATAAAATGATCCGCGATTGAAGGCTGGTTACATCGATATAATATTGTATGGGTCTAAAGTTGATAGTTTCTGTGTAAATAATTATTTTACTTGATAAATTGATACATTTCAGTAGGCTATTTTGCATAAGGAAAAGCAAAAGATCCGAAACCAATAGAATAGAATATTTTCTACTAGTATGCACTTTCGTTGCTACGTGAAATAAATTCTGCAACTGCTCGCGTTATACAGGGTGTTCACAATTTCGCAAAATCGAAGAAATCTCGTAATTTTTAAAAGGAACACCCGTATATTTTTAGCTCATTGAAAAGCCCTTTTACTACGCTTTCTATTGATACCTCGTTTGATGCACCTAGGATGGATCATTTGCTAATTATTTCTTTTTAGATTTGAATTAATGAAAAATGCTTGTATTTTTAGTAGCTAATTTGCGCTTTTAGACCTTCTGTAAGATCGGATATTCAACAAATTGTCCATAAATGGTCTATAACAAGAAGAAACCCCATTAAGTACGAGAAACAGTTGATTTTCACTCAGCGGTGAAAGCAAATTAATATAAAGTAATATAGCATTTTCAATAGATTCACTGCTGATCAAGTTCTCTAGTGTCAGTTTTAAGCTTGTATACTTAATAACCAAGTTGTCAAAAATTTCGTTCCATCTTACACAGTATTTCGTTCAATCTTAAAAAGAAATTGCTATAATGAGTAATTTTAGTATTCAAGAAATGGTGAATATGATATTTATTCTTGAGGAGTGTATAAGGAATTGTCTCCTAGTAAGTAGAGTATATGCAGAGAGATTTCCAAACCTTGAAAGAAAGCCAAGACCGGAAGCATTTGAAAGGTTATTAGAGAGATTTACAGAAACTGGTAGTGTAACCTACAAGAAGAGAGAAATAAATAAGCCGGTAATAAATGAAAAAAGCGAATTTGCCGTATTATTAACAATACAGGAAAATCCACATATAAGTATAGACGGTATTTCAAAGGTAACAGCTACTGAAACTAGGAGCGTACGAAGAATTTTAAGAAGTTTATGTGGAAGTTCCTACAGCAAGGGAAAATATGATGAAATGCATAAGAGAGGCATTTAGAAATGTTCGCCAAGAAACATTACAGCATGTTCAACAGAATTTCACCAGGCGGCTTCATTTATGTATTGAGAGACATGGAAGGACATTTGAAAGCTTTCTTTGATTTATTTGAATTTACTATTTACATTTACTTTATTTTTATTTACCGTGCTACTACTTTTGTTAATTAAATTTGATATTGTGATTAATAATTAGTATTTATTTAAAATAGTGCAAACTTTTAATACTACTCGTACTTGATTCCTTCCTACATGATTTCGATTTATGTTAAGCTAATTAGGTATGTATTGTTTCATATTAGGTATTCGTAAAATAGTTGGTTTTACAAAATTCTTTAAAATGCAAATTAATTAGTGCAAATTTTTTATTAAACTAACACCAGATAACTTAATCGGCAGTGAATCTATTGAAAATGCTATATTACTTTATATTCATTTAATGTTTGCTTTCACCGCTGAGTGAAAATCAACTGTTTCTCGTACTTAATGGAGTTTCTTCTTGTTATAGACCATTTACGGATAATTTGTTGAATATCCGATCTTACAGAAGGTCTAAAAGCGCAAATTAGCTACTAAAAATACAAGCATTTTTCATTAATTCAAATCTAAAAAGAAATAATTAGCAAATGATCCATCCTAGGTGCATCAAACGAGGTATCAATAGAAAGCGTAGTAAAAGGGCTTTTCAATGAGCTAAAAATATACGGGTGTTCCTTTTAAAAATTACGAGATTTCTTCGATTTTGCGAAATTGTGAACACCCTGTATAACGCGAGCAGTTGCAGAATTTATTTCACGTAGCAACGAAAGTGCATACTAGTAGAAAATATTCTATTCTACTGGTTTCGGATCTTTTGATTTTCCTTATGCAGAATAGCCTACTGAAATGTATCAATTTATCAAGTAAAATAATTATTTACACAGAAACTATCAACTTTAGATCCATACAATATTATATCGATGTAACCAGCTTTCAAGCGCGGATCATTTTATCTATTAATATACAGGGTGTTCCATTTAAAAAAATGCAACTTTAGTCTGGCATTTCCATCTGGAAAACCCTGTATAAAACAAAATATTTTTAGAACGTGCGCTTGATCGAACGGAAGGATATCCGATGACTAAATATTTGACTAACTTTCAAATACGCGTGTAATCTTCCGTCCCCTCTTCGTTGCCGGACCCTGTATATATATATATATAAGGTAAACTTAATAAGTCGGCGTTTAAAGGTCTGGTTTACTTCAGAGATATATATTTAAAACAACCCTACATGTTTCGGCAATACGCCTTTGTCAAGAGAATACAAAATATAGATTTATATTTTGTATTCTCTTGACAAGGGCGTATTGCCGAAACATGTAGGGTTGTTTTAAATATATATACATAATTGCTATGGTTTAAATTATTCAAAGATACATTCTAGTAATAATAATAAATCATGCCTTAGTATTCCAAAAAATAGATAACAAGGTGTGAAAATATGTGTTGTTCGCTGCTAGCAATTTGTGTCTCCTTCTGGGTATGAACTTGTGTGTTGGTTGCTGCTGGCAGCTTGCGTCTCTCTATGGGTGTGTGGTTTTGTGTGAGAGCGTAAATGTAGGGTTTTGTATGTCGGTGCGTTCGTGCGTGTGTTTAGTGATCGGTCGCATGAATTTAGAGACCGAGACATGCGACCGATCATTAGCCTAGGAAGGAGGAAGGAGGAAGGAGGAAGGAGGAAGGAGGAAGGAGGAAGGAGGAAGGAGGAAGGAGGAAGGAGGAAGGAGGAAGGAGGAAGGAGGAAGGAGGAAGGAGGAAGGAGGAAGGAGGAAGGAGGAAGGAGGAAGGAGGAAGGAGGAAGGAGGAAGGAGGAAGGAGGAAGGAGGAAGGAGGAAGGAGGAAGGAGGAAGGAGGAAGGAGGAAGGAGGAAGGAGGAAGGAGGAAGGAGGAAGGAGGAAGGAGGAAGGAGGAAGGAGGAAGGAGGAAGGAGGAAGGAGGAAGGAGGAAGGAGGAAGGAGGAAGGAGGAAGGAGGAAGGAGGAAGGAGGAAGGAGGAAGGAGGAAGGAGGAAGGAGGAAGGAGGAAGGAGGAAGGAGGAAGGAGGAAGGAGGAAGGAGGAAGGAGGAAGGAGGAAGGAGGAAGGAGGAAGGAGGAAGGAGGAAGGAGGAAGGAGGAAGGAGGAAGGAGGAAGGAGGAAGGAGGAAGGAGGAAGGAGGAAGGAGGAAGGAGGAAGGAGGAAGGAGGAAGGAGGAAGGAGGAAGGAGGAAGGAGGAAGGAGGAAGGAGGAAGGAGGAAGGAGGAAGGAGGAAGGAGGAAGGAGGAAGGAGGAAGGAGGAAGGAGGAAGGAGGAAGGAGGAAGGAGGAAGGAGGAAGGAGGAAGGAGGAAGGAGGAAGGAGGAAGGAGGAAGGAGGAAGGAGGAAGGAGGAAGGAGGAAGGAGGAAGGAGGAAGGAGGAAGGAGGAAGGAGGAAGGAGGAAGGAGGAAGGAGGAAGGAGGAAGGAGGAAGGAGGAAGGAGGAAGGAGGAAGGAGGAAGGAGGAAGGAGGAAGGAGGAAGGAGGAAGGAGGAAGGAGGAAGGAGGAAGGAGGAAGGAGGAAGGAGGAAGGAGGAAGGAGGAAGGAGGAAGGAGGAAGGAGGAAGGAGGAAGGAGGAAGGAGGAAGGAGGAGGAGTTTGGAAAACGTGTGAAAAATAAGAATTACCCGATCCTTTAAAGTATGTACTTGTAGGCACCTAAAGAGCATTTTCCGCTTTCGAAAACGTTTATCGCATTAGAATTTGAGGATTCGCCTATGCAGAAATATTGATTTTTTTTAACAATGCATGTACCAGTTCTATAAGGCGCCTGGAAATGTTTCTGTCTCGCTTCTAAACTTCTAAAACAAGTAAAAATTTAGAAACGTTAATGAGACTGGAGAGAATACTCTACAGAGTGTATTGTATCGATAACGAAGTTTGGACGAAAATAGCATAATGGTTTAGGCAAATGCGAGTATATAGACATCGAGAGTAAGCCAACTATACATACGTGTTAGAAGAATGAACGAAATGGCCTATCTGCAATATCGAAAAATAATATCAATTAACAAAATATTTAAAATCCAAAATCAACATCATTTTTAGTACAGTAAGTAACGAAATCGGTTGGGAAAATATTTTCTCATGGACATCTCAGTCCTTTGATATAATTGCTAGAGCAAGTGGTAATAGCTCTAAAATAATAAGCGAAATGAAACGATGCTAGAATATTTAGAACAACAAAAATGACTGTTAAATAGAACTACTAACGTAAAACCGATATAATGAAAGAATAAAAATATTTAAATAAATTATTTCAGTGCACTAGTAATATAAACCTTACACTTACCAAGGCTTGCTTAAAAAAGTTCATGTTGCACTATGGAAAATATATTAATTTAATTTCTATGTTTTGTAACAAATAGTTTCAAAATATTTGTTAGTTCAGGGTTCGATTTTTTCATTCTTATAAATTTCTGTGAACACAGTTGAGTAGTTGCTTAAGACATCGAACAATAGTAATTAATTAAGAGCATTTTTTACGGATTTATGTATGAAAGGACATGGTTTCGCAAAAACTATATAAATCAAAATAACAAAGCTCTGTATTTAGTTGCTGCTGTAAGAAAATTAGATCAGGTGATATATTTAATTGCTCCATGGAATCTTATTGCAGTGAAGGACTTAGTCCTTTAAATATATGGTATAATATGTAATTTGCGAAAACTGCAAAAACTCTTTTAGTCTCTTATAATTTCGTAAAATATTAACTGGAACTCCTACGTGTGTATGCGTATATATATATATATATATATATATATATATATATATATATATATAAGGTAAACTTAATAAGTCGGCGATTAAAGGTCTGGTTCATTACTTCAAAGTATATATATTTAAAACAACCGTACATGTTTCGGCAATGATGCCTTTATCAAGGATATAAAATATAAATGACAGAATACAAATGTCAAATAATTGAGTTGCTATGGTTTAAATTATTCAAAGATATATTCCAATTGCATAATAATAAATCATGTCTTAGTATTCCAAAAACAGATAGCAAGGTGTGAACAAATGTGTTGTTCGCTGCTAGCAGCTTGTGTCTCATTCTGGGTATGAACTTGTGTATTGGTTGCTCCTGGCAGCTTGCGTCTCTCTCTGGGTGTGTGGTTTTGTGTTTGTGTGAGCGTGTAAGTGTAGGGTTTTGTATGTTGGCGCGCTCGTGCGTGTGTTTAGTGACCGCTCGCGTAAATTTAGAGAGATCCTATATATATATATATTCTACAATCTAGGGCAAAAGTGATTTGCCGAATTGTAGAATTAAATGCAACAAATTATAGCGACAATCGCATGTAAAATGAGATTTAATAATTATTAATTCTCATACACATGAAGTTCATTATATATATATATATATATATATATATATATATATAAACATGTAGAGTTTTTTAAATACATATATTTTGAAGTAATATACAGACCTTTAATCGCCTACTTATTAGGTTTACTATATATATATATATATATATATATATATATATATATATATATATAAATATATAAGAATTTAAAATATTTTAAATTCTTTGAAAAAGGCATCATATGCCGAAACATGTAAGATTGTTTTGGATGTATAAATTTGGTAGTAAAATCATACCTTAAATCGTTAACTAATTGAATCTACCATAACATACAAAGGTTACGAAATAATTATATATATATATATATATATATATATATATATATATATATATATACATATACTACTAGAAATAAGTACTATGTTATTGGTACCATTTTAACGGCAATTTTACAAGGAATTTGCTGACTAATAAAAAAATTATAGGTTCAATTTAAAAAAAAAGAGAAAATAGCCTTTAAACTTTGATAACTTTGGCACGACATATTTAACACTCTGTATATGTTGTCACGTTGTTCACCCTCAAAACATATAACGTGTTAGTCCATAAATTGGTAACAAAAAAGTTACGTGAGGCACTGCACCCATTTTCAGGCTAAGACTTAAAATGTTAGACGCTGCAACTGTCAAGATTTTAACAAAATTTGCAATAAAACCAAAACTAACAGTTGTAAGTGCACATTGTCATATATCATTGCAAAGATAATTTGGGTGGCTATCATCATAATAACAAGAAAGTATAGCAATCTATTAAAAAAAAGAAAATTGAAAGTGGTTGCGGAAATTTGGAACACCCTGTAAATATATAAATGAAATTAGAAAATGCACTGTAGCATACTACATGTGTACGTAAAATTTCATTGTTACAACTTTATTAGTTTTCATGCTAAGCTCCGCCGATACACTATTGCCGCACCCGGTATACATACTCATATTTGCAGATTCCTAAGATTCAATTTTGTAGTATAACGACGTTTTAGTTCTTAGTTAATTAGCGAGTAATATCTTAATCTCAACTACATAAATAAATTATTTACATTTTTAGCTAATATATGTTATTAATAATCCTTACAAAACATTTTCTTATTGTATCTGTTTTTTCTATGTATTTATTTTAGCTCAATTCATATATAACTATATGTATATATGTACTGTCGTGAGCAAACAAATAAAGAGCATGCTAGAACAAAAAATTATACAACCCAGTATAAGCCCATGGTCAGCACCAGCAGCGATAGTACCAAAAAAAATGGATGCATCATTGGAGAAGAAAAATCTGAGACAAGAATTGATAGATTTAATAAAGGATATAATGCCTCAAGGAAATTACTACATATACACAACAGATGAAATTTTATAAAGAAATGTGTCAAGTTTATATCGAACACTTCAAAAGCAACGGACCAAAAATTTACAGATGTCTTCGAAGGGTAAGAATAATCGAAACACCAGAGGAAAAGATTGAAATTATAATGCAAAACCATGAAGGAAAAACTAAACACACAGGAATCAATGAAACTTTAAAACAGATAAAGAAGAATTATTACTGGAGTCAAATGAAGGATGATATAACAAATTATAAGTATACAAGTATATTAAGAGATGCGAAATATGTCAAAGAAACAAATACGATAGAGCACCACCAAAATTACTCTTTCAATTAACGAAATTAGTAGAGAAACCATTTGATAAAATTCACGTTGATACAATATCAATAAATTCACAAAATTTCCTAACTATAATAGATACATTCACAAAATATGCACAAGTATATCCAATTCAAGGAAGAACAGCAGTCGAAGTAGTTGATAAATTAATAGAACGTTTTAGTATACACGGTTCACCAAAAGAAATTGTAATGGATAATGGTTTAGAATTAATTATTGCAACATTAAAAGAATTATTAAAATTATATAGAATCAATGTTCACTATACAACGCCTTTAAATTCAAATTCGAATGCACCAATTGAACGATTACATTCAACACTTTTAGAACATGTTAGATTAATAAAAAATCAAAAACTAACTCAAGATATAAAACAGATAATGAAATTATCACTGTTAGCATACAACTCGACTAATCATTCCGCCACAGGAACCTCACCTTTTGAACTATTGTATGGACACACTAATACAAAAGAACCAATGGACCTATATTACGATGAAATGTATTATCAAGATTATATTCAAAAACATAAAGAACGCATGAAATATCTCTATAATAAAATTGCAAATGAAATGCAAGAAGATAAAGAAAAGAAAATCATTAAAATAAATAAAAATAGAGAAAATGAAGAAATAAAAATAGGTCAGGCAGTATATGTAAAACCCCATAAATACTGTTCACAGAAAACGAAAGAAAGATATCAAGGGCCATATATAGTTATGAAAATCAATGAAAATGGAACAGTTGAAGTTAAAACAAAAAAGAATAAAATTTTACGTTATCATATAAATTCACTAAAATTAGCCAATGTTCCAGAATCCTCATCGGAAGAGGACTAACAGAAGTATTGAAGATAGAAGATAAGATAGGATTACTACCTGTAAAAATAGGAATAGCACATAACACGGAGAACCAATACGAATTAATCATAAGGAAAGATTATTCCCGATTAATTGATATGGGAAATTATTAAAGATTAGAGATAAAGAAAATTCAACACTAGGGATAGAGAAACAATCTACACGGGAAATAAGGAAATTAAAAGTCTGCGACTAGAAAAAGAAAAGAAAATTCAAGAACTAATAGAAGCAGTACAGCTGAAAACTAGAAGCAAAAGAGGAGCCTTTAACTTTTTAGGAAATATAGTAAAAGCAATTACAGGTAATCTAGATGAAGCAGATGGTAGAAGATATGAAGAACAAATAACGGAATTACAACAAAACCAAGGAAAAATAAAAACAGTAATGGAAAACCAATTAAAAATACTGGAAGATGCCACAACACATTACGAAAATAATATTAAAGCAATTCAAACCAATCAAGATAAAATGCGGAGACGAATTAAACAAAACGAAGATAACATCAACACTCTGCAATTGTATATTACCAAGTACAACAACTTGAAATAATGGAAAATACGATCAAAGAGCTAATTGATACAATAACCTTTGCTAAAACCGGAGTATTACATCCAATGGTAATATCTCCCAAATTATTACTCAGTAGTATTAAGAATATTCATTTAAATGTAAATAACGAATTTCCGTTTGAGCTACTCATAAATAACCTGTACCAAATAGAAAGCTTAATTGAAATTTGAGTATATCAAACTAACACTTATTTTACATTTATATTGTTAATACCAATTGTAAGTAATGAAGCATTTCAATATTTCATGTTAAATGCTCTGCCCATTTACGAAGGAAATAATACTTTTAAACAAATTACTCCTAAAATTAAATACGTTGGCATAAAAGACAATAAGTATATTATGTCAAATTGAAGTCCATATTTTACAAATGGATAATAATTATAAAAATTGTATTTATCAATCTTTCACTATTCAAGATTTTGAAGTAAGAGATATTGAGAATAATATGAAATTAATTCTTAGTCCTACAGAAAATAAATTAATTCAAAAATGCAATGAACAAATTGATATTAAATTAATAAAAGGAATTTATTTGATTAATAACTTTAATAATTGTGAATTTCATATTAAAAACCAAATTATAAAAAATTATAAATCAACAATTAATATGAAACTAAATTTAATGGAATACAGTGAAAATCATAATCAAATTAAAACAATAAATTTAACTGAAGTAAGTATTTTAAATCTTTAGATAGATAGAATTAATAATCAAAAGGAAATGTTAAGCAAAATTACTAACTCACATAAAGCAAGTAGTTCTTTGGTTTATATAATTACATTCATATTAATACTATTAATACTTGCAATTCTTTTGTTAAAATTATATAAAAAGATAAGAACTAAACAAAAGGTTAAAAAACAAACAGATGCCGATAAGAAAAGAATGCAAGATTTACCTTTTTAAGGATAATCTCGCAAGTAAGGCGGAAGGAGTTACGTATGTCTACATAATGCAAACTATTCATTAATTACTAGACGTCCACTCTGCAATTTCATTCATTTAGCCGGATACACGTGGAGTAAGATAAGATAACTTTTAATATATAAAGATGGGCAAAGCATTAGTTGATAGAGTTATTAGTGTAACTGTACGCGACACAGATCGCTAGTAAACCTCAGTGTAATCTAGTTTAAATCTATACTGTAACGTACTGTCAAAACCGCAAAACAAATATTTTTTTTTAAATTTCAACGCTCTCGAAATTTAACTTATATATAACATGAAAGAAATTATCGACCATACTCTATTGGTTAAAATAAACTAAAAACGGGCAAGCTGTCTGTCAATTAAAACTAATTCATTTATTATCTCTATATTTCGCAACAAGTTTGTTGCTTCTTCAGGAGATATACTACAAGATTAATGGACAAGACAGTAAATAAATTGGTGTATAAAGCTATAGTAAAATACTCACAAAATGTAAAATTCAAAAAATGAAAGTGACGTACACAGACATTAAAATTGATTAAATTTAAAACATTAATGTAACTATAGATATAAGGTATCACATCAACCTTTAAAAAGCATGTGTATGTAAAAGTTAAAACATAAAAAATATAAGACGAAACATATAGCAAAAATAGTATATTACATTACTAGGAGTAGAAAGCTGTCATTTTTGTGTAGAGCCCAGAAGTTTGCTGTCGAGGCGATAGCCGAGACAGTGCAAACTGGGCGAGACACAAAAAGCTTTCTACTCCGTGTGATGTATACTATTTTTTTTTCAAATAATTTTTACCGTTCTTGTGAGCTACACATTTAAATATATCATGCATTATAGTCGCTTAAATATAGGTTTTATATATCTGTCAAACAACTGTCAAAGTGTTTTGTGTAAACTTTTATTTATTTAAGTAATATTAAAAGTACAATTATGAACATAATAATTTTGTATATTGAAATCACTATTGCCTATTTCGATGTCGGTGTTGATAGAAGTAATTGACATTCTGACATTTCCCATTTTGATATTTAATAAAAAATCTGGACAAGTTTGTGGCCTTTAGACGAAAAGCAGCATACTCTTTGTACATATTCATGTAAAAGTCTCCGATTATAGTAAAAGAACGTTATGTTGCGCACTGACACTTAAACGTACCTCAGCAACTAAACATTCTCTGTTCGGTGCATTAACTAAGAAATTGTCAATTTCACCTTTACACAATACCTTAGATTATTTTTGTTTACAACCTTCGCCTTGACGCTTTAAAAATGCTGTCAATTTGTTATATTTTCCAATATTTACATTATGTGTTAAGTTTAGTTGAGCTTTAATGATTGAATATTGTGCCCATAATATGGAGCTTTTCAAATTTTTCGATAAACTTGCAAAATATGCCAACAAAACGCTTTCGGTGTAGTTGTTGTGTTCTCTAGTCCACTTCAGAAATTTTCCATACGCATTTTCACACACTTTACGAGATTTGGTTGGGATTAAAGTTGCAGCAGCTTGATTGCCGATTTTTATTAATTCTGATGGCGTACATTGAAATTCTTCTTCGACCATTTTGTAAATATTTGACAGTTATCAAATAATTGTGCAGTCACTTTAAGGAGTTATGATTGGTCAGTTACAATTTTTTACTAGTAAAGAAATGAGCCCATCTTTTTACTAGTAAAAAAATGTATTATTTCTAAGGTATGTATTCAGTATTAAAATGATCATATTTTAGATCGTTTGAAGAAAAAAAATAAAAGTCATAAGAATTTCAAAACAAAAAAAAAAACAATGCACTATAAATTTAACAATATAAAAACCAATTAACCAAAAAGAATTATATGGTCCACTAATCGCCAAACCAAGTATATTGAAATAAATTATACTTAGTCCGTTAGTATCAGATCTGTAATTAACGTTGTTTGTGTCTCTGTTAATGTGAACCATTTCTAAAGAGTTCCTTTTTTAATGTATTTTTTCGACGTCTAGGATCTTAACGTCGACAATATTGAGCGTATGGTCACGATCAAGTGCATGGTCCACTGATGCTCAAGATCTCTTTCCAATACGGACATCACTTTAATGCTGTGTGATGCTGTTCCTGCAGACAGTATGATTTACAAAAAAATTCCATACATTGATGGTCTTACTCATAAAATTGTATCACACATCAAACAATTTGTAATAACATTAAAATAGCTAAATACAACACCTATACTTTGAAGAAGGAGTATAGTAAGACCAAAGACATAAAACCTTTCTTCTTAAATAGTCATGTTGGCTGCAAGATACCATATTCGGATTGTTGTGGCCTTTATATAGGTTGGACATAGCAATGGCTAAAATAGCGCATCACACAGCATAAAAGTGATGTGCGTATTGGAAAGAGATCTTGTACATTAGTGGAGCATGCACTTGATCATGACCATACATTCAATCTTGTCGACGTTAAGATCTTAGACGTTGAAAATGACCATAAAAAAATCTTTTTAGAAATAATCGACATTAACATGACACAAACAACATTAATTATAGATCTGATACTAACTGACGATGTACAATTTATTTCAATATACTCGGTTTGGCGGTTAGTTGACCATCTAAAAATGTTTTGTTAATTGGTCCCTGTATTATTAAATTTATAGTGCATTGTTTTTTTTTGGTTTTGATATTCTTGTGACCAGTTTTTTTTTGCTATATGTTTGGTTTTAAATATTTTATGTTTTAACTTTTACATATATATGTTTTTTAAATGTTGATGTGACACCTTATATAATGAAACAGATTTGCAAAATACATATCCGTCACTGTAAACATGGACAAACACCGCGTATTTTTAGCATTTACTTCTGTTCAATACATATGTTTCAGCCATCTAGGCCTCATCGGTTGAACTAGTGAAGCAATGTGTATACAAATTAATACAGATCTGTTAAACAACGGATCTGTATCTGTATATACATTTACGCTAAAATCGTCTCCAAGCCATAACCAGCTTCGTTCTATCAGGCGACACCAATTTAATCAGTGACATCTGATGGAAGAAAGCGACTAGGCCAGAAAAGGCGATCTCCGCTCGAATAGCAAGGCTATTACGAAAAAAAGCGGAAAAATACGTATATTGGTGCTGTCCATTAACACGCGCCAGATGGCTGTAAATATACAAAAAAGGGGATATTTATCAATACGTTTTTGCCGTATTACGCAGTTGTTATATAATGAAACAGATATGCAAAATACATATCCGTCACTGTAAACATGGACAAACACCTCGTATTTTTAGCATTTACTTCTGTTCAATACATATGTTTCAGCCATCTAGGCCTCATCGGTTGAACTAGTGAAGCAATGTGTATACAAATTAATACAGATCTGTTAAACAACGGATCTGTATCTGTATCTATATTTACGCTAAAATCGTCTCCAAGCCATAACCAGTTTCGTTCTATCAGGCGACACCAATTTAATCAGTGACTTCTGACGGAAGAAAGCGACTAGGCCAGAAAAGGCGATCTTCCGGTCGAATAGCAATAGGCTATTACGAAAAAAAAAATAACGTATTTTTCCGCTTTTTTTCGTAATAGCCTTGCTATTTGAGCGGAAGATCGCCTTTTCTGGCCTAGTCGCTTTCTTCCGTCAGATGTCACTGATTAAATTGGTGTCGCCTGATAGAACGAAACTGGTTATGGCTTGGATACGATTTTAGCGTAAATGTAGATACAGATACAGATCCGTTGTTTAACAGATCTGTATTAATTTGTATACACATTGCTTCACTAGTTCAACCGATGAGGCCTAGATGGCTGAAACATATGTATTGAACAGAAGTAAATGCTAAAAATACGAGGTGTTTGTCCATGTTTACAGTGACGGATATGTATTTTGCATATCTGTTTCATTATATAACAACTGCGTAATACGGCAAAAACGTATTGATAAATATCCCTTTTTTTGTATATGACATCTTATATCTATAGTTACATTAATGTTTTAAATTTAATCAATTTTAATATCTGTGTACGTCACTTTTATTTTTTGAACTCTACATTCTGTGAGTATTTTACTATAGCTTTATAAACTATTTATTTACTGTCTTGATCAATAATCTTGTCGTATATCTGAAATATAGAGATAATAAATAAATGAGTTTTAATTGCCAGACCGCTTGCCCGTTTTTATTTTATTTTAACCAATATATATACCTATATATATATATATATATATATATATATATATATATATATATATAACTAGTTTTAAAGTTAAACTTCTTTTAAAATACAATTATTATGTTTATAATAAAGCAAAAAGCTTTATGTAGCGGTGCATTGCGTGTCCAATGGGATAGATCCCTGGTTTTTAATTATTTGTATGGAATTATTTAGATGTAAGTAATTTTTTCTTTAAATTTACGATGGTGCTGATAGATACCTATAGAATAATATAATTCGGTGGTAAAGGAAATTACTGATTGATGAATTAGAGGTGGAAGTCCGTTTTGCTGCCCGTATATTTAACTGCGACAGGGCCGGACTCGAATAAGGAAAAGTCAATTTCTCCATACTACGTGCGATGTTTTTATGAATGCATTACTCATATATATCTTTCACCTTTTTTTTCTTTGTCGCTATACACAACTAAGGTTGTATACTTCTTCTAACTGTAATCATTTCTTCAGAATTCTCGTGTAACTGACATAAAACAGAAATAGAAAATAAAGTGCGTACAGCTAACTGTACTCTGTATTTCAAAGCTTGTTCCTACAACTGAATATTTAGTCTATTTAGTCCCAGAATTTGATTGGCTGATTGATTTTTGCGGGATTTTAATACTAAACACTTTATTTATTTTAATATTACTTCCTAAATTTCTTTCATAACTTCAATTATTATGTAAATATTCTTTCAATGGAGACTGTGGTTAAATAATAATTTAAAAAGGTATATAACCCCTTACCACAAATTGATAGTCGTATCCTAAATACGTATTTCGACAACTAAGTTGTCATCATCAGTAGGTAAAAACTACTAATTAAAGTCACACGGGGCACAATAAAGTAAGATAAACGCTTACGCACAACTACTATACACTGCAACCCTGTAAAGACTAAATTTACCATGCACATTTCAAACTACGAGATAAAACACTTGCCTCTTTGGAAAAGGTTCTTAAACATCTGTTAACATATCGAACAAAGGGACGGCAAAAATTCTTCTCTAAATACGGCGCCAACTAAAAACGATTTTAAAGCTACGGTGACTTACTAATAAACTAAATGAAACACCTATATTTCCACAAAACACTAGTATAATTAAATGTATGAGCATTTCATGTGCAATGTACAAATTAATTGTTATTATTTAAACGTGTTATATTCCAATACGCAGGTAATGACAAAATCTATATTGGGTCCGAATGTAGAAACACTTTCCATTAACAAAAGGTTAAGAAGTCGTATCGTAAAGGCCGAACTCTCATGACAATTCTGAGAAAGACAAAATTAAGAAGAGGCGTTATATGTGAAAAACTAGACATCCGGCTTGTTGTATTATACTAAATGAGAATAACAATCCTCGTGAAAAGGGTCAATAAATAATTAGATATTGTAGGTGTATGATTTAGAATTTAATTATAAATAGGTGACAATGTGTTATATTAAATGAGAAACCATTTCGGTGAACAGGAGGTTTATGAATAATTAAATATTGTAGGTATATAAATTTAAAAGTTAATTATAAATAGGTGACAATGTTCTAGTTAAGGGGTTAAGCAATTTAATATAATAAAAGTTAATTATAAATAGGTGGCATGTCCTGGTTAAGGAGTTAAGCAAAATAAAATAATGTATAGAATTCACGGTAGGCTCTAGGTGAAACATGATAAATAAATTTTATAAACAAAAACATCCGGTACATCTGTTCCCCAAAACGCGAAACAAGATTTACATTTCGTGAAACAAGCCGAATGCCTCATTCAAAAACCATTGTTTAGGAGGTAATTGTATTATTTCACGTGTATGGATTCCCACATGTCTATAATTACTGATGTTACATCCCCCACCCACTTATAAAAATGTGAATAGACTGCTGAACGGTATTGGAGATTTATCGCTATTCAAGGAGGTATGTTTATTTTTCGCGATAAATATACTTTCGTAAGCATCAAGTTCATGGGGTTTATTAATTCCTTTTATCAATTTCAAACCTGTAATCGGTACATTGTGTAGTGTGCTCAAAGCGTGATTTGCGACATTTGATTTATCCGGTCTATTGTATTTGATATGTGCTATGTGTTCTTTAAAACGTGTTATTATGGGTCGTTTAGTTTGGCCTATATATTTCAAATTACAATCCGCGCAACTAATTTCATAGATCCCTGATTTCGAATTGGAATTGATTTTATCTTTAGTATTCCCTAGCAGACTTTTGATAGTGTTTTCAGACCGAAATGCTACCTGGAGACCTCTTTCTTTCACAATTCTATTAATGTTTTTCGTGACAGGGTGGTATGGTAGACATATGTACTTTTTCTCTTGGTTATTTTGGGGTATCAAACTCGTGGATTCGCGGATCGTATTTTTTATTTTAGTTTTTCTAATTAATTTATTGATTATTTCTATGTCAAAGCCATTGTATGTCGCAATATTTTTAATGAAATCTAGTTCTGTTTCATATCTCTCCTTTGTTAACGGAAAATTTAGTAACCGATTGACTAAAAAGTTAAAGGAAGCAGTCTTATGTTGATAACTATGATTTGAATCCGCGGTGATGAATCTATTAACGTTGGTTTCTTTCCGGAAAATATCGATTTCTATTTTATGTTTATTTCTAATCAGTAAAGTATCTAAAAATGATATCAATGGTATCAAAAACAACACTAAATATTTCCCTAGAGTCTGGATTAGGTATGTAGATGACATTCTTGCGATTTTTGACACACGGAAATGCGAATTAGACATGTTTGTTAATCAATTAAATTTGAAATATCCGACTATTAAATTTACGGTAGAAAAGGAACAATACGGCAAGATATCATTTTTAGATACTTTACTGATTAGAAATAAACATAAAATAGAAATCGATATTTTCCGGAAAGAAACCAACGTTAATAGATTCATCACCGCGGATTCAAATCATAGTTATCAACATAAGACTGCTTCCTTTAACTTTTTAGTCAATCGGTTACTAAATTTTCCGTTAACAAAGGAGAGATATGAAACAGAACTAGATTTCATTAAAAATATTGCGACATACAATGGCTTTGACATAGAAATAATCAATAAATTAATTAGAAAAACTAAAATAAAAAATACGATCCGCGAATCCACGAGTTTGATACCCCAAAATAACCAAGAGAAAAAGTACATATGTCTACCATACCACCCTGTCACGAAAAACATTAATAGAATTGTGAAAGAAAGAGGTCTCCAGGTAGCATTTCGGTCTGAAAACACTATCAAAAGTCTGCTAGGGAATACTAAAGATAAAATCAATTCCAATTCGAAATCAGGGATCTATGAAATTAGTTGCGCGGATTGTAATTTGAAATATATAGGCCAAACTAAACGACCCATAATAACACGTTTTAAAGAACACATAGCACATATCAAATACAATAGACCGGATAAATCAAATGTCGCAAATCACGCTTTGAGCACACTACACAATGTACCGATTACAGGTTTGAAATTGATAAAAGGAATTAATAAACCCCATGAACTTGATGCTTACGAAAGTATATTTATCGCGAAAAATAAACATACCTCCTTGAATAGCGATAAATCTCCAATACCGTTCAGCAGTCTATTCACATTTTTATAAGTGGGTGGGGGATGTAACATCAGTAATTATAGACATGTGGGAATCCATACACGTGAAATAATACAATTACCTCCTAAACAATGGTTTTTGAATGAGGCATTCGGCTTGTTTCACGAAATGTAAATCTTGTTTCGCGTTTTGGGGAACAGATGTACCGGATGTTTTTGTTTATAAAATTTATTTATCATGTTTCACCTAGAGCCTACCGTGAATTCTATACATTATTTTATTTTGCTTAACTCCTTAACCAGGACATGCCACCTATTTATAATTAACTTTTATTATATTAAATTGCTTAACCCCTTAACTAGAACATTGTCACCTATTTATAATTAACTTTTAAATTTATATACCTACAATATTTAATTATTCATAAACCTCCTGTTCACCGAAATGGTTTCTCATTTAATATAACACATTGTCACCTATTTATAATTAAATTCTAAATCATACACCTACAATATCTAATTATTTATTGACCCTTTTCACGAGGATTGTTATTCTCATTTAGTATAATACAACAAGCCGGATGTCTAGTTTTTCACATATAACGCCTCTTCTTAATTTTGTCTTTCTCAGAATTGTCATGAGAGTTCGGCCTTTACGATACGACTTCTTAACCTTTTGTTAATGGAAAGTGTTTCTACATTCGGACCCAATATAGATTTTGTCATTACCTGCGTATTGGAATATAACACGTTTAAATAATAACAATTAATTTGTACATTGCACATGAAATGCTCATACATTTAATTATACTAGTGTTTTGTGGAAATATAGGTGTTTCATTTAGTTTATTAGTAAGTCACCGTAGCTTTAAAATCGTTTTTAGTTGGCGCCGTATTTAGAGAAGAATTTTTGCCGTCCCTTTGTTCGATATGTTAACAGATGTTTAAGAACCTTTTCCAAAGAGGCAAGTGTTTTATCTCGTAGTTTGAAATGTGCATGGTAAATTTAGTCTTTACAGGGTTGCAGTGTATAGTAGTTGTGCGTAAGCGTTTATCTTACTTTATTGTGCCCCGTGTGACTTTAATTAGTAGTTTTTACCTACTGATGATGACAACTTAGTTGTCGAAATACGTATTTAGGATACGACTATCAATTTGTGGTAAGGGGTTATATACCTTTTTAAATTATTATGTAAATGTTCGTTTTCTAAATATGTTTAAATAAAATTATCAGAAACCATATTTATTTCTACTTAGCATGTATCCTGGTTATTTTTTTACGAACAAAAGCGACCAAAATAAAACTTTAAGTATATTTACTTATTTCTCTTCCTTATTATTTTATTTAGCTTTTAGTTTTCTATCTGGTTCACAAATTAATTATTCTCTTACTCAGATTACATTGTATGAAATTTATTTCTTAATAAAAAAAAAATAAGTTATCCATTCATATTATATAAAGAAAGATCTGAATCATCAAAGGCATCATTAACGTGATGGAGCTATACGTAGACGTAGGTCTAACTAGGTAGGTAGGAACACTATTAAAGTTCAGGACCCGGGGGCGGGCATTTCCATTTTCTTCAACTAAGCAGCACAGTTAAATTATATTTTGCGAACACTTTAATGCCCGGTTTCTGAAACTCCAGTTAAGTACTTACCGGGCAGATACCTGCCTGTTAAGAATATATGTGTTTCTGAAAGGCGTGTTAGTGACGTCATAGCAGATATCTTTTCTTCAAGGTTATCGGCTCAAAATCGACGGGTTACCGGACAGTTCTTGATAAGTGAAAGTGGAGCTGGATTGTATGACAAATGAGTAATTCGGACGAACTTCATAATTCACAGTTACATAAAAACATCAAAGTATAAACGTTTGCGGATATCTTATTTTTAAATAACTGTATTACACTATATTCTGAGCAATGGAAATAGAGATATATGATGAATCAACCTCTTCCTCTGGTGAAAAAGAATTAGAAATGTATATAAATATAATGCCTCAACAAAGGATATATCGCGAGAGAACAAATCTCTTTGAAAGTTTTAGTGATGATGAATTTCACCAACGCTTTCGACTCACTAAGGAATCTGTAGTGAATTTATTGGACATAATTGGACCAAATATTAGTCCGATAACGCAACGGAATAAGAGTTTAACTGCGTTAAACCAATTGTTATTGACACTACGTTTCTTGGCTACTGGAACATTTCAGAATGTTGATGTTATAGGAATTCACAAATCAACAGTGTGCAGAATTTTAAAAAAAGTGCTAATTGCTTTAGCAAGACTCTCTGCAAATTACGTTGTAATGCCAAACACACCAGAACAAATTGCTGCAATGAAAACACAGTTTTCTGCTATGTATGGTTTTCCAAATGTTATCGGATGTGTTGATGGAACCCATATTAAAATCCAGTCACCTGGAGGTGAAAATGCTGAACGGTATCGCAATAGAAAAGTATACTTTTCATACAATGTACAAGTTGTTTGTACCCCACAGTTAAGAATCCAAAGAATTGATGCCCGTTGGCCAGGTTCGACACTTGACAGTTCAGTTTTTAATTCATCTCAATGTAAAATTAAAATGGAGCAGGAAATACAGCATAGTTTATTACTTGGAGATAGTGCATATCCATGCAAAAGATATTTAATGACACCCATTTTAAATCCAAGAAATGATGGAGAAGTCCAATACAACTATGCCCAAATACGGACCCGAAACTGCATTGAAAGATGTTTTGGGGTGTGTAAAAGAAGATTTCCTGCTTTAGCAATAGGTATGCGAACTGCAAAGGCCACCACATTGATAGCAATTGTGGCTGCAGCAGTTCTACATAACATTGCTATTGATTAAGGCAACGCCATACCTATTCATGAATTTCCATTTGAGGAAATGCTGCAAGAGGTTGGTGCCGCACCTGCATTAGAAGAAAATGATGGTTTTGAAGCAAGAAGAGAATTAATTAATAATCATTTTATGTAATAATTCGCTGTAGTGGATAAGTGTATATATTTGGGAATACTTTGTAATAAATATTATTTCATTTTCCTGTTCTTTCTTTAATCTGTGTTAATTACTAAAAACCCTAACAAAGTAATACACATGCTATAGATACAATTTAAAAAAAACGAGATTTCAGTAAAAAAGTATATTCAAAATTTAACAAAATAAAAATAAGAGGAAGTAAATAAAAAATTAACATTAATTGTGTAAGAAAAAATACAAAAAAAAACAAAAAAAAAAGTAATACAACAATTACAAAACAAAATATTTTTCACTGTTTCAGGTCTTTTAATTTAATTCGTAATTCTGTTTCTTTTACTTCATATCCCAATACTTTTATACGAAGTTTGTAATCTGCTATTTTATTTTTTTTTAATTAACAAGTCCAATTCTTGCTCCTTTACTCGTAGCTCCATATCTAATATTTTACTTTTCTTTCTTATTAGTTCAACCTCATTTTTTGTTTTTGTTGCTTTTCTATCGATTATCGATCTTGCTACACTATGCAATTCTTTTCTTTTTTGACCCCTTGCTGTACCACTTATAGGAAGGACATTGGCAGCTTCTAATGCAGGTATTGGACCAGTAGGTGCTGTTATGTTTGAAGTGGATGGTTCACATTTAGTTTCTGGAATCTCATCTCTTGTGATTGTGTGAGATGTGCTTGCTATTGATGAGATTGGTACTGATGTGGTACTTTGACATGTAACTGTATATGCATGCTCTCTATTTACACTGTTTGTAATATTAGGATCACATTCTACTTCAACTGTCTCAATTACTGAAAAGAAATTAAATATAGTTTTTTATTCTCTAAATGCAATAACAAAAATATACCATCACTATATAACTGGCAAATGCTATCGAATATATTTGCATCTGGTAAAAATTGATCCTTTAAATTCCTGTAAATTATTCTGTAATCGAATTCATCGCTCTGAGGTGTGAAATTACCTCCACCAGTTTTAAATTGCTCAGCCTGAAAATATAACTCAATTAAGAAATGGACTATTGTTTAATATAAATATACATACTCTATCAATAAACAGATTCTTCCTTGCTTTTCTTTTTAGGAAGGCGTACAATTCTTTTAATTGCTTTGCAGTTCTCTTCCCTGTTTCACTGCTTTTGTTATACAACTCGGCAATCCCTCCCACTCCCAAGTTTTATTTTTTTCCTGTATCGTTACAGAATCTGTTTTTTTATTTTCAATGATGTGTTTATATTTTTCCACTGCATTCAACAATATTTCTTTTTCGAACGCGCTGAAATTTTTTCCCCTTTTTTCCATTTTAATAAATGTTGTTTAACTCACCAAACACTACTTGAAAAAGAGTTTTTCGGCTGTCGGGTTATATTATGAACACTTCCATAACACTGCTTTCAAGTTTGTTTACCAAACGATAGGTGGCAAGAAAACTTTTAAATATAAAAATTACTAAAGGATTTGTCACTGTTTTCAGAAACAGTTTTCCTATCGAGTAGATATCTGTAAGATATCTGTTAGGTATGCGTCAGGTATCCAAGAGATATCTGACAGATATCTGTCCGCTTTCAGAAACCGGGCATAAGTAATGTTCATATTTTGTTTGCTCTTTTTAAGACTGTCTTTCATCTAAGGATTCTATGTTTTTTTATAAGAATTTTAGGAAGTTAATAGTGACTCAATCTGAACTATTGATTTTAGTAAGCATTTTAAACACACATAGTTAATATTTTAACGTTATAGTAATAAATTTAATAACATATGCTCAACATTAAGGTCTTGTACAATTTCATTCCGCTATTGAAATAAACTTTTCTTGCACAGATGTAATTGTTAACAAATAGGTAATTGTTTATCAGTAATTTAGTAGATGTAGTTGCCTAGCTGAAAATTTATTTCGGCACGCAATAGAGTAATGCGGTGCGGATATAGCATAGACTTTCTAATTTGAAACAGAATAAAGAAATCCCTTGATTGCGACAGTGGTTTTAATGCCCGATAAAACAAGAACCCCATTATACATTCTGATAAAGTATTTTTCTGCACGTAGGTGCTTACCTTGATAGTTTAAAACAGTACAAAATGAAAGTATTTAATCAAATAGATATACATTTACTGTCATTATGCAAGACAATTGACCAAATAAGTGGAAAATTTAAGAAAATTTTTATTACTTGTATTATTTAGTTAACATATATTAATTATATTATGGCAAAACTAAACATATTTATCCAAATTATTATTTTTATAGCAATAAATAAAAATAATGACCTGAACCAGTAGGTACTTACTTAAAACGTAAACTCGAATGTTTAAAGATCTACATTTCTTAAAACTTTTTTAATTTGCCTGAAAATAAGACACTGTAACTACTATCTACTTGATTAGTATATTACTTATATGTCTAATACAAAGGTATTTTTAATAATATAAAATATTATTAAAAATCTGGTGTGAAGAACACAAATGCAGGTTCACTATTAATATTTTCTGTGACGTGTCCGAATATATCCCATCCCCAGAGACGTAGATACGTATTTCACATTTCTACAGGCTCATCGGTACGCTCCTGCTGGAGAAAGGATATTCCCAGACACATTCACAGAAAAGAACCACATCGCCCTATCACCGTAATTATTCAGACCGAACCCAGAAGTAAATTCGGCGCTGCCTGTTGTCAGACAGCCGAAGTACCTCGCATACCGTCCACATAATTAATGTGAAGTAACGACGTCCTTCCAAAGGTTGGCACTGCCAAACTCTCTAGAAAACTGCATTTTATTTGTGTCTTCACTCATACTACGGCTTAACCGCATGTGTAATGTATCAGAATAATTGAAACATACATGAGTAGGTAAACCCCACCAGTTTTGTATAATATAAAGGTATTTTTAATAATATAAAGGTATTTTTAATAATATAAAATATTATTAAAAATCTGGTGTGAAGAACACAAATGCAGGTTCACTATTAATATTTTCTGTGAACGTGTCCGAATATATCCCATCCCCAGAGACGTAGATACGTATCTCACCTTTCTACAGGCTCATCGGTACGCCCCTGCTGGAGAAAGGATATTCCCAGACACATTCACAGAAAAGAACCACATCGCCCTATCACCGTAATTATTCAGACCGAGCGCAAAAGTAAATTCGGCGCTGCCTGTTGTCAGACAGCCGAAGTACCTATGCAGTTTTCTAGAGAGTTTGGCTGTGCCAACCTTTGGAAGGACGTCGTTACTTCACATTAATTATGTGGACGGTATGCGAGGTACTTCGGCTGTCTGACAACAGGCAGCGCCGAATTTACTTCTGCGCTCGGTCTGAATAATTACGGTGATAGCACGATGTGGTTCTTTTCTGTGAATGTGTCTGGGAATATCCTTTCTCCAGCAGGGGCGTACCGATGAGCCTGTAGAAAGGTAAAATACGTATCTACGTCTCTGGGGATGGGATATATTCGGACACGTTCACAGAAAATATTAATAGTGAACCTGCATTTGTGTTCTTCACACCAGATTTTTAATAATATTTTACATTATTAAAAATACCTTTGTATTATACAAAACTGGTGGGGTTTACCTACTCATGTATGTTTCAATTATTCTGATACATTACACATGCGGTTAAGCCGTAGTATGAGTGAAGACACAAATAAAATGCAGTTTTCTAGAGAGTTTGGCTGTGCCAACCTTTGGAAGGACGTCGTTACTTCACATTAATTATGTGGACGGTATGCGAGGTACTTCGGCTGTCTGACAACAGGCAGCGCCGAATTTACTTCTGCGCTCGGTCTGAATAATTACGGTGATAGGGCGATGTGGTTCTTTTCTGTGAATGTGTCTGGGAATATCCTTTCTCCAGCAGGGGCGTACTGATGAGCCTGTAGAAAGGTGAAATACGTATCTACGTCTCTGGGGATGGGATATATTCGGACACGTTCACAGAAAATATTAATAGTGAACCTGCATTTGTGTTCTTCACACCAGATTTTTAATAATATTTTATATTATTAAAAATACCTTTGTATTATACAAAACTGGTGGGGTTTACCTACTCATGTATGTTTCAATTATTCTGATACTTATATGTATGTTGCTTTGCGGAGAGTTTCCCCAAAATACTTGTAAAAATATTATATAAATAAACAAGAAAATATATGTATATGTATCACTTCAGAAACAAAATTCGAATAATTGAGGAAATACATCTACTACATTAACACCTTCAACTCAAACAAATGAAAGTCAAGGACGCGTGACCTTAGCGGTAGTAGTAATTATAATGCGCAGCAATTGGCTTAGCACACTAAATATATAATATTATGCTTTTTATTAAACTTTGACAAAATAAATCAGACGAGCAAATAATATTTCAAAATAAACTATTATTAAATAGAAAATGAGTTACTTTAATTATTGTATCGACCCGATATTATGTTGTGTCTTGTTGTTTGTATTTATTCCCCCAAGTCATTTAATTATTTAAAGCTTAACTAATTCTATTTGAAGAAGTATGTACACTTGTCTGCTATACTGAATACCGAAAATATGACTGCCAGAGCTGTGCCAACATCGCTAAACCAACATCTCGCATAAACTTTAAAAGTTCATCTTTTTATTCTAAGAACTAACTAAACGAAATTAGAACGATGTTAGTTTATAGCGTCCTTGATAATTACGAGGGCTTTATTTTTGCTATCGTTGTATATAAATAAACTCATATAACAAATGGAGAATAATTTTTTTATGAATTTTTGAAAAAATGTAATTCGTCAATGTATAAATCTTACGTTTTCCATCATCACTTCAAGTTCTATTTAACTACCGAATACGACTTGTGAGGACGAGAGATGCATATAACGTGAAATATAATGTAATTTAAAGTAAATGATATCGGAAAAATATATCAAGAAATAAAATGAGCTGCTATGACAACTCCAAAGTTGTGGTCTCGGTAAGATTAAACCATGTATTTACTGTTCATTAGACCACATTCGTTATAATGCGCTATGAACATATTAGAGTTGGACGAATTCATTATATCCTATCTGATCCAGTATAGTGGTGTTTGTCTAACAGTTACGATTAAGTTATATTATTCATTCATGTTTTGTTGTTGCTTTGAATTTAATAATTTTTGTTCCTTAAATAATTGTCTTATCAATATTTCTATATTTCTATATCGATTGGTACGTTTAAAAAGTAAATATATATATTATATGTTAACTTGTATTAAATATAACAATATACTCTTTAGACAACATGAAATATATATATATATATATATATATATATCTTTATTGTAGCTTAGAATAAGTCCATCTCTATTTCAAATTATAATAATTATTCTGATTTGATAAATGTAAAATAAACTTTAACTGTAACGCTGAGTTTGAAATATTTCTTTAAAATAAGAAAGTTTATGAAGCGAAAGATGTATTGACTTAATTTTATTTAAATTATACTAGCAGCAATGTAGATTTAAAGATTCACATTAATACTCCTGTAAATAATAATTTGCTTCTCTAATATCAATTAAATTCATTAGAAAGATTATGGTTTTATGCAAAAACATAATTTTCACAATTATTAACTTTTTAACAAATCATCCCTAATACCTCTTCCCTTCTAAATCACCTACGCTCTTTGCACTTTTTGTTCGCGCAGCTTTGTGATGACGTATGTGGTATACTTTAAATGTTTTCACTATACCTTTGAGATACATTTTTTATAATAAACTGATAATGAAATTTCCCAATTACAACTAGACGTCGTATAGGGGAGACCGAGGGCAGTGAGGACCACCGGGGTAACTAGAACCCCATAGGGGTTCACATGTATTTTAAATTGTGCACTCTATATGTTATCTGTTAGATGGCGGTAGTAGTAAGGAACGTTCTGTCAACGTCGTCACACGAATACGTTTAATTGTGATATTTTACAAAAAAAATCAAACTTTCATATTAATTTGATGTAAATTTTATGTCGAAATATTATTTATTACTAGGTGACACTTAAAACACTAAAAAATATTAGGATTGTAGTAGTGATATACATTAAATTAGCAATAAAGCTAACCTAAACTTTTACTAACACATGTATCCTATGCTGCTTGATAAACAACTATTTACTTTGATGTAGTGAGGATCACTGAAATCAGGGCAAGCAGGACTGTGGTCCTCATTACCTCATATTTTAATCTGTAATAAAATATTAAAAAAATGGTTTGTTCTTAGATGAGAAATTATAAGAGGAAGCGAGATTTACCTGAATGGGCTCAAGATGATGTTAATAATGCAATTCAAGCAGTACATAGTGGAGTAGGTATTAGGGAAGTTTCTAGCTGATTTTAGATTCCAAAATCTTACTTAATTAGGTACTTAAAGCAAAATACAAAAAATATTTCTGGATCATTATTTGAGAGATATAATCCTGTGTATTCTGAGGATAATGAGCAGTTATTAGTGAACTATTTATTAGAAATGCAATCGAGTTTATGGTCTTACTCCATTAGATGTAAGACGCATGGCTTACGATCTGGCCGAAACACTAAATATTAAACAACCGTTTAATAAAACAAAGAAAATTGTTGGTCTGGACTGATTGCATAGTTTCTTGAAAAGAAACTCCCAATTATTCTTAAGCCGGAAGCCACGGGTTTTAATAGGGCTGTAGGTTGCAACAAAGATCAAGTTTCAAATTTCTTTGTCCTCTTGAAAACAGTTTTTGAGAAATATAATTTTGGCAGTGACCGTATCTACAACTACGACGAGACTGGTATTAGCTGTACCAAAGCCCACTAAAATATTAGCAAAAACGGGACAGTAACAAATGGGAAGAATCGTAAGTGGAGAAAGGGGTTCCAATAAAACTTTGGCTTGCAGTTTCTGTTAGCGGTAACTATATTCCTCCGTTTTATTTGTTTCCTCGGAAAAGATTAGTACCAGCATTGTTAGGCGGTGCACCGATCATTTCGAAGAACATTCTAAACTTAGCAAAGAAAGGCCAGTACTAATGATTTTAGATTACATATATATATATATATATATATATATATATATAAATATAATATTTTCGTGACCTTGGTATGATATGGTAAATTCAATCAGTTGGCGATTAAAGGTCTCGTTTACTTCAAAGTATATATATTTAAAACAACCCTACATGTTTCGGCAATGATGTTAAATATATATATTTTATATCCTTGATAAAGGCATAAAGGCTACGCGAATTCGTTCTTTTAAATCTTCTAAATTGTTCGGTTTGTTAAAATACACTTTCGATTTCAAATAACCCCACAAAAAAAAGTCTAACGGAGTCAGGTCAGGAGAACGAGGTGGCCATTCTATGGCGCCTCTCCGTCCAATCCATTTATTGGGAAATATTTCGTCAAGACAGCGAACCTCTACACCATAATGGGGAGGCGCCCCATCTTGTTGAAACCAAATATTTGGATGGGGTACATCACCATCCTCGTGATTTGGGAAAATAACAGCGAGCGCTGGAACCAGTTCAAATCTTAAAAATTCTAAATTCTAAATTCTAATATGGTAATAAAATGCGTCGTCCAATCATTCCAACCCATACGTTAACTTTTCCTCTGCGCTGAGTGTGACACGCTTGAGTCCAATGCGGATTGTTCTGCGACCAATATCTGCAATTATGGCGGTGAACAAATCCATTTAGGCAGAACATAGCTTCATCTGAGAAGACGATGTTTTCCAAGAAATTTGGATTTTGGTCACAACTTAACATTACGTCTTCACAGAACTGCAGTCGAAGATCTTCGTCATCCTCATGTAATTCCTGTACAAGTTGAACTTTGTAAGGACGATAGTGTTCTTTTTTAAATAAGTTGACGACAAATGAGTGAGCCACCTGATTGGCTAACGCAAGTTGTCTGGTGGAAACATGATGCCTTTCTTCTGCTTCTAGAAGCACATTTAATTTCACATCTTCTCCTACTTGAGGTCTACCTTGCCGTGGTCGATCTTTTACGGATCCAGTTTCGGTAGACTTTCCAACTAGTTTTGTCACCGTAGACCTGGTAATTGGAGGTCTATCAGGGTGTTCATGGTTAAACAATTCGCATGCTTCTGCATGCGTTCTTTGTCTGTCCCCGTACCCAACCATAATTAAAATTTCGATTCTTTCTAGCTCAGATAAATGTGCCATTTTTTATATTAGCGAAAATTAACAATTTTTACGCAATATCTCAAAAATTTAACGTCAAAAATAGAAGTAAATAATTCAACAATGTTGTCGCAATAGAAACAATTTCAAACTAAAATTTGTGTACATAAATTGTATAAAAAGAAGCAAGAATGTCATAAAGAAATATCTTGCAAAAAAGTGCGTGTTTTTGTTTTTGTAAATTTTTTGCATAGTAACATGAGTACATGTTCTTTTGACGATCCGGTTTATTCAAGAAGAATATTTAAGTCCTCACACAAGACAGAAGTGTGAAAAAACTTACCTACATATTTCAGTAAATTTTGTAAGCTTAATTAGTTTTTGAAATCTTCAATTTTTGGGCGATAATTTTAATTAAGAAATGGTCTGCCACATCATGTCAATTTTTTAAATAAATTAAACTTCTTTGGCCTTTTTTTGTGAAACTATTTAATGTTAAATAAGATTTTTTAATAAGTAATTGGCCGATTGGGAAGACGAATTTCTTTTGACCTGGAGCGAATAACGCAGATTACTATTGATCGCAAAGCATTTACACTCGTCTGGGACAGTGTCAGTTGGTTGGTGGGGTCCATTTTGAAAATTTACGTTAACTGTTCCAATAAATTTAAGTTCAGATGTATTTTTTTAATTTAATTTTAATTTTGTACAAAAATAAAATTTTCGTATTTTTTTCTAAATTTATATCATTTTTTCAAAAAAATTGTGATGCAACATACAAATTGTTTTATATCACTATTTGGTGGATATAAAGATCTACCAAAAACGAGAAAAAATAATATGGTTGCCATTTAAAGAAAGTGTTGATAACGTCATCACTCGAAAACCAATGACGTCATAGAAAAAAATTGTATGTCAAAAGCGTTTTAAAAAAGAAAATTTACCTGTCCAAGCGTTTTTCCAAAAAATGTAAAATAATGCGGTTATATGCTTGGTTCCAAACTTTATGACCACACTGTATATATATATATATATATATATATATATATATATATATATATATATATATATATGGTAAATTCAATCAGTTGGCGATATATATTTCAAGTATATATATTTCGAAGTATACCCAGACCTTTAATCGCCAACTGATTGAATTTACCATATCATACCAATGTATATGATTGTTTCGGCCTTTACTTGATGAAATTCCATTATAACTATTAAGATAAAATAAAACAAATTTTATGAATTTCACTTTTTAATTATCACTGTAACGAGTCGTTTCGCACCAACCTGGGCTTCGTCAGACATATAACTAACTTATTTACAAAATATTTTTTATATTAAACACAAGTAAACAGTAACAAGCAAAAACACATGTTTTATTTTAAAAAATAGTCAGAGGGATGGGTGCTTTTTACTACGGGATGTCTATACAAAACTTTCGCTACGGTTTATAAAAAAAAAAAAAAAAAAATGTACTGTTCTTAAGTAATAAAACTAAAGGTTTACATTATATTACAGGGATAAAGAATTCTATGGAAAAATACAAAAATACTATACACTTCAAGCACAAAAATTTGTAAATATTTAAGAAAGTTTGACATTAATACAGCGTTTAAAACTAATAACAATTTATCCAAATTTATAAAAAACAATAAGGATTTAACAAACAACAATAAAAAGTCAGGGGTCTATGAGTTAACCTGCGGTAGTTGCTCTATGACTTATATCGGACAGACAGGCAGGTCGTTTGAAGTACGCGTCAAAGAACATTTTTCTTCATTTAGAAATAATAAAAGTGACTCTTCATATGCGTCTCATATCAATTCAACGAACCACAATTTTAACAAAGAATTTAAAATATTACATATAGAAAATAAGGGCAAAAAACTTAATTTATTAGAGTCACTGGAAGTCAATAAAATAAAGAAAACTGACAAGATCTTAAATGATCAATTAGAAACAAATAATTCACCCTTACTTAATCTATTTATTTGATTTGCAGACAGTTAGATAGTGTATAGTATTTTTGTATTTTTCCATAGAATTCTTTATCCCTGTAATATAATGTAAACCTTCAGTTTTATTACTTAAGAACAGTACATTTTTTTTTTTTATAAACCGTAGCGAAAGTTTTGTATAGACATCCCGTAATAAAAAGCACCCATCCCTCGGCGATTAAAGGTCTGGTTCATTACTTCAAAGTATATATATTTAAAACAACCCTACATGTTTCGGCAATGATGCCTTTGTCAAGGTAATAAAAAATATAGATATAAAAAAATAAAATAAATATAGATATTTTTTATTCCCTTCACAAAGGCATCATTGCCGAAACATGTAGGGTTGTTTTAAATATATATACTTTGAAGTAATGAACCAGACCTTTAATCGCCGACTTATTAAGTTTACCTTATATATATAACATTAGATAAATTATTGGAATTTTCGGCTTTTATATGAAATATTTACAAATATCAAGTTAGTATGTATGTAATTGTAAAGTAAGGGGGGATGTAAACATTGCTGTCTACAAATTACAAAGCAAATCATACGAAATTTTTAATTGAAAAAATGTCTGACTCGAACCCAAGTCTACAGCTTTCCGGGCTGTCGTCATTACCACTAGACCACAATAGACCCAGGTTCAAGTTATTCAGAAATGCATTATAAAGTAACAGTGTTGATGAATCAGATGTCAGTTGAATGTCAGTTGAATGTAGAATGTAGGTCACGAAAATATTATATATTTATATATATATCACTATATTGTCCTAGTGTTTTACAATTGAATAAATTCCAAACGCTTCGAGCTCTACAATAGTCTTCATCACTTATGTCACTATCTGATAGTATATCATAAAAGCACTCCTTGTCGTGTAATTCCGCGAATGAAAGAATTTCATAAGACGTAACATAGTTATATGGTAATACACCCTTCTGCCACATTAATTCAAATTTTTCATCGATACAGTATCTTCTAGTTTCCTCACATTGTTCATTATCTAAATTGGATGATAATTTCATCAAAGAGGAATTCCTAAATCGAAGTGAGTCTATAGATCTCAACTTTTAGAACACGTTTCTTTTCTTACCATTACAATCTATCATATCTCCAATGTGAACTTTTTTTGAAAATGAAATATATTTCTCTTTATTTTATGCAATAACATCTACATCCTTCTTTTCCAGTGCCAGCACTTTTACAAACAAATGTGTATCATAATTTGATAAACTATGAAAGATACTAGGTATGTATCGGGCCTCTTTATAATTTATATTGCATACTATATGTGCTGCACCCCGATACAATCCACTCATATGATCATGATCACGAACTTTTTCTTCAGGGACTGTTATTGCTTTTTCACAAATATGATGAACTGTCTCTTGCTCATATTTATCACGCTCTTCATCAGTTAAAGCTTTCATTTCTACCTCTTTACTGAAATAATTTTTATATAAAAAAGTAACATCAGCTCTCTAGCTCTCTAATAAAAGATGTGTCTGCATAAACGCAATTTACTCAGATTATCATCAAAACTACATTTCGCATAATAAGCAAAAGAATATGGTTCATGTTCGAAACATTTCACAGTAACTGGTTTGGGAGGATCCGGTTCTGACGTATCAATAGGTTTTAATATAGCTTCAAAATCAGTATAAACCACAAAAGGAACTCTTAATTGTCTATCAAATTTTAATGCATATTCTGATAATTCCTGTTGGTACTTATTTATTTTTAATTCTATGCCGGGAAACACTGCCTTCACCTGCTTACAATCTTCGTTTTCATGTCTTCGTAATTTATCTTCGCATGTTAAGAAAATTAAGCGCCCTTCACATATGTATTTTTAATGTCCTGGTAAAAATTTCGTTGACGAAACTAGTCACGACAAATTCTTAGTCCAACTTCTTTCTCTTCTTCTTTCTCAACCTGTATCCGTCCACTCCTGGACGTAGGTCTCTCTCAATCTTTTCCACTCGTCTCTATCTTGTGCAGTATGGACCCATCGCCTTCCCGCTACGCCTCTGATATCATCCACCCATCCCTTTGCAGGGCGTCCCACACCTCTTTTTGTTTGTCTTGGTCTCCATTCCGTGATTTTGTGTGGCCATATATCCTCGGTTTGTCTAGCTATCTGTCCGGCCCACGCCCATTTCATTTTTGCTATTTCCCATATAACGTCTCTTATCTTCGTTCTTTTTCTGATATCTTCGCACCTGATCCTATCTCTTAGTGAAATACCAAGCATGCTCCTTTCCATGGCTCTTTGTGATGTTCTGAGTTTATTGGCGGAAGCCTTGGTCAGGCTTATAGTTTCAAGTCCGAAGGTTTGGACTGGCAGAACACATGTGTTGTACACTTTAGTTTTTAGGTTTATTGGAATTTCCTTATTTATAAGTACGTGTCCCAACTTGCTGAAAACTATCCAGGCGAGCCTGATTCGTCTAGTGATTTCTGCATGCTGGTTTTCTTTTCCAAGCTTAATAACGTGACCCAGATATATATATTCCTCTACGCATTCAATGTGGTTATTGTTTATGTATATGTTGGCATCATCAGGGCTTAGTATTTTCGTCTTGCTGTAATTCATTTTTAGACCTACGTCTGCAGATGTTCGGCCCAATTGTTGTAGCATTTCATTTAGTTCTTCTATGCTGTCTGCTATCAAGACTATATCATCAGCAAACCTAAGGTGGTTTAGTTTAGAACCATTAACGTTGACACCTTTGTTGTGCCAATCTAGCCGTTTAAAAACATCTTCCAGGGCCAACGTGAATAGTTTCGGTGAAATGACATCTCCCTGGCGTACTCCTCTTTGTAGTGGTATTTTGTCTGTTTTCGTGGTTTCATCAATTTTAATATGTATTGATGCTTCCTCATAGATGTTTTGGATTATTTGTATATATCTAGAGTCTATTCGTGCGTTTTCTAGTGAGTTTAATATTGCCGTAATATCGATGGTGTCAAACGATTTCTGAAAGTCAATGAAGGCCAGGTGCATTGGTACATTGTATTCCGTACATTTCTCTACCAGAGTACGTATTGTATGGATATGGTCTATCGTACTGTAACCCCTCCTACAGCCGGCCTGATCCACTGGTTGATAAAAGTCCAGTTTCCTTGATAGACGACCTGTTAAGATTTTAGTGGATAGCTTATATAGGTGCGATAGAAGAGATATTGGGCGATAGTTTTCGATATTTATATTGTCTCCTTTCTTAAACATCAGTATAACTTCAGAAGTACACCACTCCTTTGGGATTTTTCCATCACGTAGGCACTCGTTGAGCAGTATTGTTATTCCTGCCTTTATAGTTTGTCCCCCTAATTTCAGCACTTCTGTTGTTATTTGTTATTAATCCAACAGTAGTGTGAATTTGTATTTTTCGAGGTAACAAGTAATAAATTAATATGAGAAATTCTTCTACGTTTCATAAAATATAATGGACCCACTACTTCATGAGCTCTAATATTATTCTGAAAACATTCATCTATACCATATACATTAAGGGATATATTATTTTGCTCTTCAAACTTATGGATATCTTTTAAATATACAGGAAAATGTATGTCAGTAAAATCGCTCACTCTAAATTGACTAAACTAATTCATATTTATTTCCAAATATAAAACGTTGCTCAATGTTTTCTCAGAAATATAATAAAATAGTAATTTGTAACACTGTGAGGAACATTTCATTAATTCTACTTCGTTATTGTTAAATTTCATGCTCTTCCCTTTACAAGAAGATAACATGTGGTGACTTCTGTCATCATCTCGAGTAAACGTCTTCCCACAGTATTCACATTCAAACATATTAACTTATTATTATTATTATTTTCCAACTATGCACTGAATAAACGCAACACCTCCACTGTACCGGGTCAACTGTTGCTGGAATGGAACGACCGTCACCTGATATACACCTTATCGAACGTCATGCTTAATATTATACTGTTTTATGTGTGAAATCATTTAAAACTTATGCTCGTAACAATAAACATATTAGCGTTATATATATAATTAAAAAATCCATTCAATTAATCAAAGTCAGTCATTCTACTGTCCATATAATCAATTAAAATAATAGTTTCTATTTCAAATATGTCTTCCTCAACTTCTCCCTCCTCAATATCTGCCTCGTTTATATCATATCCTTGCTCCTCATCAATATTGTCCTCGTTATCGTCTTTAGCTTCACTTAACTCATCATCACTACTCCATTCTAATTCCACTATAATCTCCACTCTATTTTTTCATTCGTGTGCAGCACCCATATCCGCTTATATTTCCAAACAAATATTGAGAAAAAAAACTTAATACTTTGTGACAGAAAAATTCATTCGTTATTATTTATATATTAGCGGTTGAACTCTTACCTCGATGTAATCTTAAAGTGATGACTTTGAGATCCCTAAAGACGTCTAAGTGACCTTTACCTTCAAATGACTACCAATTAAATGACATTGACCTTCAAATGTACTTGACCTTGAATTGTCATTTGCTTTAAAATTACATTGACCTTGGAGCGGCCCTGCCCTTGCCATAACCTTGATTGACCTCTAAAATGGTTTCGCTATTGACATGACCTGCCAATAGCCTTGGATGACCTTGCAGTGAACTTAGCCTTCCCATGTCCTTCTTTAATCTCTAAAATGGCATTGACCTTGGTGTGGCCTTTTAATAGCCTTGCTTGACCTATAAATGACTTTGACCACTCAGACGATTCTAGCACCTCCTCATTGACCTTGATCACCAATATTGATGTGATCAAGGTCAACGAGGAGGTGCTAGAATCGGCTGAGATACTCTACTAATTATTATTTAAGTTAGTAGACAACAAATCATTTCGTTCATTTTGAAAGCACTACGGTAAAGGAACGTTACCTGTCCGGAAAAGATTACTGATTTTTTTGCCATCCCTCCGAGAGCATATTGAACATATAATTAAATCCGAATCGAAAAGTAAGAAACCGTGGTTATCTGTAGATCAAACAACAAATCGTAAAATAAATTTGGTTATTAATGTTATGTTACGTAGAATGGAACCACATCAATCATCATCTTCAATATCACTAGCTTACAGAAGAGTACCGCTGTAACAATGTACTGCCGAAATAATTTTAGAGTTAGTGTTAAGTACATTGGAAAAGTTCGAACTTTCAACAAACCAAATGTTAATATTTGTGAGTGGTGGTGCTGCAAACATGCTCTCTGTAGGTCGATCTCTAAAAAAATATTGTGCTAACGTATTACATATTAAGTGTAATCCATGCTTTACATCTGGTATCAGATACTATTCGTAGATGTTATCCAGATGTAGATGCATTAATTGCAACAACAAAGGCTTGTTTGTAAAATGTTTGTAAAATTCCCAAAGCGTCTTCTCCAATTTCACAGACAATGTCCCGATACTCTTTAACCACCACAACCGATTCTTGCCCATTGGGGAACATGGTTTTTACTATCATAAATGTTTTTATACTATTAAGAACATGGTTCCTAAATTCGATCCTAAAGAAGTGGCTGACAAGGAAAGCCAATCAAAATGTCCAGGTAGGTTAAAATTGATTTAAAAACTATTCAGAATAATTATGTCGGACTAGTGGAGGCAATGGTAAACTTAGAAAATCCTGCGATGTCGTTATTGGTATCTCTGTAAATAGTGCAATATGTTCACGCTCAGCTATGCGTGTTAGAACACGCAAAAAGTGTCTGTGTTCTAGAAAGGTTTTAAAGTGTTTTAGAGGTCGATTTAGATTTTGCCACATTAAGACAAACTTATGAAGGTGCATCAACAAAGCCGTTAAGTTGTTTTAAAGATTCTTTAAATTATGAAAATACAACATGAGTAGATGTAGAGCGCTTGTTTTTTTAACACTTATTGCCAGTTAATAAGAAAAGATATCCTTTTCCTTCCGCAACTCGTAATTGCTCATCGATATATTTATGTAAATCCATTATATCATAAGTACCCTCCGGAATAATTAGCTCCATCCACACACTATATTTACTTGTTGACTTCAAAGATCATTTTAAAACATTATTTTTACTAGTAAGATTAGGTATAGAATTATAAGTTTGCAAACTTAACATTCAGATCTCATATTCACCATTTCAGTATATAGGTGGATTCAACACACAACCCACCTCAGATCCCTTCCCTGTTAAAACAAAAGCCAAATTATGCACACTTCCATTACCATCTACTTCCATTTCTAATATAAATTAAACTTTCCAATATCTCTGCACTAATAATTAATAGAACAACCACAATAAACTCTTTCTTATTTAATAAATCCTTTCAAAAACAATAAACACAAATGTCCACAATTTTCACTCTTACTATCTTGATGTCTTTTATAATTATGCTGTGTAACACCACCACCATTCGATAATAAATACTTTTCAACCTCAATCGGAGGTCTTAAATCACCATAACTATGAAAATACTTTATTACAACATTACTTTTTTTATATGCTATCAAATCACTCCCTTCATCCCAGCATCATCATCGTCCAAATTTACTATTCCATTCTCCCTTTTACCTATAATTCTTGGTAACACATCCTTACTAAAAATACCCCGAAATTTACCAATTCTCCACCTTTGAACATACATCCACAAATCTTTTTCTATTAAAGGTCTTCGAGGTAAACTGCTTATCATTTTTTCGAACTAGCACCATTTGGTAAATAAACACCACAACCAGATTTATACGGTTTTACATATTGCTATGAATAGTGGTTTGAGAATGTAGTGCGCCACCATCCACAACTAGTTTTCCAAAAATACAAAAATAATTGTACATTTATTTTAAATATTTTAAATATTATTTTAGAAAAAATCCATAGCAATATGTATAATCCACTTCCAACAGATACACCACACCCAGACTTATATGGCTCTAGATATAAACCACTCCCAGATTTTGATTCCATAGCAATATTAAGTCGCTTTGCTTCCTCTAATTGATCCCTTTGAGCTTTTGCAGAAGTTACTGTTTTTAAAATTTACTGCACTGTACTGATCCTGAAGCACCTAACGCTGCAAATAATGGGATTAATGGGATCGCGGATATTTTATTCTACTTCAAGATTTCATTAAACTCTTATATGCAACTCTAGCATTCTCTAAAACACCCTTCTTCTTACCAATCCATCTTATAGCATTCCGTGATTTCTTCATTGCTTGCAAAAATGAAATAGCACCATCTAATCGATACCCCTGCCTGCTCCTCCTATAACTTCTTCTACTACCCTTCATTCCACTTTTACTCATTTCTTTCCGTTGTCTACTCTAACCCATACCTAATTTTGATTTAGCTTTCATAGTAGCTGAAGCCGCAGTTGCAGTTAACCTTTCTCCTATACCTGCGTCTCTACTCTTCACTCGTCCCACAGCCTTTTGATACAATTTCTCATCCGCCTCGTGCCTTTTTAACAATTCACTTGATTGTGCGTATGATATATCGTGCTCTTTACAAGCCTCATCCAAAATATTCACACCCTTATCACTTCTTTTCAATCGTTCTTCTAACCTCGTTCCTGGACCACAAAATCTATAACCCGGTATGTGCAATTCTACTGGGAGCTTACTTATCACAGTATTCAACAATCGTCACCTTTCCTTCTAAGTGCCTTATTCAAACTAGCACTTCTAAATACCATCGCAGTCTTATATATTAAACTATTTCAGGCAACATCAACAATCTAAATGACCGAAACCGCATCTGCAATTACCATATCGTGGGCGTTCAAGCAGAAATAATTAAGTCCAAATAATCAATTTTATGGTAACTAAGATTTAAAGTTCAAATGAAATGCTAAATTACATTTTCAATACCAGGGCTAAATTTATAATATTTTTAAGATGTATTAAGGCATATCATTCCATGATATTAATGAAATAATAAAATTTTTTCTCATAGCTATAAAAAAGGTATTTGATGGACTTAGTTATCTTTGACGGGAACAGTATTTAAATCAGCAGTATAGTGAAAAGGTGTATTTTTATTCAAAAATATTAATTTAATTATAGATTCATACTTTAGGTACATTAAGTACATTTTGTTCAAAGACATATTATTCATCAAAAATATTTTGGTAAAGATTTCAATCCTCTTCAGTTTCACTGTCACTATATATACTAGGTTCAGGATTTTTATCTCGAACTGATGTCGAAGTAGGTAAAGATGAATACCAAGCATGATATTCTATAGGAGTAACTTCATTTGTACACAATTTTTTGTAAATCATTATATTTTTTCTCAGAAATTGCTAGCATTGCTGAGTACGCTTTTTTCAGTAATAGTAATTTAGAAGGACGGCCTTTACCGTGTATGTTAATATCTTGATAATCTCCTGAATGGGTGTAACTATATTTTACTAAGGATGGACCAGCTTTCTCAATTCGGAAACGTTTAACCTTTAGCCAGTTTACCCTATCGCCAAGAGTATTTATTGTTCTGTTCTTCAAAATATCTTGTGGGAGCTTTTTAAAGTCAATAAAATCTGGAAATTTCAGTTCCTTAACTTTATACTGGTCGTTCTTCTTTTTATCTTTCTTAGATCTAGACATTTTAAAAATATTAATCCAGTCATTCATCGTGTTTACAGATAAATTCCTTTTCTGTTTTTCAATGGCACTGTACATACTGTCACACTCCATCATTGAGTGTCCAGATTCAAGGAACTTTTGCTCAATAACTGCAATGTTACTGCTTTCATGGTGAACGAAGTAGTATATCATTATAAGTACATTTTGATTCCGATTCTGGCCACCACATGTATCAGAGAAAAGTGATACTTCTTTCACATGTTCAGGTAAAGCTTTTAAGTATAAGTACAAGCAAGTACCAATTTCTAGACTTCCGCGTGCTCCATTTACTTCTGTCCAAGCAAAACAGTAGGCGTTGTTAGGCGGAGCACCTTCGTAAATTGTTAAATTATATCCACACAATTTTCTACTGTAATACATAGGTGATACATCACTGCACGGTATTTGAAGAACACTTTGTAAATCGAATGTTACAGTGACAAAACTAGAATCAGCTGAGGCGCGCTCTTTGTCACACATTTTGGAATTATTTGCATCAGCTTCACGTTGTTTATGCTCCTCATAGGTTGATTGTAAAGTACCTTTCTGTTCTGTTGTTGCTCTGTTATACCTTACACACAATGGACATTGATCCTTTCTAGGTTTAAAAAATGAGAAGTTATATTCTTGACAAAAAATCCTCTTATATGTCGTCATGCTGCGAGGGATCTTACAAATGCCAGCGCACATTTCTTTGCATAAAGAATACATTTTGGCTATTGATAATGTAGCGTCTAAATATTTTCTTTGTGAAGATTTTCTACAGTACTGTGACTCTGTTACAGAAAATGCCTCAATATGATCCTTAATAGTTTGCTTTTCCTCTGGAGACAGTTTGTTGGCTGGCTCGTGTTTTCCTCGTTTATCTTCACCTTGATATAATCCAGACATTCTATCTCTATTTGTTAAAGCTTTATTAAGAGGTCCGTTACTAATGGAAAGTGTTTTTAAAAATAATGTTTGACAAATTCTAACAGATGTGCCATTTTTAAGGAAATAGAATTGTTTCGAATTCGTCCGTGCTTTTCCACTTTCTTTACGCAATCGTTGTCTCTGCGGAATAAATGATTTGACATTTTGTAGAATAAAATCTTTCTTGCGACAGAAAGATTCTAATCGCCAATAGCTTAGACATAAATTAACTCGGTCTTCTTCGCTAAAATTCTGTGAGCACTTAAATTTGCAATTATTGCAATTTATATATTTGGGAACTTTGGCAGGCATCTTTCCATTTCTTGTAACATACGGAAGTCCTAAATTTCTGCGTTTCTTTGCTACGTAACGACACCATCTTGACTTATCGGCTTTATTCCAACGACTTCTTTTCTTACGATGTTTCAATCCTCTACCTGAAAGTCGAAATGAGTTATATTTTCCGACTTAACAAACTTCATAATATTATCGCTGTCATTGTATTTTTTACTGTATTTTTTAATTTAATTCACATAAGTGTCGATAGAAGAAAATTCTTTCCAGAAATTTCTGTTTGCAATGCGTCTAATTGAACTGTTTACAAGATAGTCTATAAAAATTATACTTACAGAATTCTAAAAAATCGTAGACATTAGCTTGTTCCTCGATTTAAATGCCTTAACCATTTTTGGAGGAAAAGCTACCATAATATCTTCAGATTGCCATTTGGTTTCAAATAGTGGCAAAGCCAATTTTAATTAACTTTAATAAATTTTCGCAAAAATCAACATATTTAAATACCATTAAATTATGGTTTGACGTTCCCATTCTTTTGCGTTTTTAACCGTAATTCAAAATTTTTGCTTCAAGTTTGGACATATCCAATTCTATGTGTAAAATGCGATATGCTCACGATGTGTATTTTTCAGTCGTTCAAAACACTACCAAAAATTTAATTAATCATTTCCAGAGTTGTAGTTTTTGATAAAGAAGGCGTGATGGCGATTAATTTCAGATACGCGAAATGAAAACAGACTTCCACTAACACACAAAATGAACGGAAAATTTAAAAGAAAAATTTAAAAAAAAACAGTTAATAAACTGAGCAATTACGAAATGATACCGATTATTGCATTTTTAGATATAAATTAGTGTCCTAGCACACAACGTTATCTATCCTAAGTCCTTTAAAACCTGACAATAAGGGGCTTAATGCTCCACCACAACAACTCTTCTTCTCATGCAACGCGGCTGTATAGATTAAAACTAAGTTAAGACAAGTTATCAAGTATCCGTCGTATGCATCTGATCTCGCAACTTGTTTGTTTTCTGGTTATTTGTAATATTAAAAAAAAATAAGGCAGAAGGGTATCTAAATAATTATACAGGGTATTTCGGAATTGCACGGCACTATTGTATATATGTGTTCTCTAGCATGAAATCGACAAAAAACTTCATATCAACAAATTAATTTATTAGCAAGATATTGGAGTATAAAGACATTTATTTAGCAGTACAACAGTCAGAGTAGTTATTCAAAGTGGCCAACTTTTTGTTGAGTGCAGCATTCAGAACGACAAATCCATGCTTATTTGGTACTTCCTATAGCATCGGGACGATTCTTGACAGTTGCTGCGGTTTCCACGATCCGATTCCTAAGCCCCTCTTGTATGTGAATAGACGTAGAATAAACCCTAGGCTTCATCCAGCCACATCAAAATGTAACGGCATTAGATTCGTGGTGGTCATTTAACAGCTTCGTTCCGACCAACTCATCTGTTATTATATGTCAATAATTCTGTGCAATTCCAAAGTACAAAGTATATATATAGTGTGTTATTATATATTTAATTATGAAACAGACATGTAAATAATTTACATATCTGTAACTGTATACTTGAACAATACCTCGTATTTTCAGCATATGTTTCTGCCATCTATAGGCGTCGTCAGTTAAGCTAATGAAGCAATGTATACAAATGATACAAATCTTTATAAATAGATCTGTATCTGTATATGACATTTAGCCGAACCGCCTATTAGAAATGCTGAAAATACGAGGTATTGTCCAAGTATACAGTTACAGATATGTAAATTATTTACATGTCTGTTTCATAATTAAACAAAAGCGTTATACGGCATATTAACGTATAGATATATTTAAAACCTTTTTTGTATGTTATAATCAAAAAAATATTTTAGGACCATGTCATTGGAGAAACTTCCGTTTATATTGCACATATAATTTTCTAAACGACACTGTTTATTGTCCATGTTAATAGACGGTAAAGACAGAAGCTAAACAAGATTCAAGAAAGAAAATAGATACTATATAATATTTTTTGGAATTATATGTTACTGTGTTTCTATGACGACTGTTCAGTTTTCGATGAATCTTTCTAACACTACATGATATTTTGCTTTTGTTTGATATTTTAATCTAGTTATTTATAATCTTAATAACGGGGTCAGTTAAAAACTTTATTTGATATTATATCAGATTACAGGTAATCATAGAATTGAATAAAGAGTATTATCGAGTTGTGATTTTTTACAATTTGAAATGCAGCTCAAGCCGCATTTTGAGAAAATCAGTCGGATAGGATATTTGACCTTCAAGTTCCTTAGTGACACGTAAAGCAATGATATAATGAATTTCAACGTGATCCATTTTCCTTAAATAACATGTTTCGAGATCCTAACTCAGTCAGCAATGCTGCAGTGCAGTTAAGGTAATGATATTGAAATTAGCATAACCAAATAAACCTTACCTTAGCTGTTACTTGGCTGTTAATTGGTGCGAAAGCATATTACATAAACATTTGAATGTTGGTAAACTCCAGTTAAAAAAAAAAGCTGTATTGCTACCTACGCGCGATTCAGGCGCAGCAATGGAGTCTGACGATGGACAAAATTAAAAACAGTACCTGCAGTTGTATCGCACAATGTATCGGAGCTTTTATTAATTACGTATGCCTTTAGTCGTAGAGACGGGTGTGGGTGACTAAAATAAAAGATAGAAGGCAGCGCCACTCAGTTTTGCTTGCAGAAGCTCAGTCTGAAATCTGAGAAAAGAGATGGCCCGATCTTAGGCGCATGCGCATACAAACTACGAAAAATATTTTAAAAAAACGAAACTCCACACGGAGATATGTTTCACAGGATACCCGCAACCTGAAAGGTAAAGTCTAACTTCGCTAAAATAACAAAGGGTTAAGAAAAAGCCGGAAAACAGTTAACTCGTACATTACAAAAAAATTAATATTCGACGCAATAATTCACAAACTGATAATTATCCCAAAAGTATATAATGTATATGCAACGCGCTCTATATGCAACACACTGTATATGAATATACAAATATATAAATATACAAATATACAAATATACAAATTAGAATTTATATTACGTTACAATAAATATATTTAATTAACAAAAAGAAATAAAAATTATAGCTTCTCGAAGGATCCCAGAAACAACTATACAAACTTATTACAAGCAGCTCTAATACTACAAAAATTAAGTTCGTAAAATTATGCACAATTTCAAAATCAAATAGCTTTTACAAGTTCCTGGATCGTACATCTATAATTGCAAATTGTTTTTTCTACGTATCGCAAGGTGTGCATTGAACATTTGGTAGGTATAAAAACATTCAACGAGTTTATAAGAAATTGTACCTTAAATATATGTGCAAAATATATTGAATTTGAAATATATTGAACTACAGCAAAGGAATTTTATAACGCATAATATAATTATTTTAATTCAAATGTAATTATGAACAGAGAGATAATGAAAAATTAAATTCAGTTACAGTGGGATATAATTATGTCTAAACAAAATTAATAACCAACAGACAAGTTTATATTGAAATAAAAATCGTAACGAGATTGATTTCAAATATCTATAAAAGTAATTTAGATTACACGAAGCCTTAAAAATTGAGTAATTCTTTATTCTGGACGCTAATTAAATCTTGATCGATAAAATTTCTAGGCTTAATACAAAATTACGTCACAAGTCGTAAAACGGTCGTTAACAAGAAAATATTACAAAGATATTGAATCACTTATGAGTTATGAGTTTCTGTTTTCTTTTCTGTTTATTTTACGGACCCTGGAACGTCGCTCTCGAATCGGGACGAAGTTATCTTTAAAGGAACCAAGAAAGGCGTCGTGGACGTCGTCGGTGTCAGACTACGGTGACAATTGTCTGGTTTCTGGATTACGTCGGGAAGGGTTGAGTCATCCGTTTAAAACGTCGTTCGATTGCCAAGACCAATTAACAAAATATAGCGACGGCCAGAGAGAAGTCTTGGTCGGCAAACAAATGCTCACTATCGGCAAACAAATACTCACTATAATGCTTATCCACCTTTGCGTGTACTCACAATATCATAAATTAATACGAACTCAACTTTTCTTAACGGATTCATTAGCGTTTTATACTTGTAACTTAACGTGCTTTCAGTACTAGCACCGGACGAATTCTCCTATCTATCCCCTGAGGTGATCGGAACGTTAGCCCGGGGAATGGCGATACGGCTACAAAAATATTTCTATAAAACATACTCGATAAATGAAGCAAAGGAAAATTAAAGATACAGTGGTCATTGAAAACATGAAATAAAAAGAAAAATACGCATGTAACAACCCATAAGAAAAATACATATGTAACAACTTATAAGAAAAGTACCCATGTAACAACTCATAAGAAAAATACGCATGTAACAGTATCCAATTGTCACTAGATCGCTTTGCCAATGGAAGGTTTCTTGTAATACATAACATTACATTACAGTTTGTTTGCCTCAAGTTCTTCGAACTGTTCACGATCCTCTTACATGATGATAACGATGGTGCTCATATGGCTGCTCGAAAGTTTGAGTATTTTAATGACTAAAACACTTCAATAATAGGTCGTTCGCGGCAGACCTGGCATCTCATACTTCTCATTATTTCCACATGCAAAGAATAAATTACGAGGTTTACGTTTTACATCCACCAAAGAAAAAACAACGAAAATTGATTTACAGGAATGTTAGAATGCATTGATCGTGGAAGATAATATATTCTTAGCATAATTTAAGTAAATATGTTTTATGAAAGAATTGCGTAGCTACTTTACTAGGTTCAGCAGGAAGACAATATCTATGTATTTTACAGCACAATACATATGTGCGCATATACTCTACATATATCCTGCAAACATTAAAATAAAAAAATATATACTAAAATCATTCCATTTTATTTTTAAGCCATTATTTCAAAATCTTAATTAATAAATAAGAAGCAGGATTAAATTAAAATTCACGTCTGCGAAAATATAATGGATTACTGTTAATATAGATATGAAAATTTGTTTTATTTGGAATGTGCATATGTCTCTATGTCCTACAAGTCATCAATATAACTTGAAATCATTTAGTGAGAATCAATTTCAATAAAATATCTAACTTTCTTCACACAAACGATTAGTCGCAGAAATTATATGTAATTATTTACGTGTATCTACTGACACAACAGGTATTGCATTACAGTATGCGTCTTAAGTCGATTTTTATATACGTCCTTATAGATTTCCGTTATTGTAACCATAATAATGACACACTTCGTATTAACAATTGCATATTATGTCATTTGGAGTTATTGCGAATAGGTTCTTCCTTTAAATTAGAATTTTATACTATTGAGACGACAGTATAGACATAGATAGCAAAGGGTAAAAACATAATTCAAGCTACTTCAAAATATGTTTCAGTTGTTAAGTGTACAAATTATATACATACTTTTTCCATTGTTAATAGCTCTTCCAGTTCCATGGACGGAAATTGAGGATTTTATAGGTCACGTAAGAACGGTATTTCTATTCTTTACAAAATAGTCAAGTTTTTAAATTCAGATTTATCAGGTTTCCTAAATTTATTTTTAGTTGTGTAATTTTTTTTGTTATGTCACTTTAGGATTTCAATATTTCATTACACGGGTATTTCATTAATTGGTAAAACTGTTTTTCAAACTACAAAATTGTGTACTTTTTTTTGTAGAATTTTGTAGACATTTACATATAGGAGACATAAAGATATACCAACCTATTAGCTAACTAATAATTTATTAATATTAGATGAAAACTATAATTTGCATTTTAATAGGTTTCACAATCACACATGACTTTTCTTATAAAGATTTAAAATCCTAAAAATTATTGATAAAACTAGAAATTTTAATGGACGTGTTTTTGATTCAAATTATATCTACTCGTATGTCTGTTTCGAAAACTTTCCTTTATGATGCACTATTTTGTTCAATTTAGTTTGAATGAAACATATTCATATTGAAAAGAATATACATGAATAAATACATATATTGAAAAATATTTTGTCTTTATTTGTCAAAAACTAATTTAATGTGATTTGAAATTTAATTATAATTAAAGTGAGATAATAACTACATGATATTTAAAAGCACTCTTAGTTTCCGTAGAGACATACAAAATATGCTATATATACAAGAAATTATCGACCGTACTATATTGGATAAAATAAATTAAAAGCGGGCAAGCGGTCTGACAATTAAAAACTCATTTATGAATTATCTCTATATTTCGCAACAACTTTGTTGCTTCTTCCGGAGATAAAAATAATTAAAATTTTATTATTTTTTTGAACATTTTTATCTCCAGAAGAAGCAACAAAGTTTTTGCGAAATATAGAGATAATTATTAAATGAATTTTTAATTGACAGACCGCTTGTCCGCTTTTAATTTATTTTATCCTATACATATATATATATATATATATATATATATATATATATATATATATATATATATTATATATTAACAACGCTGATGAGCGGTGAAATAATAATAATAATATGTGAATAAAATGTGTAATATTGAATAAATCGTACTGCAACTGATAGATTATATTGGGCGCCTTTATTTGAACAAATGGTATTGGTCTACCAGCCGATAGTACGCAGTATCTTCAATTACAAATAGATGTAGTTATAGCATGACTAAGATACTGAATTAATTAGACTCTTTCTCTGGATCATCATCTATAAAACTCATAAATAATACATTAATAATATCAATGCGATATTTTTAGCTACGCATAGATAAGTAAAAGAACATCTTTAAAATAATAACTAAGTATAAAATATTTATTCAACGCAAGATATCTATACACTATAATATGCAACACTTGGCTAACGGAAAAATAAGGAATTATGAATTTATGAATATAATAACATGTGTGAAATCATGGTTATGTTAACTAGTTGATATAATTAAGCAAAGTTTGTTATAATATAAATAAGTTAACAATGTTATGGTAAGTACTACAAAAATCTCAATAGGTAATATTCTTTGCGTTAAATTAATCAAAATAGTGATATTTTTAAAGCAAAATCATTATTTAATTATTAAATTTTGAATTGATAATAAAGAGTTATATATTAGGCTTTTACAAGAAAATAAATTAACCTGTGTTTTGTAGGGAAGGCGGTAATGTGTTTAGAAGGACTCCGACAGCTCAGGATATTCGGCCAAGCAGGATTGAGAGAGATGTTCTGGGATCGCTGCGATGTTTTTTAAGTATCAATCAATGTAGGATAGGGTACAGTAGAATGGTGTAGGTGCGTAAAAGTTTATTATGTTCCGTAGCTTCGATGTCGGCGTTCTACATCAAGAGATGCTTTCGTGGTTTTCTTGCCGGTAACCGATTTTATTCTGGTAGAAATTGATTGAAACGTTGCGCTGGTATTATTTACAACTTATATATATATATATATATATATATATATATATATATATATATATATAAGGTAAACTTAATAAGTCGGCGATTAATGGTCTGGTTTACTTTAGAGTATATATATTTAAAACAACCCTACATGGTTCGGCAATACGCCTTTGTCAAGACAATACAAAATATAAATGACAGAATACAAATGTCAAATAATTAAATTGCTATGGTTCAAATTGTTCAAAGATACATTCCAATAATAATAATAAATCATGCCTTAGTATTCCAAAAAATAGATAGCAAGGTGTGAAAATATGTGTTGTTCGCTGCCAGAAGCTTGTGTCTCTTTCTGGGTATGAACCTGTGTGTTGGTTGCTGCTGGCAGCTTGCGTCTCTCTCTGGGTGTGTGACTTTGTATTTGCGTGACCGCGTAAGTGTATGGTTTTGTATGTTAGTGCGCTGGTGTGTGTGTTTAATGACCGGTCGCGTAAATTTAGAGAGATTGGATAACCAGCCGTTGCGTAGGGCCGCCAACCCTTTCCCGGCAACTTCTTTACTTTTCCGAGCAGTACTACGACGGCCCGACCCCCGCCCCAACGAGGCAAGGCGCAGACCACTGAAGCGCACCCTGCACGGGGTTGCTCATCGCCAACCGAGGGAACACTCTTAGTGGCTACCTTATAGACAGAATAAATTAAAATATGGATTTACAGGTATATGTGACTTGCTTTTAGATGTTAGGTTATGTTATAATTTTGAATAGAAATATAACCTGTTAGCGGCTTTTCTATGATTTGAAAAGTGGGCTTGTTCAATTAGTATCGATATAAAATTCATATGTAAATATCTTTTTTAATTTCGCGTAATTGACTTGAATGACAAAAATCTAAATTAAAAATATGAAAAGTAAATTTAGTAATAAATACAATTTAATTTGAAATATACAAAGTTGTCGTGATATTAGTTTATTAACATTTCGACACTAATTTTACAAGTTGTATCCACCAAATGTAGCTATTCAATGGAGTGGTTTTCTTATGTTAATTCTTACCCTTTCATGTACAGATAGCTGGACTAACCGAGCTGTATGTAACATAACAATATATATATATATATATGTATATATATATATATATATATATATATATATATATATATATATATATATATAGTAAACCTAATCAGTAGGCGATTAAAGGTCTGTATATTACTTCAAAATATATGTATTTAAGAAACTCTACATGTTTCGGCTGTGTACGCCTTTCTCAAGAGAATACAAAATATGAATATCATACCAAGGTCACGAAGTTATTATATATATATATATATATATATATATATATATATATATATATATATATATAGTAAACCTAATCAGTAGGCGATTAAAGGTCTGTATATTACTTCAAAATATATGTATTTAAAAAACTCTACATGTTTCGGCTGTATACGCCCTTTTCAAGAGAATACAAAATATGAATGAAGCATTCATATTTTGTATTCTCTTGAAAAAGGCGTATACAGCCGAAACATGTAGAGTTTTTTAAATACATATATTTTGAAGTAATATACAGACCTTTAATCGCCTACTGATTAGGTTTACCATATCATACCAAGGTCACGAAGTTATTATATATATATATATATATATATATATATATATATATATAGTAAACCTAATCAGTAGGCGATTAAAGGTCTGTATATTACTTCAAAATATATGTATTTAAAAAACTCTACATGTTTCGGCTGTATACGCCTTTATCAAGAGAATACAAAATATGAATTCATATTTTGTATTCTCTTGATAAAGGCGTATACAGCCGAAACATGTAGAGTTTTTTAAATACATATATTTTGAAGTAATATACAGAACTTTAATCGCCTACTGATTAGGTTTACCATATCATACCAAGGTCACGAAGTTATTATATATATATATATATATATATATATATATATATATATATAAGTGTTTAGATAATTTCCTAGCCGTTCATTAAATATAACATTTGATAAATTATTGGAGTTTTTCGGCTTTTTTATAAGAAATATTTACAAATATTAAATTAGAATGTATGTACTTGCAGAGTAAGTGGGGATGTAAACATTGCTGTCTACAAATAACAAAGCAAATCATACGAAATTCTTTATTTGAAAAATATGGTCTACGTTGGGACTCGAACCCAAGTCTACAGCTATCCGGGCTGTCGCCTTTACCACTAGGCCACAATAGACCCACGTTCAAGCCACATAGAAATGCATTATAAAGTAACAGTGTTAATGAATCAGATGTCAGTTATTGAATGCAGATGTCAAGCTTAAAGCAGAAGTCAGTTTTGAAAGCTCATGTCAGTTTTGATAGCAGATGTCAGTTATTGAAAGCAAATAGGAGTTTTTCGGCATATAAAAAAGCCGAAAAACTCCAATAATTTATCAAATGTTATATATATATATATATATATATATATATATATATATATATATATAACAATTGATAAATTATTGGAGTTTTTCGGCTTTTATATGAAGTATTTACAAATATCAAATTAGAATATATGTAATTGCAGAGTAAGTGGGGATGTAAACATTGCTGTCTACAAATTAGAAAGCAAATCATACGAAATTTTTTTATTTGAAAAATATGGTCTACGTTGGGAAGTTTATTTTTCAAATAAAAAAATTTCGTATGATTTGCTTTGTAATTTGTAGACAGCAATGTTTACATCCCCACTTACTCTGCAATTACATACATTCTAATTTGATATTTGTAAATATTTCATATAAAAGCCGAAAAACTCAAATAATTTATCAGTTGTTATATTTAATAAACGGCTAACAAATTATCTAAGCACTTATATATATATATATATATATATATATATATATATATATATATATATATATATATACATTTATATAATATTTTCGTGACCTTGGCATGATAAGGTAAACTTAATAAGTCGGCGATTAAAGGTCTGGTTCATTACTTCAAAGTATATATATTTAAAACAACCCTACATGTTTCGGCAATGATGCTTTGTCAAGGGAATACAAAATATAAATGACAGAATATAAATGTCAAATAATTGAGTTGCTATGGTTTAAATTATTCAAAAGATACATTCCAATAATAATAATAAGTCATGCCTTAGTATTCCAAAAAATATATAGCAAGGTGTGAACATATGTGTTGTTCGCTGCCAGCAGCCTGTGTCTCTTTCTGGGTATGAACCTGTGTGTTGGTTGCTGCTGGCAGCTTGCGTCTCTCCCTGGTTGTGTGATTTTGTATTTGTGTGACCGCGTAAGTGCAGGGTTTTGTACGTTAGTGCGCTCGTGCGTGTGTTCAGTGACCGGTCGCGTAAATTTAAAGAGATCGGATAACCAGCCGTTGCGTAGGGCCGCCAAACCTTTCCCGGCAACTTCTTTACTTTTCCGAGCAGTACTTCGACGGCCCGACCCCCGCCCCAACCGAAACATGTAGGGTTGTTTTAAATATATATACTTTGAAGTAATGAACCAGACCTTTAATCGCCGACTTATTAAGTTTACCTTATATATATATATATATATATATATATATATATATATATATATATTAAACTGATAGACTTTTTTATTTGTTTAGCGACCTTTAATGAATTTCAATTTTCTCTACGACGTTACCAAAATGACAATAAAAACCAAAGTAAATTACCTATAGACGTAATAATTGCAAACGTAAAATCTTCAATAGACAACATCAAGGAAAATTACAAAAATCATATAAGGTCTAAAATCTGTAACGGCCTCTTAAATTACAAACAATCAAGTAAAACAGTTAATAATAACGAAGCAGACAAAGCGTTAAATAAACACATTAGAGAAACTAAAACTTTCCTAAAACACAACAGTCATTTAATAGTACTGCAATCAGACAAATCTAATAAAACAGTAATAATGGAAAAAAGACAATATATGGAAAACATGGAAAAACTCCTAAATGACGATAAAACTTATACTAAATTAAAGAATGACCCCACAAGAAAATATCAAAAGATAAACAACACGCTAATTAAAAAATGGGAAAATAAACAAATCATCTCACCAAAAACAGCCAACAAATTAAAGATACATAATGCACAACCACCCAAAATATATGGCTTACCAAAACTACATAAAAATAATATCCCATTAAGACCAATCGTATCTTGTATTCAAAGCCCGTTTTATGAACTATCAAAATATCTAACAAAAACACTAACCAATGTCATAGGTCAAAATAAATATTATATTAAAAATACTTTCGAATTCAAACAATATATCGATAAAATCAAAACAAATAACAACGAAAAACTTGTTTCCTTGGACGTAGAATCAATGTACACCGATATACCTTTAACACTAGCCAAAAAAGTAATTACAGAAAAATGGGACGCCATCAAAAATTTGACAGACTTACCATTAATAGATTTCCTTGAAGCAATAGAATTAACTTTAATTTCCAAATATTTTCAATTCGACAATAAATATTTTAAACAAATTGAAGGACTAGCAATTGGAGCACCTATATCCAGCGTAGTAGCCCAATTAGTATTAGAACATATCGAATAAAATGTTATAAAATCCCTGAAAATAAAAACAACTTTTTCAAAAGATATGACGATGACTGCATAATGATGTTACCAGAAAAGGAAATAAGCAATGTACAAAACAGCTTCAACAACTTCCATCCAAATTTAAACTTTACCATTGAAATAGAAAAAAACAACTCCATAAACTACTTAGACTTAACACTAATAAAAACAAACAACAACATACAAACAAAATGGTACACTAAACCAATCACATCCGGCAGATACGTAAAATGTTATTCAAACCAACCCCTATCCCACAAAAAAAATGTAGTAACAGCGTTAGTAGACAGGGCTTTAAATCTCACTAATCCAGTTTTCAGACCAACAGTACTGAATAAAGTAAAAAAAACAATTTTAACAGAAAACAATTATCCACCACAATTTATACAAAAAATTATAAAATAGAGACTTAATAAAATATATAACAAAACTAAGTGCCAAAACAAAAACAAAAAAAATCAATGAATTAACATATATCCCTACACCCTATATAACTGGATTATCCGAAAAACTAAACAATATATTTAAACCATTTAATTTTAAAATAGCACACCAAAGCGGAAAAAACCTAAAATTCCTACACACCAAACTAAAAGACTCAATACCTACACTAAAACAATCACATACAATATATAACATACCCTGCAGAGACTGTGACAAAGTATACATAGGCCAAACAAAACAGTTACTACAGGAGAGATTAAAAGGTCACAAATACGCAAAAAATCAGACTGCTTTAAAAAAAAACACCAGATGACACTAAAACATAATTTTGATTTTGAAAATACCAAAATAATAACAAAGCAAAAAAATACAAAGGCTAGGGAGGTCTTAGAAATGATCTATATTTTCAAAAAAACAGCAGAACAATCAACGACCGAAACGAGATTGATGGACTTTCTAAACTCTATTATCCACTCATTAAACAATAGAAGACAACCAACCCCACCCACACACACCAAAAATTTTTATTGTTTCTCATTGTAAATACATATACTATGTTTCTCTAACACAAGTGCCGGACCATTACTATTTTTTAAACGAAATAAGAAATTTCAATTCTCCAACAAAGACATTTAGTCACACAATATATTCGAAGTGAAGCGGTCATCCCGAGAAAGGTCTCGGTGCAAGTTCCGAACATGTAATAAAAAAAATGTGTTTTAAAACGGAATAAATCGGTGAGTTTTTATACCATTCAATAATCCTTACTTTATTATTATTTTAATTTTAATATTTAATTCATTCATACAAATGTAATCATTTAATTTTTCGTTACTTTATTACTATTTTAATTTCAATTTTTAATTTTTAATTAATTCATTCAAATGTAAACATATTTTCATACTTTTCGTTGTATTAATTTTTTGTTTCTAGTCACTTGAAAAACACTTAATAATTAAAAGAGTCGAAACGTCGTAGAGAAAATTGAAATTCATTAAAGGTCGCTAAACCAATAACAAAGTCTATTATTTTAATATTAAGGCACGGCCAATAAAATAAATAAGAAATCTAATTCTTATTAACACTAAATATATATATATATATATATATATATATATATATATATATATATACATATATATATATATATATATATATATATATATATATACATACCCAACGCACAATACCAAGCCCGGTACATACTACAGGCAACCAGAAGCCCGGCTTAAGCAGTAAGACTGGCCATGTTTTTAATGAATATATATGTTGTATATAAACATATAATACCTAGCAACCCAAGAGGGGAAACTTTTTTCAATATACATTTGTGAAATGTTTAGCAGTTTTCGCGAGTCCCAGTATGTTACACATACTCTGCGAAACCCAAATATATAAACTATATAAGATCACGTGGTTATATGAAGCCCACCGTTGTTGCCAATTATTGGATGGGATCTAGTAGATGTTAGAATGCATTTTTAGTATAATACGAGTGTTATTCTAAGCTAAATTTATACGTTCTTATACATTTTTAGTCCCTTCGAAATATACACAGACGGTTTATACTGAACTCTCTTTTGTATAAATACTCTTATTAATATAAATCTTTCAAAACAAATATTTGATTTTTCATGTAGATTATATATTAATGTTTTTTTGCCGGCCAAAAGTGCAAGCAATTATTAAAATTAATATCTTTTTAGCGGTATTTGAGAAACGTTAATTAGATATTTACTGCCAGTATACTATGAACAGTTTTTGACTAGATATGGTAAGAAGTTGAAATACTTTAAATTTCAATTTTAAATTTCTAAGTATGTATAATAAAAAATTCGTATTCAGTATTTACATATCTTTTATTTTTAAATGTTTGTTTTCTTAAAGAAACTACAACTATTTATCACGAAAGCTGTTATATACGAACGTCTTAATTCGTACCCAACCTTTGGCAGCCAATAAGTCATTATGTAATCTAATGATCTCTTTGCATTCATGTTTCTTGGGTGTAATTTTTTTCTTTATATGTTTAGCAAAATATTGCATAACAATTTTTTTCTCTTCTTTAGACCATTTAACTCGACTAGATCTTGATGATTTTTGTTGTTCTAAAAATGCAAGGATTGAAATATTATTAATTATATTCGAAATATAACTATTCACCGTCAATCTTCTTTTCTCCAACAAAAACTTCTAAATCTAGGGAAGATGTCATATTATTAGATGACGTAGGTATAGTATCAAACGTATGTGTTCGTAAAATTTCGTTTGCATTCTTTTCTGATTAAGGTTGTGTACTAGATTCGTCTTCCGACTCCGAACTATAGTATACGTCGTTTTCTAATTGAATTTCGTTTAAATTTTTTCCTTTGTACATATTTCCTTTTTCTAATAAGATTAAAACTTTTGCAACCTTTGATGTCTGGTATATATCTTGTGGTAAGCTGAAAACACGTAGTATTATTATAATATTATTGTAATTTTAAATACATAACTATTCTACTTAGTATACGTAGGTATACTACATACTATATTATTATTATTATTATTATTTTAAAATACATACCGATAAAATTCGGTATGGGTTTTCTTCGTATGGCCCATAAAAGTGGCCAACTGTTCCATTTCATCTTCATCTAATGTCATTAATTGTAACGTTGTGGCAATATGCTTCCTAAATTTGGTTGAAGTCAATAATTACGGACGTTTAGCTCCACAACGTCGTGCTAGCTTTCCTATTACATTTACTCCTGCCATCCACCTATTTTCTGAGCCAGTATTTGCAAATAGATATGGATTAGATTGGGGTACAAGATCATTTTCTCCCCTTATATTTAATAAACATGTAATATATATTTGTACTTGTTTAGAGAACAATATTGGGACAGGTTTTGTACCTTTACCACCACCACTTACGACTCTTTTGAATTTTTTGCAAAGGATTTTTTCTACTTTGCTAAGAGAATCGTAAAAGTTTTCATAATTTGTTGTACTATATTCCTTTGTATAGGCATCGATTGTTAAATATTGCACATCGCCCACACGCTTGCGGTTAAACATTACTACTAAAGTTAAAACGCACTCTGTTAATATTTTATAATTTTTTTTAATATCGACTTTGTCGTTTAGCGTTGCAAATGCATCATCAGCTAATTTTTTAAGATATTCTTGAATCAATTTAATGTCATTAGTTAATGGCAACATCGTTGGTTTATCCCAGTGGTTTTCTTTTAAGTTTTTTAATGCCAAACTAGATAATTCGTTGCACCAATGTCCTTCGATAAGTCTCCTTAAATCTTTTATTTCAGTTCTTTTAATCTCTTTATTAGAATATTCTATCTTTGGTATATTTCTCTTTTCTAAAACTAACTTATACGCAACATCACATATCATTTTTAAATTAGTTCCCATATGTAGCGCAAGTGATGGAGATCGGAAAGATTTTCTGTCGATATTATAGCCACTAATTTCTTTAGTGGCAGATATAAAAGACTGAAACATTTCAGGCTTAATGGCATCGAAAAGTGTATGCACTTCAGGATTAATTCTTCTTAGAGAAATTAAAAGTCGGCCCATTTCCCTGATTTTATTTGAAACGACTGTTACGATTTGTTGTCTTTTGTGTTTATGTAAGAGTGATTCACCATATAAAATTAGTGGATCATTTTTTGCTGTATCGCTTATATTATCTGGTCTCATAATTTCAAAAACCTCGTTTTTAAGACGGGACGCTTTTAAGAACTCAATATTTTTTTGATTTAGTAACGCCATAAAAGTCTGACCAGGTCTATTTTCTAAAGCTAGTTTAAGTATCAATTTCGAACGCTGCATTTTGTTAACTACACTATTTTCCCTAACTAATTTTCTTATTTATGCGTACGTTAATTATAGCATAACAGTTATTTTATTAACTCCCTTATATTTACTCTCATGAATAGTACTGGTGCTCATATACCTCAATTTCAAAATTAAAAGTGTTCATACAATAAATGTTTATTTACACTGTTGCCACTTTGGCGGGCTTCAACTAATATGTAGCTTATCTACATGGCTCGTAAAATCAGTGAAATATATTGAATATGTATATAATATATACAAATTGTGCGGGCGCCCCCTACAGATTGTTATTATTAACCAATACGCGTTTATTTTGAGGTATAGCACATTATTACGACGCCCTGCCGAAATTTTGGATTTTTAGATCATTCATCATATCTGGACTATTGGAGACTGTACGCACGCTTATTTTTAAGAAGCCCGAAACCGGGCTTCGCAAGTCGGTAACGGGCTTGGTATAGTCGGTGTAATGTAGCATTTTTGGCTTGGTAAGGTTGCACTATATATATATATATATATATATATATATATATATATATACATATATATATATATATATATATATATATATATATATATAGTATATATGTATATTAGATTTAGATATTCGGCGATTTAAGGTCTGTTTTACTTTAGTAGTTATATGCCTCCAAGAGTAATAGTGTTACGCCTACGTACTTACTACTTAGGTTTTATCAACTTACCCCAATAACATGATTGCCCCGGGGATTTTAGACTAAAGAACACAACTCAGTTCTAGAAGTGGGCGGTAGGGAGAGTTCTTATTTTTAATTCAGGCGCCACCACGTTTATATTCTCTAGCCGTTAGAGTGAACATATATACTGCCGATTGTGAATTGACTAAATCATAGGTATCTACGTGTATCGTTATGATTATACCAATAAAACAAGTTTAAAACAATATGGAGGATTTATTAATAACGTAATTCCACAACAAACAAGAGAAATGCTACATCAAAATGTCAAAATACGAGTTACGCCCACTTTACTGCATAATATATAATTATATGTATGAATTGTGTGACAATAACATGTGTTGTGGCTCTCTTTTAAATGTGTTTGTCCTGTTTTTAAAATGTAATTTCGGAATACATAATGTGTACGCCGTTGATATTAGTAGTATAAATTTAGAATATTGAAAACATAAATATTAAGACGAGTAATTTCTCCAAAAAAAAAAAAACCAGTTCACATTTTGACACCTGATGAAGCATACGAATTCGGTGAGAAATATTGGAATGAAAAAATAAAGAACTGACTTAAGTAATAGAGTTTAATTTTGCTGGATTCCCCAAAAAAACCATTATCCTTTCATACATGTTCTAACGGCAAAGACTCCTGGTCTAATTATATATATATATATATATATATATATATATATATATATATATATATTGTTATGGTTCAAACTGCACCCATATATCTGCATCTGAAATGGAAAAACAGATAGAACAATGCATATAACACAATTATAAAAAGGGTGAAATTGGCGAATTTCGTTTGTAAAATTAGTATCAACATGTATATAAATTAATACAACGAGAACAGTATGATTCAAATTAACTTATTTTTATTTTTATAACTTACTTTTATATTTCTATTCTATATTTCATAATTCAAATAATTCGCGCGAAACTACCGGTATCTAATTTATCTACATTGAAATAATGTATTGATACTGATTGGACACGCCCTCTTTTTAAATTTAGCATGAACTCGTAAGAATGCAACTTTGAACACATGATAATAACATAACCTGATATTCAAAAGTAAACAAATTGTATTTGTAAATTATTTTAAAAATTTAATAAGTTAATTAAAAATGAAATATCAATTAAATTCAAAGCACAAAGCGATGTTATGATAATAAAGTTTCGAGGCTATTTGTCAATATAAAAATAGGCCTTGGAAAATAAATGAACGAAGGGAAGCCGAAAAATAATTTTACAACATATGGCCGCGTTTTTGTAATTTTCCAAGTTTAAAATTAAATTACCATTATAATAAATAATCCTAAATAATAATAATAATAATAAATCCTAACTGCAAAGCGTGGGCAACTTGGACGATCGAACGACGCCAAAGCCGACATCAAGAATCCTAACGCCGTACTTTGTGCTGTACAACGAGCAACGCTCCCAGCCTGATCCTTCTCGTAATATCTTGGAACACAGGTTCTTGAATAATCGATTTATTCTTTCCATTGCCTACAAAAATTTATATTTAAATAATCAAGATCATCATAACCAACCAATTAAACATTTACAAAACTTCTATATTTATTATCCATACATCGTCTATCCCAGCTTTATAATAACAAACATAATTTAATTGAGTAATATAATCGTAGTACTTACCAAATTTGTATAAATAATATAACATATTCAATAACTTAGTTTTTTGTTCACCAACACTATTTTTAGTATAATGTGATACACACATGTTAAGATAGTAATTCCTTTTATAGACACTTGCCAACGTTAATATAATTGTTACAGATTTCTATTTTATTTTTATCTCTTTAAACAGTTTTTTATTTGTTAGCATTTAGTTGTTGAGTAAAACATACAACATAGACATCAAACTACAATTAAGGGAGGTAATTCACAGACCAACGAAGATCCTGAGGTAATTAATATCAAAACCATTTAATAATCTTGCTCTCCGACTGCTGATAGTGCTATTGTATGTACACAGAGGACGTTGTATTTATTGTGATTAATTTAATCGCTGGCGCCCAATATTTAAAATTCAACATCGTCAACATAACTTATTATTCATTGCTATATTAATTAAATACGTCTTCTTGCGGTATTACTTCATTTGGCACCAACAACATGGAGGCCTTGTTTATTTCTTTTATAAACACCAGCCCTTCACAGCTGCTTTATTACAATATATATATATATATATATATATATATATATATATATATATATATATATATATATATATATAATTTAATAAATCTTGGAAGTTCGGCTATATTAAATATTTAAATTAAATATTATTTCGCGAAGTAATGTGAAATGTAAATATTGCTATCTACAATTACAAATCTAATTATACGAATTTTTTATTTAAAAATTTCGTCCTTAGGTGGGACTCCAACCCAAGACCTTTAGTTATCTAGACTAACGCTCTGTCCTCTGCGCTACGAAGGACGTGGATTGGAGTTTGTTAGAAATGCCTTAAGTTACTTATTAAGGAGCACATAATCATATTCTGTCGTCGATGGAATTTTGCTAAATTTTTGATCCATTAGCTATTTAACAATAATCTATTACCGAAAAAAGCGATCTTTCATTTGACCCGCTAAGCTGGCTCGTTTTTGAAGGACTACACCCGTATTGTTTTCGTTTCGTACGAGCTTAGCGGGTCAAATGAAAGATCGCTTTTTTCGGTAAAGTCTCTTTCGTCCGTCAGATGTCACTTATTAAATAATTGCCACCTGATAGGATGAGATTTGCTTTATCTAATAGGCGGTTCGGCTAAATGTCATATACAGATACAGATCTATTTATAAAGATTTGTATGATTTGTATACATTGCTTCATTATCTTAACTGACGACGCCTATAGATGGCAGAAACATATGTCTTAAGCAGAAGTAAATGCTGAAAATTCGAGGTATTGTCCAAGTATACAGTTACAGATATGTAAATTATTTACATGTCTGTTTCATAATTAAACAAAAGCGTTATACGGCATATTAACGTATAGATATATTTAAAACCTTCTTTTGTATATTTACCGCCATCTGGCTCGTTTTGAAGGAATACACCCGTATTGTTTTCGTTTCGTACCAGCTCAGCGGGTCAAATGAAACATCGCTTTTTTCGGTAAAGTCTCTTTCGTCCGTCAGATGTCACTTATTAAATAATTGCCACCTGATAGGATCAGATTTGCTTTATCTAATAGGCGGTTCGGCTAAATGTCATATACAGATAGAGATCTATTTATAAAGATTTGTATCATTTGTATACATTGCTTCATTAGCTTAACTGACGACGCCTATAGATGGCAGAAACATATGTCTTAAGCAGAAGTAAATGCTGAAAATACGAGGTATTGTCCAAGTATACAGTTACAGATATGTAAATTATTTACATGTCTGTTTCATAATTAAACAAAAGCGTTATGCGGCATATTAACGTATAGATATATTTAAAACCTTCTTTTGTATATTTACCGCCATCTGGCTCGTTTTTGAAGAACTACACCTGTATTGTTTTCGTTTCGTACCAGCTTAGGGGGTCAAATGAGAGATCGCTTTTTTCGGTAAAGTCTCTTTCGTCCGTCAGATGTCACTTATTAAATAATTGCCACCAGATAGGTTGAGATTTGCTTTATGTAATAGGCGGTACGGCTAAATGTCATATACAGGTACAGATCTATTTATAAAGATTTGTATCATTTGTATACATTGCTTCATTAGCTTAACTGACGACGCCTATAGATGGCAGAAACATATGTCTTAAGCAGAAGTAAATGCTGAAAATACGAGGTATTGTCCAAGTATACAGTTACAGATATGTAAATTATTTACATGTCTGTTTCATAATTAAACAAAAGCGTTATACGGCATATTAACGTATAGATATATTTAAAACCTTCTTTTGTATATTTACCGCCATCTGGCTCGTTTTTGAAGGAATACACCCGTATTGTTTTCGTTTCGTACCAGCTTAGCGGGTCAAATAAAACACCGCTTTTTTCGGTAAAGTCTCTTTCGTCCGTCAGATGTCACTTATGAAATAATTGCCACCAGATAGGATGAGATTTGGTTTATCTAATAGGCGGTTCGGCTAAATGTCATATACAGATACAGATCTATTTATAAATATTTCTATCATTTGTATACATTGCTTCATTAGCTTTCTGACGACGCCTATAGATGGGCGAAACATATGTCTTAAGCAGAAGTAAATGCTGAAAATACGAGGTATTGTCCAAGTATACAGCTACAGATATGTTAATTATTTACGTGTCTGTTTCATAATTAAACAAAAGCGTTATACGGCATATTAACGTATAGATATATTTAAAACATTCTTTTGTGTATTTACCGCCATCTGGCTCGTTTTTGAAGGTCTACACCCGTATTGTTCTCGTTTCGTACCAGCTTAGCGGGTCAAATGAAAGATCGCTTTTTTCGGTAAAGTCTCTTTCGTCCGTCAGATGTCACTTATTAAATAATTGCCACCTGATAGGATGAGATTTGCTTCATCTAATAGGTGGTTCGGCTAAATGTCATATACAGATACAGATCTATTTATAAAGATTTGTATTATTTGTATACATTGCTTCATTAGATTAACTGACGACGCCTATAGATGGCAGAAACATATGTCTTAAGCCGACCCTTTCCCGGCAACTTCTTTACATTTCCGAGCAGTACTTCGACGGCCCGACCCCCGCCCCAACGAGGCAAGGCGCAGACCTGCGAAGCGCACCCTGCACGGGGTTGCTCATCGCCAACCGAGGGAACACTCTTGGTGGCTACCTCAGTCGACGATGGTAACACTTTGTGCCATCTTAACGATTTCCGCAGAAGCGGGGGCAATGCACACACGTCGAACGTGTGTGTGCTGATAACAGCAGCCTAGCCAGGTTGCCGCCCAGGACAGGTCCTAGTGGTGTGTGCATTGCGCGGCGCCGTGATTTGCGCCGCGTAGCTTGGTTCCTCACTCCTGCTGGAAAGGCGGAATGGCACCTGACTGCCCATCGGGCAGACCCCCCTAGAGTTTGGTAGCGCATATGCTAGGCTACAACCCAGTAGAGGACCACATCAGCACAAAACAGAAAACAGGGAAAAGCAGGGAAAAGCAAGACATAAGTTATTATTACGTATGCGCCCGTGGAGCGACTTAAGATGCAAAGTTGTCGGCATTCGCTCAAAACGAGAAGTAAAACCATGAAAACCTGCTCGGACAACTAGACAGGAATCAAAATACGGAACAGTCAGCATGATAAGCAAAAGTATATGATATTTAAATGTAATTGATATTTAAATAACATAAGGTATATAACAAAAAAATATATTATGATGATAAATTGTAGATCGTTACAAAATTAAGTTATAGTATATACTGCTTAAATTTTTTATATCATTTCTGTTGTTAATTGAATTTTTTTCCTGTTTAATACTAATAATTTCTATAATTTGTCTTTTCATTGTGTGTTGTTCTTTATCAATTATCTGTGTGTTCTCAAAATCGAAATGGTGATCGTGTTGTAGTTTGTGTTTAGACAAAGCAGTTTTGTCTGTTCTAGAGTATTTGTGGGCTTGTATTCTTTTGTATAAATATTGTTTCGTTTGGCCTATGTAGTAACTATCGCAATCGCGACATGGTATTTTATATATGACATGTGTTTCTCGATTTTTTTCTATTTTAGGTTTAAGTTTTGAAAATAAATGTTTATTAGTATTACTAAGTTTATATGTTGTAGCTATATCATATTTTTTTAAAGTCTATTTAATTTTTTCCGATAGTTATGGAACATATGGAATTGTGATATATGTTGTGTCATTGTTCAAATTTTTATTGGTGTCTGCAGTGTTGTATATTTGGTGTACTCTTTTTTTAATAGTTTGGTCTATAAGTTGTGGTGGATAATTATTATCAGTTAAGATTGCTTTAATTTTTTTGATGTTATCTTTTCTGTATTGAGTATGTGATAGTTTTACTGCCCTATCAGTCAGATTATTTATAATCATTTTATTGAATACTGTAGGAGCATTTGAGTGGTAATTCATATATCGAAAAGAAGCTGTGGGTTTATTATACCAATTTGTATAAATAGTACCCTGTCTATCATAGCTCAAAGAAATATCAAGAAAATTAATACTGATATTAAATTCTTCTTCAATAGTGAATTTTAATTTGTTGAGTAAATTGTTGAATTTATTTAAGAGATAGTTTATTTTGTTGGTCGGAATACATGTTATGATATCATCAATATATCTTTTGAAAAAAATGGGGTGGAAGTCTAATGAATTGATAACGTTTTGTTCTAAATGTTCCATTACAAGATTGGCAATAGGAGCAGCTAAAGGAGAGCCCATGGCTCTCTCTCTCTTTTATTAATCACGGCGCCGCGCAATGCACACACCACTAGGACCGGTCCTGGGCGGCAACCTTGCTAGGCTGCTGTTAACAGCACACACACGTTCGACGTGTGTGCATTGCCCCCGCTTCTGCGGAAATCGTCAAGATGGTACAAAGTGTGACCATCGTCGACTGAGGTAGCCACTAAGAGTGTTCCCTCGGTTGGCGTTGAGCAACTCCGTGCAGAGTGCGCTTCGTTGGTCTGCGCCTTGCCTCGTTGGGGCGGGGGTCGGGCCGTCGAAGTACTGCTCGGAAAAGTAAAGAAGTTGCCGGGAAAGGGTTGGCGGCCCTACGCAACGGCTGGTTATCCGATCTCTCTAAATTTACGCGACCGGTCACTAAACACACGCACGAGCGCACTAACATACAAAACCCTACACTTACGTGGTCACACAAATACAAAATCACACACCCAGAGAGAGACGCAAGCTTCCAGCAGCAACCAACACACAGGTTCATACCCAGAAAGAGACACAAGCTTCTGGCAGCGAACAATACATATGTTCACACCTTGCTATCTATTTTTTGGAATACTAAGGCATGATTTATTATTATTATTGGAATGTATCTTTGAATAATTTAAACCATAGCAACTTAATTATTTGACATTTACATTCTGTCATTTATATTTTGTATTCCCTTGACAAAGCATCATTGCTGAAACATGTAGGGTTGTTTTAAATATATATACTTTGAAGTAATGAACCAGACCTTTAATCGCCGATTTATTAAGTTTACCTTATATATATATATATATATATATATATATATATATATATATATATATATATATATAACATTTGATAAATTATTGGAGTTTTTCGGCTTTTTTTATATTTTATTTATTTATTAATATGTATTTCCCACCATGACATCACTTATATAATTTTGACATTAATACACTGTCTCTTATAATTATTTGATAAAGGTAATATTTACCGAAACATGTAAGAAATTATTTTGAATACATATATACATATTAAAGTAAAATAGACCTTAAATCGCCGAATATATAAATCTATTATATTATAGAAAGGTCAAGAAATAATTATCTATATATAAATATATACCGGGTTTTTCTTTTATCATTACACATAGGTCTTCTTCTTCTTCTTCTGTTTTGAGTTGGACGCCAGTCCGTCCAGGCACTCGAGCACACTGCTCTTTGTACTATCCCCAATAGATCTCTCAGTTCCACTCTCTTAGTCTTGCGTCCTCGATAAAAGTCACTATCCTCCTCAGGGGAAATTTGAGTACACTCAAAGGATCCAATAGATCTCTCCCGAAATATTTCTGTCTGAGTTTCTTCAGTTTCTCACACTTGCATATTACGTGAAGGCTAGTCTAGGCTATTACACATGGTATAATGCCATGATTTTTTTCAGTTTATAATACACATAGGGATAAATGTATGGTTGTGATATAGTAGGCAACCAGTTATACACCAGTAACATTTTTCAAATTGTCAAATATTTCTGTTCTTTATTCATACTTAAATCTTAAATTAAATACATTTTATTGAAAAATACATAATTTATTTAAAACAGTTAATTACCCCAAAAGGCGTATACTTTGTGCGAAAACAATTTTAAATATTTTTAAAAAATTCAAGGAAGATGGATAGTATTTCCTTAAGGTTGAAATATTTCTAAGATAGTAAAGTTAGTGTATCAAAAAAGATAAAAAATATAACAAGTATTGGGAACATTTCAATAACATCATAAAAACAAATAACACCTCGTGGTATCTTACGAATAAGTCCTTTTATAAAATGGAGAAATTTATCTTAAAAAGCAGTAGTGGGAATTCTTGTAGGTAAAAAATATGTTATTATTTCTTTAATAATCACAATAACTTTAGGATTGTACAATTATCTGACAACACTACTGGATCACTATCACTACTGGAATTAAAGATTGAGGAATGAAGACACTGTGCAACAAACTTTTGGAAGCTGTTAAAGCAAGGCCATTATCATACGAAGGACTATCAGTTACTGGAGTAGCAACTGTTAGAGACCCTCAGTTAAAAGAGAACGTTTTCGTAGTTCAAAATACCAAGTTGGGCTATTTCTTTTCTAGAATAATAAATGTTTAATATTATGAAGAAAATAGATCCTGAAAATAAAGAACAAATGCCTGTAATCGAAACAGGCATTGGTCAACATTAAAAGTCACTTTCATTATTTGGATTTCTGCAAGAAATAATAAGAGAAAGTAAAGTCAATTACAGCCAATGAAATAATAACTAAAAGACAATACCTCGAAAGGCCAAATTGAAATCAGGACGTAGTCCTCTTTTATTTTGGAAATTTAAAAAAAGGGTAATTGCATTTTTTATTTAGATTTTCTTTTAAGTAACAGGAATGGAGCTGAAACCCTTAAAACAATGTGTTAAGAAATACTTCTGTATTCCAGCGAGTTCAGCAGAATGTGAGAGTTTATAGTACAGCTCGCTTAATAATAGAACAAACGTGTGGAAGACTAAAACCGTAAAATGTTAATATGATAATGTTCCTAAATAAAAATTTAAAAAATATTAATAAGTAAGTTAAGTATTTATTTTATTCAAATTACATCAAACCTTTTCCTATTGGCCAAGGAAATGACTGAATAGGTTTCATTTTACTCTGCTTTCTAACTATTAAAAATATGCATGTTTAAGCAGTCAAAGGCAAATTATTTAGATTGCCATACAGAATGTACATGAAACTCTTTAAATCTATTATGGAACTATTTCCTCTATCAGTAACGATTATTTTATTTAAAATTTTGTTTTCATTTAACAAATTAAACATTATATCACAAAAATCAGTTCGTTTTATTTTATCCTCCACGAAAAGCTCCTTATAGTTTGATATCTTGTATAGGTATATATATATATATATATATATATATATATATATATATATATATATATATATATATATATATATATATGGTAAACCTAATCAGTAGGCGATTAAAGGTCTGTATTTTACTTCAAAATATATGTATTTAAAAAACTCTACATGTTTCGGCAGTTCGCCTTTATCAAGAGAATACAAAATATAAATGATTCTCTTGATAAAGGCGTACTGCCGAAACATGTAGAGTTTTTTAAATACATATATTTTGAAGTAATATACAGACCTTTAATCGCCTACTGATTAGGTTTACCATATCATACCAAGGTCACGAAGTTATTATATATATATATATATATATATATATATATATATATATATATATATATACAGGCTGATTCAAATAAAGTGGGCACTACTGCTATCTCTGTTATTATTGATTCTAGAAAGTAGGCTAAATTAGCAAAGTATTAGTGTTTCTAACATTGATTAGCATGCACTTCATGAAAAAAGAATTGAATAACGCATTTTCGAGAAATTTTGAAATTTATAATTTTTTTAAATGGAACAGCCTGTATATTTTTTAAAATTCTGAATGATAATGTTCTTTGTAATATAAAAGTTTCAATACACTATTGTCCTAAAACGAATAATAAAGTAGTTATAGCAGTTTCTATTTCCTTCTAAATGTTGTCATTGCTCCGCTAACTTTTGACAAAACAGATACATATTTTGTGTTTAATGTTTATTTTAACATATTACAGCTTACAAAATAAAATTAAAAAGAAGAAAGTACATGTATAATTTATAAATACTGCTCAAAGGTGTCACCTTCCTGCTCAATACATTTTCGTGCCCGCTTCAGTACACTCTGGGTGTCTATTAAGATTGTCCTTCTATCTAATTAGCGAAAAACTTCTCTGACCTTGTCTTGCAATTCGCGCACGTTGTCGTATCGCGTTTTGTACACCTCATTTTTTTAATATCCCCAATGAAAAAAGTCTAAAGGTGAGAGGTCAGGGGAGCGTGCTGGCCATTGAATTGGACCATTTGTTCCAATCCACTTTTCGGCAAAGATGGTGTCGAGGTAAGTTTGCACTAGGTGATAGTTGTGCGCAGGAGCACCGTCCTGCTGAAAGTATAAATTTTGGCGCATCAGGTAATTGGCGTTATCAAGGAAATCCTCTAGAACGTTACGAATAAATTCCAGATATCTGTTTTCTGTCAACGTACCATTGTAGAACAGTGGACCAACGACTATCGAACCAATTAATCCCTACCAAACGTTAAAACTAAATCGAACTTGTGCAGCATGTGGACGAACTATTAATAAATTTTCTTGAGACCAGTAGTGACTATTTTTCTTATTAAACATGCCTCTATTTGAAAAATTTGTTTCGTCACTCCATAAAATACACTGTGCTCCATTCAAATTTTCATCACAAAAACTAACAAACCTATGACAGAAAGCTAATCTCCTGGCTGTAATGTTTGAGAGATTCTGAACTTAAAGGGGATATACTTATGCTTTTTCAAAATTCTTCGAACTGATGAATAACTTAATGCCAATTCCTTAGTAGCATCCCTAATGGAAAATTCGCGATGGGCTTCAAAATATGCGAACACTGTAATGTCTACTTCTTCGTTGACGACGATATTTTTCTTTGTCCTTTTCTTTCTAAATAAGCTATCATGCAGTCTAAACTGAATGTAAAGTTTTCGAAAGTAACGTCGATCTGGCTGCTGTCGTAAAGGATAGGTTCAGCATAATATTCGCTAGTCCTTATTGAATTTTTACGACATAAAATGTATGCTTCCAAAATATCGCATTTCTCCAAATGAGGAAATACCATACTGAAATATTGTCAAAGACTAAGCAACGAAAGGAAAACCAAAATGTTTAGAAAAATAAACAGAGAACGAATGAACACAAAACAAAATAAAAAAAAGATATTTTTAATAACTAAACGTGCGAAAGATTTATATTCAGTACGTTATTGACATTTACAAAGGGCATATACTATTTGTTCCGTTTAAAGTGAAAGAAGCATACTACTGATTTTACAGAATGAAAGAGTATCTTCGACATCAACTAAATTTCACCGTAAATACTTTATTATTCGTTTTAGGACAATAGTCTATTGAAACTTTTATATTACAAAGAACATTAGCATTCAGAATTTTAAAAAATATACCAGTTGTTCCATTTAAAAAAATTACAAATTTCAAGATTTCTCGAAAATGCGTTATTCAATTTTTTTCATTAACTGCATGCTAATCAATGTTAAAAACACTAATACTTTGCTAATTTAACCTACCTTCTAGAATCAATAATAACAGAGATAGCAAGAGTGCGCACTTAATTTAAATCTGCCTGTATATATAATCTAAATTCTCATCTACCATATAATGATGTCAGGACATGATATCTTGTATGGCTTATATTTTAATTCTTTCAGCGTTTCGAACACCGAACTGCACAATACTCCAAAATGGCCTGGCTGCATCTAAAGGCGATCCTACAAATCGTTCTTCTACATAACACATGATATTCAGCTTCATGTTTTCTATTAACACGTGATTGGTTTTAATTTAGTTTTTTGTGGGAATTTTGAAAACAACCAACTTCTTTGAATTTGTTAAAAATATTTAAAATTGTCTTCGCACAAGGTATACGCCGTTTGGATACTGGATACTGTTTTAGATAAATTATGTATTTTTCAGTGTATTTAGTTTAAGACTTAAAAGTATGAATGACAAACAGAAATATTTGACAATTTAAAAAATGTTGCTGGTGTATAACTGGTTGCCTACTATGCCACACCATTCATTTATGCCTATGTGTAAGGGTAAATGAAAAAAAGTCAATGTATTATACCTATTTGTAATGACAAAAGAAAAGAACCACTATCTCGACCTTTCAACGAATTTCATTCGTTTTCATCTGGATTAGGTTGGCGGTTGAATCTGCTGCGATCGAGTGCATGGCCTATTGTGTACCGTCGCTTCCTCCCCTCTCTGTTTCAGTGGTAGGACATCCGGCGGTTCATCGTTACGAGCGGGCACGATGTTTCGGCGACGGTTCGTATAGACACCTATTGTTGATCGTCTTCGAGTGACCGGTCTAGTACTATAATTTTCCTGCTCGCAAACGTCCACGACTGGACATTCGCTGAACGGTGCCTGTATCGGTGATTGTATCCGTCCCTTGGCAAGCAATGGTTTCCATGTCGGTGGTAAACGTTGTGCATCGTACCGTTTGTTCATGCTTTTATGTCTTTTGTTGATTTCTATGGCTTGATGTATTGTTCTCATTCGTATATTTGTATTATTCATTAAAGTTTTGGTATTTTCGAAATCTATTGTATGTCTAGTCTGTATTACATGTAGTGCTAATGATGACGTAGATGTTCGATTTATTATTGCGACCTTATGTTGCTCAGCCCTGACACTTATTTGCCTATTAGTTTGTACGACATGTATGCAGTTGTGTGCAGTTCTTGCAGAGAATTTCATATCCACCTTGATTTTCTAAGTGTATCTTGTCTTTCGGAGTACCTAGCACTTCACGTATTTTTCGATCCTTTGTGAATATTGTCTTTATATCGTGTTTCTTCGGGACTCTGCTAGTTCTGTCAGTTGTTCCTTTGACGTACGGTAAAAACGCTTTTGATGTGATATTTTCCTGTTCCTTTTCCTGTTGGGCTTTGTTTCTATTATGTATGACTCTATTGATGTCATTATTTGTACAACCGTTGGCCATCAAAATGTTCCGTATTGTGCTCATTTCTGTACTTGCATTTTCTTGATCCGTTAATCTTCGTGGTGGTGTTTTGACTACAGAGTGTAGTTGCGCTGGGTGGTGATGTGAATCCGCGTTGAAGTGTCTTCTTTCCAATATGCTATGTGTCCTAATGTGCCATCGGGTTCCTTGATGCCTAGAACACCTAAGAAAGGTTACCCTGAGCTTTAATTTCTATTGTGAACTTAATATTCGAATATACGCCGCTGTTAAGGTGTTCTAAAAATTGGTCCAGTTAGTCATGAAACTGGACCAACTTAGCGACTTAAGGTGTTAAGATATCGATATTCGCATGACACACCAATCCCTTTGTAATTGGCGTCAAGCTGTTGGGAATGCTATGTAATAAATTATTATTTGAATAGGATGTAGAATCTATATATGAATATATATTTCTCACCATGCCAATATCGCTTATATAACTATGACATTAACATACTGTGATTTATAATTCTTTGATAAAGATAATATTTACCGAAACATGTAAGAGATTATTTTAAATTTACCGTAAACGACAAATTTTAATTCCGAATGGTAGTATTAATATAGGCATTTCCATGGAAATATAATAGCAAAATTAATAGCAACTTGTCACACTAACGTCTAATGTCATTAATAATCATAACATTTGTCATTGTGCTTACGACAAATAACGCGATAATTAATGACATTGGACGTTAGTGTGGCCCTAGGGTAAGGTGCACGTTATCCCTAAATATTAATCTAAATACAAATCTCTAAATACTGCGATTCAAGATGTATGTTTACAACCCAGAAGAAAAGATTCAAATAATAAAGTAATAATAATAATAATAATAATAATAATATTTATTTATTTGCCCAACATGTAATCCCAATTACAGAGCAATAAGTACACAAATTAGATGTATGAATACACATACTATGTTAAATTATTACATAACTAAAATAATTTTGATATATAACAAATAAGTAATACCGATAATTATGATGTCGAGGTTCACATATCCTTAGTGTCCACCTCTCCAATGAATATGTCACTATAATATGCCGCAGCATTCCTCATCATGTGGAATATCGGTGATCTCATCAGTAGATTCGTCCTTGGAGTCGACAGCAAGAAAGTAACTGGGTTACGGGTACTAACACTAGGCACATTGAATCTGACCCTAGACAACAGCGCGGCACAATCAATTTTATTGTGGAGAAGATTATGAAGAAACCTTGCGCTGTAGTTAACTCGACGAACATTCAAAGACTGATCCCCATAGAGTTGAAGCAGTTCTTCATAGGAAGTGTTCCAGTCAGGATATACACGATTAGTTTTGAAAAAGAGGTATTTTACAAATCGGCGCTGTATACGTTCAACTGGAAACTGTTGCGAGATGTAGAAGGGATACCAAACAATAGACACATACTCGAGTTTCGGAACTATAAGAGTGAAATACAAAGATTTTAGCAAGGAGATGCTGCTGAAGCACACCGAGGCTCGAATGAGGAAGCCCAATGCTCTCGAAGACGAGTGGCACATGCCCACAATGTGATCATTAAAAGATAGCTCCGGATCAAACGTCACTCCCAGGTCCCTTACTGAGTTTGTGTTATTCAACCGCTGATTATTTATAAAATAACGTGATAAGACTGGTGCGTTCTTCCTGGAGAATGACATCACCACACATTTGTCGATATTCAAAGACAATTCATTCCTCTGAGACCACTCCACAAGAATGTTAACATCATGCTGCAAGCCAATAGCATCACCTGGTTTGGCGATATCAGAAAATAGTTTGATGTCGTCTGCGTAAGCTAGCGCCTGACATCTTAACAGTGGAAAAAGGTCATTCATATATAATGAGAATAGCAAAGTCCCAAGTTAGAACCCTGCGGTACTCCAGAAGCCACTGCAAAGGTGTACGATTTATAACCATTATAAAACACATAATTATATCGATTAGATAAATAATATCCCAACAACATGTATAAATTCGGAGAAAAGCCAAAGCTATCAAGTTTTTGAAGTAGCAACATATGGTTGATGCTATCAAAAGCATGTGAATAATCCATATAAACAACATCCACTTGACCCCTAGTGTCCAAGACATCCTACGTATATTGCGTGAAGCAAGCTAGATTTGTAGTAGTAGACCGACCTTTCATAAAACCATGCTGGTGCTGTGTGATATATGAATGGGTATTGAAGTAAATACGATCAAACAAAACTTGTTCGAAAATGTTTGCAAAGTTAGATAAGAGCGAAATCGGTCTGTAGTTTGAAATATGTCTGCTATCACCCTTCTTGAAGACAGGAACAATACGGCCGCACTTCCATCTATCGGGGAAGGATGATGTCTGCAGTGCTAGGTTTATAATTTTGTTTAGTGGTGCTGATAGAACAAATTTGGTGTCCTTGATCAGGAAGCTGGGAATGCCATCGTCACAAGAGGTAAACCTATCAGGAAAAGTAGCCATTATGCTGGAAATAGTATGTTCAGTAATGCGACAGAGAGAAAACGGCAGACATTGAGATTTTAGAGTGGGAGAGTCAACAATATTGGCGGTCGAGAACATTTCCGAGAAATTACTGACAAGTGCGTCTACAATGGCTTGTGGTTTGTCAAGCCAAGCATTTCTATAAAATAGTTTTCCAGGAATACGTGAGGTTCCTCTCCGGGAATGTACGAAAGACCATATTCTTCTAGGATCCGCCGGGATGCTGCTCTCTATATTCACCATGTATGCAGTATAAGCAGTAGATATTTGTGATTTCGTTAGTGTACGCAGTCTTCTGAACTCTTCATAGAACATCGGAATACTAGTACCTTTCCATTTACGCCTATAATAATTTTTTGCTTCAATGTTACATTTAATTTCATTATTGAACCAAGCAGGAAAATGCGAGGTGCTTTTCGACATCTTCGGAATAGTTGAATCAAATATATCGCTCAGAACATTGTAAAACCAATCCAGGGCGAGATTAACATAATTAATACCATCCAGAAAGGACCAATCAACATCCACCAAGTCCTCATACAGTTTTTCATAATTTGCCTTTCTGAAGTTGTACTGACAGTTAGTAGATGGAAACTGATCCGGTCTCAATGTAGATAAAAACTCCATATTAACTGACAAGGCAGGATGATATGCGTCTTCAGGAACAAAGGGATGCTGGTCGTGGGTAGTGCTGAGATTGTGATCCAAGTTCGACAAGACCAAAATATTGCTTGAGTTGTAAAAAATCACAAAATTCCCGGAAAGCAGAAACTCTAGTACTTACTGTACTGGAACTAATATGTTCATAATATTGTGGTAAATTAAAATCACCAATAATTAAAATAGGTTTGTTTATTATAAGGATTTGAAGTGCTTCGAAGAAGGTATCCAAAGCAGAATTCGGTAATTTAGGTGAAATGTATATAACGGAAATATAGAAATTGAAATTATGAATAGTGCACTTGCAAATGAGAAGGTCAATCGACGGCACCAGAGTTTTTAATTCAGAGATGTCAAGCACCTCTAATGTAAATTCAGTTGCTAAGCCCAACAGAACACCACCACCTGTGGATTTTCCCACAGAGGCAAAATCTCTATCGCATCTGACAATATTGTAGTAGGGAGGAAAAAATTCATGGCTGTCGAAAGACTTGTCAAGCCATGTTTCAGATATAAGTATGACATCATATGCCAAATCAGAAGAACTTGGATAGAAAATATTCGACTTACAGCGAAGGCTGCGAGTGTTTTGGTAATAAATACTTAGTGTCCGGGGGATACTGTCGGGCTTTGCTGGTTTTCCGATATAATGTAATGTTATGCAGGTAGTACATTACGAGAAATCATTGGATAATTTGCCTTTGCGTTTGAAAATCATTCAATTCCTACTGAACATACTGTTGTAAATATTATTCTTAAGTTTTGGACTTGTGGATGTGTAACAAATTTCCGAAATTGTTTACATTTACAAGACGAAGAGCCTAGAAATAAGTATATCAACGAAGAACGGCCAGGTAGAGTAACTGCGATTTGTGCTGCAGCTGAGGCAGGTGTATTTAGTGCAAAAAAGATATCGGAATAAAGTGGAGTTAAACAGCGGACGGTACAGAGTTTTGAGAAGACATGGATACAAGTGGCCGAAATTTCGTTCTACTCAAGAAATATTTCCACATGACGAAAATAATCGACTGGAATTTTGAGAAACAATAATGCACAAAATACAAGAAACTTTCATCAAAAATATTTTTTTACCGGTGAAACATAATTTCCATTGAATGGGTCTCATAATTCCCAAATAACCGGTTATTGGTCTACGGAAAATAGACATTTGAGCACAGAACCGCACACACAGTATCCAGAAAAATTAAATCTATAGGCTGGCATTTTGAAGAACGTAATTGTTGGCCTCTTTTTTATTGACGGTATGCTTAACAGCGACAAACATTTAGATATGATAAATAACGATATTATTCCCGTTGTTCATAACATTAATATCAATATTGAAGACATTTGGTTCCAGCAAAATGATGCCCTGCTCATAATGCGAGAATTGTGAAGAAGTTTTAAAGAAATAACTTTCATAACCGCATTATAAACAATTGGCTGGCGTCCAAGATCAGCAGACTTATCACCGGACTTCTTTTTATAGGGATACATTAAACAATAAGTTTATAATGCCCCTCACGAAAGACTACGTAATATAAATGAACCGCGTGTTAAAATAACAAACGCTTTTGGCATAGTAACGCCCGAAATGCTGGTTAACGTCCGGAAAGAATTTTATTATAGATTCGCGTAATGTCAAGAACAGGGTGCGTTATTTGAACATCTAATTTGAGTTTGTATTATATTTTATTACTTTAACTGCTAGAACTTTAATTTATTTTATAATCTTTAACCGTAATCGTAATTATTTCGTACTGTATAGAAAAATTTAAGTCGCATCTACATTTATTTGGTAGACCTACGGTAGAATAAGACCTTCGGTAGAATACCAATTGGTATTCTATTGGTTTGAGTTGCTAGATAGAAAACCTGAATTATTGTTTTTAGCGCTAGATTTATGCCGTCTGTTCACTTTTCGATATCTTCTTAAAACTGCCTGATTTTTCTGGTTCATGTTCATAAACTTAATTTTGCCTCATTAATGTATAAATTTACCTTCGGTATTTCAAAATATGATAGAAATTTTGTATAAAAATTCACTTCCATTTCTACAATATTTGTTTTTGACTATCAATATCTTCGGCATTTTTATTTATAATTTTTATATAGGGTATATAGAACTCTACCCGTCATTACGTGTACTCTTGAACATATTATTTAATAACATGTTAAATTTGATATTTCAGATGAAAACAAGATTTATATCAAGAACTTTTCTGCAATTATTTTTTTTTTGAATGTTTTGGTTTCTTTGATTGCGACGAAGTTTTGCATTACAATGATTTTTCTTCTTTAATGAATGTGTGTGTGTGTGTGTGTGTGTGTGTGTGTGTGTGTGTGGGTGTGTGAATGGCAGGTATTTATTAGATCGAAGGATGTGTTTTATTTAAAGGGTCATTTCGGATAAGTTCTTCCACTTTTTTGTCCATTTAAAATAATGCATCAACTTGTGAGGTATCACTACAAATCACGTAATCACGTGGGTGATTTATTTAGAGATACTTTTTCCAAAAGCAAAGAACAAATGAAAAAGGCCAATTTATTTAAGAAACTTGATTATCATCCATTTTTACAATTATTTTTTAAAGATTATTTCTCTCAAATGTTGGCCGCGACTGCGGTTAACGTAGTCTATTCTGCTGTTCCAATTTTCAATGACGCGTTCTAGCATTTCGAGTGGTATTTGTCCAAAGACCCGAGTAATATTGGCCTCCAATGCCTCAATTGTAGCCGGTTTATCCATGTGGACTTTAGACTTCACGTAGCCCCACAGAAAAAAGTCTAATGGTGTGATGTCACAAGATCTAGTGGCCAATTTACTGGTCCGAAGCGTGAAATTAAATGTTCACCGAATCGTTCTCGCAGTAAAGCCATAGTTTCACGAGCTGTATGGCTAGTGGCGCCATCTTATTGGAAGTAAATATGTTGTAGACCACGGGTGTCAAGTTCAGGCAGCAAATAGTCCCTTATCAAGGCGCGATAACGGTCGCCATTCACAGTCACATTCCGGCCGGCTTCTGTTTTGAAGAAATATGGACCAATTATTCCACCGGCCCATAATCCGCACCAAACAGTTGTTTTGTCTGGATGTAATGGTAGCACTTCAATCTCTTCAGGTTGCTCATCACCCCATATACGGGCATTTTGCTTATTCACGTACCCATTAAGCCAGAAATGGGCCTCATCGGAGAACAAAATTTTTGTCGAAAACAGTGGATCTTCTGTAAGTTTATCAAGAGCCCAACGGCTGAAACGGAGACGATTCGGAAGGTCGGTCGCCTTTAGTTCTTGCATTAGTTGAATTTTGTATGCTTTTAAACCAAGATCCTTTCGTAAAATACGCCAAGTTCTTGCATACGACAAACCAAGCTGTTGAGAACGGCGACGAATTGATTCTTCCCGGTCTTCGCTTACGCTCGCTGCTACCGCCGCTATATTTCCTTCACTACGTGCTGGATGAGGTCTATGTGGTCGCGTATTATCCATTATTGTAAATTGAGTTTCAAACTTATTGATGGTATAGCGAATTGTGCATTCGGTAGGCCGATTATGTGGCCCATATGTTGCTCTAAGCGCACGATACACATTCCTTGTAGAACGCCCATTTTCGTAATAAAGCTGTACTGTTTGTTGACGCTGTGCCGGGCTAAGTCTTTCCATTACGTAATGTCAAATAGTACTGAACCAGAATGCGCAGTCCGCTGACGCGTCGCATGCGCGCTCAGCCATTAAATCCCCACCTAAAAAAGTACCTCCAAATGAATCACCCATTACAATGTATTTACCTGTACATAAAATACTTTTCTCTAACTCTTATTTCTATTATGATATGGAATTTTAATTCCGTTCCGTTTTAAAATGATTTATAAGTTTATTGAATAGACACATAAGAATATATTGCAAAACAATTTAGACACTCATGAATACTTCCCACAGATATACCCCGAAGGCAGGATTTTTATCATCTTTTTATTGATAATATCGATGATAGTGAGGTCATGGAAAAAATTATGTTTAATAGTACCTATTGCTTTTCTAATACAATATTTTGACTGTAATTGTTATTTGTCATAAGTAAACAATCAAATAAATAAAATAAGCAAGAATAAGTAATTAATGCGGCATACTTTAGAACAGGAAAACTTTTTCAATTTTTCTGATGGCTAACTCAAAAAAAAATTGTGATCCGACACACAGTGCGAACAAGGAACAAGTGACTAGAGCCAGAGTACGATGTGTGATACGCAAGTTAAGGATCAAAGACATATCTACAAAAATGGGAGCATGCGATAAAAAAATGCTCAAATGATAGCAAAAGGAACAACATACGTCTAATGTGGACATGGTGTAGCTAAATTCTTCAAACATTCAAGATTTTAATGTTAGAGTAGGAAAAAGACATTAAAAACATAGGAATATATGCTGAAGAAGCATACAGCAATAATGAAAAAATATTAGTATAATAATCTCGACTTAAAAAACAGATCTTGGTGAATATATTCTTTTAATATACAAATACTCGTATATAAGCATACTAGACAAGAGTCAAGGGAACCAGAGAAATCTGTATATAAAAGATACAGGAACGAAAATAGGTCCAGAATGAAATAACAACCATTACTATCTGGAAGTGGAGATTAAAAAACGACATAGTAAAATTACAGAGTCAAATAGCTAAGAAATGCGAAGAGAAAACAAGAAAATATAAAACAGGAAAAATAGAATATTATACGGCATCAAGATTTAAACTGTGATGCAAAGGAGCAAATTCATGCGAAATAATTTTAAAAGAGGTAACTTAAAAATGTATGCGAAGTAAGACGAAGATCCAATATGAGGAAGTAAACAGCGTGATTGGATTAGAAGATAAAGAAATTAATAAAATCAAAAATAAAAGAACAGAAAAAGTATTTGACTGAAAGAATTAAAACAAAATACGAAAAATACCAACAACCAAAGAAAGTTAAGGAAATGGCTAAAAACATGAAAGAAAAAAGTTGGAAAACATCTTGGGTGGGTCATTGGTTGTATCGGCATTGGCAATACTAACGTGCTCAAGTGGTGCTCAAATATTTAGTGTCGCACGAAATGAGTTGATCAATGTTGGGAACTGTTGAAAACTTGTTGCCAAAACAATTCAAATTCTAGAAACAATTTGCTGACGAAATAATCCACCAACCGCAGCTGGTATACGCAGTTTGTGTAGGAAGATCGTGAGAGTGGCATGCTAATTGATAACATAAGTTACCATCGTATTGGTCCAGCACGTTCAGTCTAGATTATTGCTGTTGCTTTCGAAAGTGAGCGCATATACCCGAAACCTTAAGCGCTACAGATCTCATCTAAAAAACACTCCATTAACATGACGAGAAGTCTGCATAATGACACCGAATTATTCATTTATACGGTCCAATTAATTCAGGTATTGAAGTAAAATGACCATCCATTTCGTTACCGCTTCTCGGTTTGGACAGCCGGAAATAAGCCTGGACATGTCAAAATCTTATACATCATATGATTTTCCGCACTCGTAGAAAATTAACAGTTTCGCACACTGTCACCTCCGTTCCCAGCAGTTAGGCGATGCATAGTTTCATTCTGGACCATCATCCTCGATGTGCACCTGTGAAGCGAACAGCTGCAGAGCACCCATGTAATTCATATCTTCTTATAAAACGGAATTACCAATTTCAAATTTGATTCTGCTTATGTCATTTTGTGTTTTGACATATTAATAGATCTTATGTCATTTTCATTGTTGACATAATAATAGGCCTTGTCCAATACATCGCAGATGAAGAACACTCCAGAGTAAACAGTAGTCGGCGAATAGTTAATATCTTCAACCTCCTGGACATTTGTCACTTACATAGATTTTATATGGAAGAGAAAAAAAAACATTTGTAACAATGCTCGTCAAGCATAAACATCAATAATCATAACATAACTTTAATTGCCAATATTTTTACATTAATTAAATCTTCTCGCACAATAAAACTTTTATTTACATATCTTAATTTCTTAAAACTTCTTTTAAATGATTAAAACTTTCATCTTGGGGGATCTGAAGGATCACCTCATACTCAAAAGCCCCCTCAGCATATTCTCTATTATATTCATTTAATTCAGCATAATTAAAATTGTTGAATTGAATAAAAACATCAATCAGAAAATACTTTCAGCAGAGATGTCTTATTGGAGACGATGCTGTAGCTTAACTTTATTCGACCACGTTAGGAATGAGAACATTAGAGAAAGAATGAGGGCTACAGATACTATCTTGGACACAATAAATGAAAAACAGCTAAAGTGGTACGGCCACATGCGTCGCATGAGTGACGAAAGGATTCCCAGAAAAGTATGAGAATGGATTCCTCCACGAAGAAACAAACGGGGAAGACCGCGGAAACGATGGGCACAAAATATACACAAAGAGATTAAAGAACGAGATCTGCAGGAGGGAGACCGGAGTGATAAGGAGCGTTGGCGCTTAGGATGCGAGAAGCGGCTTTAAAGCTGCAAAGCCTCGCTATATATATATATATATATATATATATATATATATATAATTAAAATTACTTTTATTGTTATACATTTTGGATAACGCATCGGCAGTAACATTTAGTACTCCCTTTATATGCCTAATTTCAAAATTATACTCTCACAATAACAAAGACCAACGATACACCCTATTATTTTTAAACCTTGTACTCAAAAGTGATGTCAACGCAGCATGATCTGTTTCTAATATGAAGTTCTTGCCCAATAAATAAAATCTAAGCTTTTGAACCGCGTGTACATTTTTTTTTGCAATTATAAAGTTATTCAAACAAAATTGGCGCAGTAAGTAGGATAGCTAAACGATAATTATTATTGAAATAAAAGTAATTTATCGGTTTGTTTCAACAATGAATTAGCTGTTCAAAACAAGAACCGCAGTGAAAAGTGATTGGCGATACTCAAGAGGACCGAGTATTAGAGAAAGTTCGGACAGGCTACGGCACTTTATTGAGCAAAGTGGGCCGCCGTACTCGTTGTATCTAATATTCCAACGACTGAAAAAACGAAAACATCTTGCCAATCCCCGACGCAAGGTAGGTGTTGAACATTTTCCTTCTCGTCAACCATTTAGATATTAAGTGTGATTTTGTAAGACACGAGTTAAATTCACATAGATCGGTTAGGTCGTGAAATTAATATTTGTTCAAGTCTAATATAAGTCGTGAAAACAAAGAACGCAGAATAAGAAGTATTCTCAAGCAAACAAACAGACAAAACAATTTTGAAACCAGAAAATTAGTTTAGTAGTGGTACTTATATTTAAGAAGGAATAATTTTATCTAAATGCCGGAATCAGAATCAGCCTTAAGCAGTCGAAAAATGTCAGAATCAGATAAAGTTCCACCTTATGTACCGATCAATGTTAATACGAATATACCAACTATGTCAAGTAGCACGCCTAGAACCCCTACAATAAATGCTGCTAAAGTAAATGCAGATTTTATACCAAATTTTACAGGAAATCCCTTACATTTAGAAAGTCTCATTTCAATATGTAATAGATTCTGTGATCAATATGGATGTACGGAAGACGAAAGTCTCACAGAATTTGTTTTGAACGTTTTAATTTATAAACTAAGAGATGATGTATTAGATTTTGTTTTGCAACATAATTTACAGACATGGCTTGAAATTAGATTAGCGTTAAGAGAACATTTCGGAGATAGGTTAGACAGGCATGCTTCCGCACAAGAATTTAAAAATACAATGAAAAATAGAAATGAAAATATTTTAGATTTTATGGACAGATTAAAAGCATTAAAAACAAGATTAACAGCGAAAATAAACGCAGATGTAGATTTAACCATTAACTGGTGAGCGTCATTTACGTTACGTTCGTGGTGACCCAGGGTCTGACAGACCCTATGTGAAGATCTACATATATATGACTATTTATTTGAAAATTTTTGATAATATCGGTTTATCCCATATCATTCTCTGTATTTGTATTGAAATATGAACAATAAAAGACCGCTTGTATTAGAAAATATTTATTATAGAAATTCAACTAAATCGAAACCTTTTCGGAACAGAACAATTATCTGAAATGTTTTTAGCTTCCTAAAATGTATAAAAGCATATTATATTTTGCACATAAACATTTCAAATCGAACACCATATACAAAAATAACAAAATCACAATGCTGAAAATTTTAACAACAAACTTTATCGAGAGTTTTTACAAACAGTTATTACATATATTCTTACTGCACTGCAAACAAACTGGCTTCCTACACCTTACACAATGTGTTTTTGTCTTCCTATCCTTAGAATATGGACAAATGTAGCATCTTTTCCTTTTTGAGGTACCATTTTCAACTTGCAGATTCGGTATAGTATCAGTAATGCCCAGAATAGTTCCCATGACTATTTTTTACCCTGTTTGTATAGATGGATTGTTATATCTCGTGTGTATAAAGGATTTTACAAGAGCATCCGCTAAACGTTTTATAAATTCAAACCGCTGTAATTTTTCACAATCTCTGTAGGATTCATGAAGAATGAAAGCGTTGCACGAAGCAATATCCACAATTGTAAAAAAAATGGCTATAGGCCATCGTCTAGTACGGCGCGAGGATGAGTAAACGCTACACTTTTGATCCAGTGAATCGACACCTCCTTTGGTGCTATTATAAAAACTAATGATTTCTGGTTTTCCAGTGGATTCATCTAAACTAGCAGTGTGGTGCATACTATAAATAACAGCAACTGCTTTATTCTTTTTTGGCACAAATGATACCAAAGACATATCTTTGGTGAAACCATACATTGTAGACAAAACTGGTCGCTTCTTTGATGCTAAAAATTGTGGCGGTATTTCTTTTTTGTTTTTTCTTATCGTACCTACATAAGTTAGTCCACGATCGAGTAGCTCCTGGACTAATTGAACAGAAGTAAACCAGTTGTCGCAGTTGATATTTCGATTAGTTTTTTCGATTGTTTTAGCAAGTCTAATTACTGCTTGCGTAGGAATATTCAATTTTCGTTCATCTTCAGACAAAGTAGCTCCATCACTTGCCTTTCCACAGTACAAATATGCGTTATAAAAATAATTATTTCGTGCATCAGTAAGACAAATAAGTTTCAACCCGTACTTATTCGCTTTATTAGGCATATACATTTTGAATCGACAACGCCCTCTGAAACCAATTAACATCTCATCTACAGTAACCGAATTACCCACTGTATAGACACTCTGACATTTCTTGACGAATGTTGTAAAAATAAAAGATATCGCAGCACTATGATCTTCAGGTAAACGTTCATGCCTGGTCCGGAAATTATCAAACCTAAGACAAGCTAATATAACAAAAAAACGCTTACAAGACATAGCGCAACGAAATACATCCCTTCCTGTGCCATCTGCAGCAAACAAAGATTGAAGTCTCTCATGACCTGACTTGAAAATTTGAGTATATAAAAGTAATCCGAGAAATGCACAGAATTCCTCTCGAACAACATTTTTCAATTCAGGCCTATTAGGTTCTTCGAATTTGAGACGGTACTGGCCAAGCTTTTCATTTGTCCATGTGAGTACTTCATCGGGAATATCATCGGTGAACAGAAAGTTCCAGGCATCTATCGGGTCAGCCTTATTACCTAAATTTCCGGCAGCACCTTTTAGCCCAGGCAAATGAGTAACAATGTTGTGTGCTCGCGTTCGTACGCGTGGGTTCGGTGGCTCCTTTGACCATTTGAACCTGTTCCTACCATAATACCCTTTGGTTGTAGATTCACATTGTTCCTGCACATGTAATTCCTCTTCTGAAGAAGCTTCGTCCTCTGATAATGCTGATTCCTCAGAGGCTGTTTCATGCTCACGTTCAATAACAAATTCATCATCTATATTACTATCTGCATCACTTTCTGAACCAATTTCGTCATACCACCGTAATACGGTCTCTTCAAAATTCAAATCAGTAGCACGAACACTTTTTTCTACGGACATTCTTAATTAAAATTACTTTCAGTTAGGGTGAACCAGGATCACATAGACCCTTAAACTACAATATATAGATAACTGCACTCGTAACACGTATTCTTTCAACGGCGTATTGACGAAGACTAAATATTAGGAAGCTACTTATAAGGTTAGAAAGTTTTGCGCATGTCCTTAAGAGTAATACTGGAACAGCTAAACTCTAGGGTCTAATAGACCCTGGCTCACCAGTTAAGGGTTAAACGCGGAAAGAAAACTTTACTTATTAGAACAATTAGATAAGGACGCGATAAATATATTAATGATAAATACGGATTATGCCAGTAGGTTTCTGTTACAAGTGCAAAAACCTGTAAATTATACAGCTGCATGTACTATTGTTCACCAGCAGTATTATACATGTCAACGTTTAGAAAGCAATAATGCAAATAAACCCCAACAATCTAATAAGTTACCCCCTAAACAGCATCATATGAATTAAGTACCCAATAAAGTAACGAACTTTTACCCTAAACTTCAACAACCTCAATTTAATTACAGACAGTCAAATTTTCCACTAACTAACTTCATATCTAGACCCAATTTTAATTCATATCAATCAAATTCGTATCAATCAGCATCTAAGTTTCCGACATGTCCAATAAGTAATATTCAACCAAGAATTGTAAAACATAATTTTCCCTCAAGTAAAAGAATGTTTGGTAAAGGAACAAATGTATTTAAACCTACAGGACAAATCTCTAAAAATAAGCCAGAGCCAATGTTACAACAAATTCAAGCAGGCAAACACGTTCTTTTATGCAAAATTCATATAGGCCTCTTCAAACAAATGTCCCTAGACAATGAAACATAGCGGAAGAAATGTTTAATAACGAAATTGACTACATACACGAAACAAATGAAATACAGGAAGAAGAAACAAATGAAGAACAGTCATTTTCAGATTTCAATATGTATAATGACCCTTATTTAGACGAATCACAATATATTCAGGGGAATCACTCCCATTATCAGGAAAAATAGAATTTGTTCTATTCCCTTTTCATGAGTATTTCGATGGAATATTAGGAATAAAAGATTTAAGGAAGATGAAGTTAAATCATGATTTAAACAACCGTGTATTATATAATGATAGAATACAAATACCACTATATTACAGAACCGAGTTTGACAGACAGAAAATAGAAATTCCACCATTTAGTTCGGTAATAAAGAAAATAAACACAAATTTACCTAATTGTAATGTTATAATCCCTGAAATAATGACGGATGATAACACTCTATGTATCCCCTCAGGAATATTAAACATAAAAGATAATCAAGTTACAATTGAAATAGTAAATAAAAGATCAATTTCACAAAGCATGACTATAGATCGAGACCTACTACGTGAACACGCGATTAGATTCAATGAAACAAATTTCGAATGCCATCACATAGAAGAATTTCCTGAAAATCTTCCTCAAATTCAACCTGAGTGTAATAATAAAGAATCACCTAAAGATATTATAAATAAACTAAGAGTAAATCACCTAAATGCAGAAGAAAAAAATTATTTAAATAAATTAGTTACAGAATTTTCCGATTTATTTCATGATAATAAGAAATTAACATTTTCTAACCAAGTGAAACATCAAATAAAAACTACCGATGAAATCCCCGTACATACCAAATCGTACCGATACCCTTATATCCATAAACAAGAAATTAACAAACAAATTTCAAAATTATTGGAAGAAGAAATAATAAGACCATCTTATTCACCTTGGTTCAGCCCCGTTTGGATAGTCCCAAAGAAACTTGACGCAAGTGGAGTAAAGAAATGGCGCATGGTAGTTGACTATAGAAAATTAAACGAAAAAACCATAGACGATCGATACCCCATCCCAAATATTACAGATATTTTAGATAGGTTAGGACGGTGTAATTATTTTACAATAATTGACTTAGCCTGGGGTTATTACCAGATTGAGATGCACCCCGATTCAATTCAAAAAACAGCGTTCAGCGTCGAAAATGGTCATTGGGAATATGTTAGATTACCAATGGGATTGAAAAACGCATCCGCGACATTCCAACGAATTATGGATAATGTATCAAAACAATTACAGAATATAATTTGTTTAGTATACATGGATGATATAATAGTTTTTTTCCACTTCTCTTCAGGAACACATAAATAATTTAAAACAGATATTTAAAAGATTGCGTGATGCCAAATTAAAGATTCAGTTAGACAAATCAGAATTTCTATGCAAAACGGTAGAATTCTTAGGTCATGTAATTACCCCGGATGGAATAAAACCAAATCAAAAGAAAATAGACAGCATAAAGAAATATCCGATACCCAAAACAGCAAAGGAAATAAAGTCATTCCTTGGATTAGTAGGTTACTATAGGAAATTTATAAAAGATTTTGCCAAATTAACAAAACCCCTTACAAATTGTCTAAAGAAAGGAATCCAAATAAAGCATACCCCGGAATTCATAAATAGCTTTCAAACATGCAAAAATGCCTTAATGAACGATCCGATACTACAACACCCTGATTTCAACAAACCCTTTAAAGTCACAACAGATGCTTCAAATTTCGCTATTGGCGCGATTCCTTCACAAGGTCCGATAGGTCGAGATTTACCCATTTCTTACGCATCAAGAACGTTAAACCCCGCTGAAACTCATTACAGTACAATAGAGAAAGAGTTACTTGCTATCCTATGGGCAGTAAAAAATTTTAAACCATACTTATACGGTACTACATTTTTATATAATAACAGATCACAAACCCCTCAAATGGTTATTCTCTTTGAATGAACCCAATTCAAAACTTGTTCGATGGAGACTAAAGTTAGAAGAGTATGATTACGAAATTATACACAAAAAAGGTAAGCTCAACACGAATGCAGATGCTTTATCACGGATAGAAATCCATCCAATCGAAGAGAAAAATGATTTAATATCACTCATCAATAACATTGACCCTAATGATTTCTTGAACAACAGTGAGATAGACGGAGAATTAGACAACATCACGTTAAATAAAAATAAAGTAAAAATTTTGCAAGACATTCAATTAATACCCCCTGTTAATATAGACCAAAATGAAAGAGAAAACGCGAACGAAAATATGACAGATCAAACTGTACATACAAATGTCGAAAACCCGATATAAGTTATTCCCATCACAGAAAAAGCGATTAATTTATATAAAAATCAAATTATGGTAATAACAAGTATGTATCCCCAATATAGATGTATACGAGAAAAAGTCTTTGATAAAACACGACAAACTTGGCAGATACCATTAGAAAAAGAACAAGAATCAATAGTACAATTAATTAAAGAATATTTAAAACCTAATATAACGTATTGTTTAAACTTTAAAAATGAGAATTTAAAATTACTATTTTCAAATATTGTAGCAAATTTATTTCAAAATAATGCACTTAAATTAATAATTTCGAATAAAATCTTAACAGACATAACGGATAACAATGAAAAAGTATTAAGGATAAAGTATTATCACGAAACAAAAACAAATCATAGAGGAATCAATGAAAACCTCCATGCAATAAAAAAATCATTATTATTGGCCAAATATTGATCAAGACGTTACTAATTACGTGAACTCTTGTGAGATATGTCAAAAAGCAAAGTACGAAAGACACCCACACTCAATTGTGTTTAAACCAACAGAAATAGGATCTAGACCACTTAAACATTTATACATTGACACATATAAATTTGATGGATGTTCATTTTTTTCACTATTAGATAGCTTTTCAAAATTCGGACAAGCTTATCACATAAAGTCATTAGTTGCAACGGAAATTGCAGAGAAATTAATAATGTTCCTTAGTCATTACGGTATTCCTAGAAAGATTACATGTGAGAACGGTCCTGAGTTTAAAAACAAAGTAATTTAAGATTTTTGTACATTACACAAAATTGAAATACATTATATAACCCCGTTCAATCAAAATAGTAATAGCCCTGTTGAATGATTTCACTCCAGTCTAAGCGAAAGCCTTCGTATATTAAAAAACGCAAAAGAAAAAATGCCTATTTTAAACTTAATGAATTATGCATTACTCTCTTATAATAACAGTATTCACAGCACTACTGAGTATACACCCTGTCAAATTTTAAAATTAGATTTAAATGATAAAAACCCATTTGAAATGAATGAGAGTGAAAGAACGACACAATCTATTAATGATCACGCAGAAACATTAAAATTACTTGCAACTCAAATTCATAATAAATTAAAGGAGAAACAACAAAAGACATTAGAAAAATGTAATGTGAAAAGAACAACTCCAGATTTTAATGAAAAACCCCAATTTATCAAAAACTCAATTGGATTCTAGTGTGATGTGGCCTGGTCCCGGAGGGCACATCGCTGCGTTAGTACGCAGGTTCACCAATATAATAAATAATAGACGGTCAGCGTTTGGATAATGATATATAATTAATTAACACCATAACAAAGATTTAACAATAATAATATAACTTGGTAAAGATGAGACACTAGTCTTAAGGAGGATTTCTATTATACGCTCTCTCGGCCTAGTCCCTGTCGGGCTCTGTGTGTCTCTGTCTCGAGATCTAGTAGGATCTGATTATATATCTGAGCGTGTCCTCCTTTAGCCTAGTGGCCTAGTTACAAGATCAACAAAGTGGTGAAAGATTGTAACATACCGAGGTCGTGTTTGGACGCACCGAGGTCGTGTTTGTATTCAATCGAAACAAGACCGGGGTCGTACCTTGAAGGAGATGTGTTTTCAATACATGAGCCGGTTTGGTTACCGCATCTTTCACCCGGCGAAAAAGAAAAGAAATGGCCTCTAAGCCGTTTTTTGCTTTTCTTGTGTTACATATATACATATCTAATTATATTTCCTTATATACTATGTGCAGATATAATGTACATTAGTGAGATATATTTATCTATTATCTAATTATTCAACATTTTTCTGAAACTGTTCATTATTTTCTACAAGAGTTTTGCAGGAGTTACATTAAAGTGTTCTTGAAAATTCATTATAATTATAAATTAAAATTATTACAAATGGTAAAAGATATCTTTTGCTGTATTTTTCGCCGGACATATTACATATAATAATGCTTTAGACGGTTTTTATGTATTTCGACGCATTTGTTGTCTATCTGAATGGTTATATTTGGTGGCTTATCTATCTTTGAAATAGTAAAAGGGCCGTTATACAATGTCTCAAGTTTGTTTCCTGATTCGTTTTTTACTAAAACTTGATCTCCAACACAGAAGTGTGTGGGTCTGCGATTACTGTTTAACTTACTTTGCCTTTTAATTTTCGATTCGATTAAATTGCATTTTGCCTCATTTAGGGCTGTTTGTAATCTGTATTTAATTTCCGCGGTATAGTTATCGAAATTATAAAGTGGCTCTATCGCGTAGGTTAATGATGAGGGTAGAGGGTTCTGTTTCCCGAAAGCCAATTCATGTGGGGTTTATTTCGTTTCGGTATGCACTGTGTTGTTAAATGCAAAGCACCAATAGGATATCCATGTTGACCAATTGTCTTTGTGGTTAGCTAGTTGAATGCGTAGATACGCTCCCAAATTTTTGTGTGTGTTTTCTAACGCTCCTAACGTTTCGTGGTGGTATGCAGTTGATTTAAGCTGCTGTATGCCTAAAAGAGAGCAAGTTTCCTTAAAAACTGTAGCCATGAATTCGGTTCCCTGGTCGGAAGCTATTTGTTCGGGAATAGCATACCTAAGTACAAAATTCTCGACCAGAGCTTTGGCTACTGTGGAAGCTTCTTTGTTTGGAATGGGATAGGCTTCGACGAATTTCGTTAGTTCGAATTGGAGTGTCAAAATGTATTTGTTCTCCTCCTAGTCTTGGTTCAAAGGACCTACTAAATCCACAAAAATTTTTTGGAAGGCGGGTGACGCTGTGGTTGTGACCTTGATTGGTTCTTTGTTGGGTATTGAGTGCTTGTATTTCTGGCAATCACTACATCGTTTCACGAATGATTCGATGTCGTGTTTTAATCTGGGCCAAAAGTAAAATCTCTTGATTTTGTTGAACGTTCTATTTACCCCGCTATGTCCTCCTGTAGGTAACATGTGGTAGTCATTGATAATTAGTTGCTGTGTCTCGTAGTCTTCAACTCCTTGCACTCCTCTAATTACATTTACTTTTAAATGGTTTGGTTCTCTCTTGCTCCATGGAATAATTTTCCTCAGGAAATCGCTGTTCCTTGAGTTACCTTTGACGACACATATTTCTTCTATGTCGTGTTCTGCGCAGAACTCTTGGAGCGTAGTCAACAAGCGCATGTACTGCTGAGGACTCGTTGTGCCTACAGGCTCCTTTATAAAAATTGTGAGAGCATCTTCGTCGTATAGGAACATTCCCTTGAAACGCATGCTTGTTTCATTACGACGTTGGAGTGAATTGAAGTTTGCCTTTTCTACAACTCGAAGTTCAATAGATCCCGCTGGTCTTCTCAACAGTTCCACAACCCCGGGGTGATCAGCCCTGGAGCCGGTGGAATCTGTGGCTGCTGGTCTCGTACTGGTGTAATCGGCAGCTGTCTGTCTTGACTGGATCCTAGTCGTAACAAAGATGCTGTCGGTAGCTCCACAACTAACCTTCTTTAAGTCATTGGAATCTATTTCTATTCGTGATAAGGCGTCTGCAACTACGTTTTCGGAACCCTTAATGTAATTGATGATAAGTCATACTCCTCTAATATCAATCTGAATTCCCTTTAGTTTGCAAAACTTTATGAATGCGTTAGACATACTTTTTGTTCAATGTCACGGAGTGTAATCGTTTAGAAATAAATGATGTCGTGCATATTAGACGAACTTGGCCTTGTCAATATCTAAACTAATTTTGTAAGTGTTTCATTGATGTTTGTTTCCGCATCGATGTTTATTGATTCAACTAGTTTAAATACACATGTTATTGTTTATACACTTGCTTGGATAAACAATTTTGAAATACTACACTTGTTGTGTGGCGCCTATTTCAAAAATAAAACGTATGCATTTTATTGTATATATGCATCGAACGTAAGTGAATTTATGGTCGATAGTATTAAAAATATAACGTGTTTTTTCCATTTTAGGGAGGCGGCTTTTCTTTAAAAAAATGTGCATAAACTTCTATATTCTCGTGTACGATGGATAACAAACTTGCGACAGGTTTTTGAATTCAATTTTTCGGCTATAATGTAATGTTTTACAATTAAGTACATTATATTAATTTTAAGTAAACTTGACCTTTAAAAAAAGAAACGGTGCTACGTTGCTTACATACTACATTTTGTTGGCGTAAGCAGAAATTATTACACATATTATGCATATGCATCAAACTGATATTATTCTTTACAATATAAAGAAACATTTTAATTATTGAAATATACACAGTTTATGTATAAAGAGTCTATGCATTGTTCAGTCACTTTTACGCACTGTAATTGTCTTTACCTAGATTTCGAAAAAGAATACCTGTTTCTTCTCTTGAAGTGGTAGAGAGCGGCTGGGGCTGACCTGTGAGCGGCTTCCGCTTGCTCCTGGCTGAGGATGACTTATTCTTCCGTCGCGTAGTTCCCATTTTGGTTTATTGGTTTGCCATATGTTTGTTGGTTCGTTCCAGTTTTCCATTTAATTTATACACAGTATTAAGTGGCCGGCAGGATCGCGATGTGATATCTGACGTGGGCAGCGTCGCCATGTGATATCTGATCATCTAACTAAAGGTATGATCGCCATGTGATGTCAGACGTGGGCAGGATCGCCATATGATGTTAGACGTGGGCAGGATCGCCATGTGATGTGACCTGGTCCCGGAGGGCACATCGCTGCGTTAGTACGCAGGTTCACCAATATAATAAATAATAGACGGTCAGCGTTTGGATAACGATATATAATTAATTAACACCAAAACAAATATTTAACAATAATAATATGACATGGTAAAGATGAGACACTAGTCTTAAGGAGGATTTCTATGATACACTCTCTCGGACTAGTCCCTGTCGGGCTCTGTGTGTCTCTGTCTCGAGATCTAGTAGGATCTGATTATATATCCGAGCGTGTCCTCCTTTAGCCTAGTGGCCTATTTACAAGATCAACAAAGTGGTGAAAGCTTGTAACATACCGAGGTCGTGTTTGGACGCACCGAGGTCGTGTTTGTATTCAATCGAAACAAGACCGGGGTCGTACCTTGAACGAGATGTGTTTTCAACACATGACCCGGTTTGGTTACCGCACTAGCAAGAAACTAAATAAATCTGCACTTTTATATAAAAAGGCAGAAAACCCCGAAATATTACCCGATAAGAGTAAAATAAAAGTAAAGAATAAACAATATCATATGAAAACTCTAAAATGTCAACGTATTGTTTCAGATACAAAAATAACCGAAGATGATTATCCAGACAATCCTGACGATAATTCTTCTACATCATAATATAGAATCATTACAAATAAAAGAAATTCACAATCCTATCTCACCAGTACAAATAGGAAAAGTTAAAGTAATTACTTCACAACATACCTTTGTATATCACATAAATATAGCAACCCCTCAATCATTACTAGAAAAATTAGATAACGAATTAGATAACCTCGAGAATCAATTAACAACACAGTTAAATTATTTCTTTATATTTATAAATAATAAAGTAGGATATGCTAAACAAATAAGCAGTGAAATAAAGCAAAAATTATCCGTGTTCATTTCTTATAATAAAAGATCAAAAGGAGGATTAATTAATGCAGTAGTTAAGGCAAGTAAATTGTTATTCGGAACGTTAGACAAAAACGATAAGGAAGAAATAGAAAATTTAATTCATATCGTATCAGGCAATGAAGTAAAGTTGCAAAATAAAATAAATGAACAGATACATGTTTTAAAGGAAATAACGTTAAACTATAACGATGCATTCAGTGTTTTAAACGAAAATCAAAATACGCTAACGAGACAAATTAATAACATCCAAATGGAATTTCAGGAAACTATTAATACGATTGAAAAAGCTCCTTGATGGATTAATTATACAATTAAATTTTATAAAATCATTAATAAACGATATAGAAACAGCCATATCATTTGCCAAAATAAATATATATCATTCAATTATAACACCGAAAGAGTTAAAACAAATATTAAGTATTATGCATAAAAAATATGAATATGATCAAATACCGCAGTTACGAAATTTCATTAACTATTATCGTTTGTTTGCAACACAAGTAGTCTTACATAATGACATTATATTATTTAAAATCAATGTACCTATCATATCGACATCCTATGATTCTTATCGATTATACCCTTTACCTGTTCGAAACGAAATTATAATTCCCGAACATCCTTACCTAATGTTCAACACGAAGACATATTGGACGTCAAACGAAGAGTATCCAGAAATCGAAGATTCCTACTACTGTAAACAGAAGTTTATCCATCAACAGCAACAGTGCCTAATGGACATAATTAAAAATGGAACAAATACGTGTAAAACAATGCATGTTATGTTTGATACGACAAGCATTCAACAAATAAACGGTTATCAAATTTTAATAGTGCCCGTTGATCCTCTAACAGTTAGATCACATGGAGAGGACAACCGATTATACAAAATTAATCACCCAGCTGTCATGTCAATGGACCAGCAACCGATCAAGATTAACGACCAATACTTCGAAAGTGAAGAAAGTATTCATGCAGAAATAGTGTTCGAACTCCCGCGATTAGTGCAAATCAACACGTCAGAAATAGTGCGAGCCGAACCAGTGAAATTAAAAACATTAGACTTCGATCAACTCAATCATATAAAGACAATTGCTGAATCCATAAATAATGTAGAACTTGATGATGTATCCTATAGTATTACATGGACTAATGTATTAAATATTATAATTGTATGTCTGTTAATAATAATATGCATATGTATTGTTTTAAAATTTATTTGTGAGAAAAAGATATGTCAAAATATTATGTTAAAAAGAAGGTTAATAAATAACGAAATAAACGAAGAGATAATTGTTCCTTCAGAAATCAATAACACTCAAAATAAAAGGCCCGATGAACCTTTATTTTTTGAGCTTAAGGAGGGAGGAGTTATGTCGTAGTACATATAGTATAGTATACCTATATATACGCTATACGGTAACCGTGAGAAATGCAAACTTAGTGTCTTTTCTTGGCGTTACTAAGAAATGCTATCGAGTCGCTCAGATAAGAGAAAGTATAAATATATGTAACAAGCGTTTTATTAAATAATATATACTCTGTATTCCTTATAGTTAGGTAGCAATAGTATTATATTCACATTTTGTAAATTTTGTAATTGTTTAATTAAAATAAAAACATATTTCTTGCAATTATTAAGTCATTCAAACAAAATTCCGGGTGCTAACTCGTTCTTGCTATATCAAATAAGGAGTTAAAATTTGTCGGTATACATAATAAAGTAAAACATACCTTCAATCGCCGAATATCTAAATCTACTATAACATAACAAGGCCAAGAAATATTTAACTTTATATATATGTATATATATATATATATATATATATATATATATATATATATATATATATAATTAATTGAAAAGAAATGATCGACCGTGATATATTATCAAAAATTCTTTAAATTCGGGTAAGCGGTCAATTAAAAAACTCCTTTATTAAATTACCCTATATTTCGCAACACTTTGTCGCTTCTTCTGGGGTAAAAAATGTAGAGTTAAAAATAATAAAATTGACGTACAAAATAAAAATGATAACTCTACATTTTTTACCCCAGAAGAAGCGACAAAGTGTTGCGAAATATAGGGTAATTTAATAAAGGAGTTTTTTAATTGACCGCTTACCCGAATTTAAAGAATTTTTGATTATATATATATATATATATATATATATATATATATATATATATATATACATATATAGATAATTATTTCGTGACCTTTGTATGTTATGGTAAATTAAATTTGTTGGCGATTTAAGGTCTGGTTTTACTTCAAAATATATATATTTAAAACAACCCTACATGTTTCGGTAAATGATGCCTTTATCAAGGAATATAAAATATAAATCAATATTATTATATATATATATATATATATATATATATATATATATAATAGATCCAATTAGTTGTCGATTTAAGGTCTGGTTTTACTTCAAAATATAATATAAATAAAATGTATATATATATATATATAATTAAAACAATTTTACATGTTTCGGCATATGACGCCTTTTTCAAAGAATTTAATTTTTTTGAAAAAGGCATCATATGCCGAAACATGTAAGATTGTGCTACGCTCTTTATATCGAGACAATAGAAAAGAGAGGAACTCAAGTTTCGGGCGACGAGGATTGCCTCACCTACCCGTCTCTGCCAACCTCTAGCGGCCCACCCGGCTTTAGAGACCGCCTCAGCCCAAGGGTGGGGAGACCCAAAGCTACTTCAGTACACGAATTAAGGTGGTATAGGGCGCCACCGAATTTAGAACCGCTAGACGTCGCAGAATTGGGAAATGGTGATCAACAAAAGTAGGCAAGAAGCGCAGCGGGTAGGGGACGCAACCAGGCCGTCCGAAACGTAGATAGAATCCATTAAGCTTTACCACGTACCGGGAGCATTGGTTAACCCGAAACTCATGACCTTAAAACGATATAATCCCTTGGGGATGACAAAGGCAGTATAATGCCTAGATTCCTCAGCGATAGGTACTTGATGATAAGCGCTCTTAATGTCGAGAGAACTGAGAAATTTTGCATCTCGCAACTGATCCATAATAGAAGAAATGAGAGGTAGTGGGTACGCATCTTTACGACTGACAGCGTTAAGCTGTCGATAGTCGACACAAAAACGATGAGTGCTATCTTTTTGGGAACCATACAGACTGGCGAACACCAAGGGCTTCGACAGGGTTCAATGATGTAGGCAGCTAACATTTTTTGTATTTCAGCATCGATGATCTGCTGTTTGGCTATAGAAACAGGATAGTAACGCTGCTTAATAGGCTTGGTGCCAGGAAGCCCTTCTAGAGTATGAGACACCAAATGCGTACGACCAAGACTACTATTCATTAATGACTTCTTGTCTGCAATGAGTCGATCTAAAGCAAGGCGTTGTGCTTCAGACAAGGTAGGACTATTACAAATACTCTGAACGGAAACAGTTGGATCAGAATTCGAGAAATTTGCAACAGTCGTTGCGAAGATCAGGGACGATATCAAAAGAAATCCAGAAGTCAACACCGAGAATTAGTTTGTACAGTAAGTCGGGAACTACAAGAAAATCAACAAAACGAGTCTTGCCTTCCAAAGTCACAGGCGCAGATAGGACTCCGATACTAAAACAGTTCTGCCTATTCGCTACCATACACTTGACAACTTGATGCCGTAACGATAAACCTAAACGAGACAACAAGGAATATTCTTCACCTGCCAGTAAGGATTTGTTAGCGCCAGACTCCAAAAGACCGGAAATCGTGTAACCCAAGATAGAAACAGTAAGATATGGACGCTGGTCGCGCGATACCCGGGACATTACAAAATCAAGGTAAATTAATTTCGGTCGATATTATTCGAAACAGTACTTTCGGGAGTGACCACTCGACCACCTAGCGAGTCCCGGAAGCGTTTCCCGAACATCGGGAACAAGTGCGCACAGTGACATTCGGTTCACCACACCGAAAGCAGAAAGTTCGTCGAGGCGCAGAACAAGAATTGTAGAGGTGACCCGCTTGTCCACAATTAAAACATTTACCAGCATTGGAAGTGCCGGCCTGGACAGCGCTGACAGAGGCTTCGCGAGGACGCGAGCGGAACCTAGGCGAGTCTGTAACAGGTGTGCTAACACATTCTAAATCGGGCTCCACATAATTAGCACGACGACGAGAAGGCGGTTTGCAGTGATCCGCGCGATGCTTTTTCAATTCAAGCTCGAGGCACTCGTCCTCTAACTCAGCCAGACTATGAACGGTAGGTAGGTGCATAGTATAGAAGGGAGCCAAATTTCCAACAAGCAAACTCAGTTGCATGTCCTCAGATAAGTGACCATAGCGCCTAAACATGGCCGACACACTGGAATAATATTCCATAAAACTTTCATTGGGATCCTGGGGGCGGCTCTGAATATCTTCAAAAACACGTGCCTTATAATCAGGAGGTTCAAAATGCTTCCTTAAAGCGATGACGAAAGGAACGAAACCATAACAATGCTTTACCCTCAAACAGATCAATCGCATATCCAAACAACTGCGATTCCGAAACGTTACGCGCTGTACGAAATTCCTCGAAGCGCTCCAAAAAATTATGTACAAAAACTCTAGGATCTCAATTGAACTTAACCTGTCATTTCTGCACAGGTTGCGAACGAGTAGTGGCATGTGGTAGCAGAGTCGAATGACCGGGATGAACAAGTTTTGCGAACGTGGGCTCAGGAAGTGAAGGTGACTCAACATTGGGCAAAGCTGTATTTAAAACTTCGTGCACCGCCTGCCCTGCTGCAGACCTGATACGATCGAGTTCGTCTAAAAACTCCAACAAGGTGGCTAAAAAATAAGATCGTTCAGCACGCTGCTCAGAACTTAAAGCGGCTGACGACAAACGACTCACCCTATTGATCGCATGGTGCAGACAAACACGAAGCGCGTCCAATTGCCTTACATTACTGACTTCCTGAGAAGCTACCATCATCTCCGCGTCTCGCGTTTTTGCTCACAGGGCATCCAACTCCGACTTGACATTCACCGAGAACTCTGGGTAAGTTAAAGAAGTATTGGCACATTCCAAGCGTAATAAAGGACGCAACAAACAGCGCAACTGGTCGACTGTCTTAGAGTCGTCTACACTAATATCTCTAAACCTAAGCTCATACTGGAGCTCATTCTTTCGGAGACTACCAGCATCAATGGGCAGAAAACCCGACGCCATGTTGACTAACTGGATATATAAAAAGAATAAAAAAGGCAAAAGCTAAAATCATCTCCCCTACTAAATAAGCGAAGCAGCTAGGCAAGGAAATAACAAACAAGAGCAGAATCGATAGACAAATAACCAAACGTAAAAGAGAAAAAAAAGAATAGCCTGTATATATATATATATTAAAGTAAAATTAAAGAGAATGAGGAAAACTACAATAATTTAATTTGCGTTGGGCGCCAACTTGCTACGCTCTGAATATCGATATAATAGAAAAGAGAGGAATTAAGTTTCGGGCGACGAAGATTGCCCCACCAACCCGCCCCTGCCAACGTCTAGCGGCCCACCCGGCTTTAGAGACCGCCTCAGCACAAGGGTGGGGAGACCCAAAAGTACTTCAGTACACGAATTAAGGTGGGCACCGAATTTAGAACCGCTAGACGTCGCAATATTCGGAAACAGTAATCAACAAAATTAGGCAAGACGCACAGCGGCTAGGGAGCGCAACCAGGTCGTCCGAAACGTAAAAAAAAAAGAAAGAAAGAAAAAGGTGGATTTCAGCCAGATGTAATTAGACTTTATTTATGACACCATATTTATGACACCGTATTGTCCATGTGCATAGTTACAGATATGTAAATTATTTACATGTTTGTTTCATATTGTATGACACCAACTTAAAATAATTAAAAAAAAAAAATTTTGTTAGTTACATACAAAAAAACAAACATATTAAGTATGTTAACAGACCGTTTGTGCACAGAAATTCACACCCCAGCAAAATACGTATTTCGTTGGTTCACAAATAATTTAAAACCAAAAATGGAAAGTCCGACCTTTTGAACAGACCCGGTACATATAGAGAGATTTTGTTACATGCAAATATTAATAAGTAATAAATTTGTGCAAATTCGCAAAGTTGTGGTCTGAGAATAATTAATTACAGCTAACGGTTAGATATAATTAGAGAAAAAAAAATTATTAACGTAAGCTTAAAATTAGAATGAAAGAATATGCAATACTAAAATTTTAATGTACAGATTTACAAATCTAGAAAACAAGTTTAATTCACGCAAAATAATACCCACGTTTTCTACGCTAAAGAAAACGCAGCAAAAAAACAACTCTTTCAATATTTTCGAAGCAAAAATAAGTTCTTGTCCCCGTGGGGAACAGATGTGTAATTCAAATAAACTCTGTCGAAATAAATTGAACAAACAAAAAAAATGATCCGAAATTGGTGGAGACTGTGGCTTGTAATCTGAAACAGAAATAAGAAAAACGCCCTAACCACAATATATAACAATAAATACTATATACGTATTTCGGCAACTACGGTGTTACCTAAAAGTGATTTTAATGAGTTACATGATTTAAACGCTATTCAATCATGTAACTCATTAAAATCACTTTTAGGTAACACCAAGGACAAAATTGAGGTAGAACATAAATCTGGTATATATGAAATTAATTGTAACAATTGCAGCCAAAAATATATCGGCCAAACTAGACGTTCAATTTCAACTCGTTACAAGGAACATATTTCCCACTTTAGATTCAACAGACCCGAAAAGTCTAGCGTTGCCCGACATATTTGGGACACAGGTCATTCTGTGCCGGCACATAACCTTAAGTTGATTAAAAATGTTAATAATTATAGGGAATTAGATAGTTATGAAAGTATTTATATATATAGAAATAAGAATAAATTAATGAATTCTGACAATGGACCAATTCCTCAGTCCAGTTTGTATGCCTTATTGTGACAATAGCATTATTTTTACGCTTCATGTATTCACGCTTCACGGTTCCCTAAACTTCACGCTAGGTTTAAGTAGTATATAAGTGTTTATTTCGATGTTGGGAATTTAGTCTTATCCCACTGGCGATTTGGTGAAGAGCATATCTTCTAAGGTTTACCTTAGCCAAAAACGCTATGTTTAACACTTTTTTTCAGTTTTAAAGTTATTCTACTGAAGATGGCAACTTAGTTGCCCAAATACGTATATAGTATTTATTTTTATATATTGTGGTTAGGGTGTTTTTCTTATTTCTGCTTAAAAAAAGATACGTATTGCAAAAGAAAGGTAATTGAACCAACTAAATAAAAATTGAAAGATGATGTCTGAAACGACGCAATAACTAAGTTAAATAACTAAACAAAGAAAAATTTAATAAAAAAAAATTTCAACAAAGAAAACTAATTGCAAAACATTACAGTTTAAATTAATAATGGAATATTTTAAAGTCTTAGCTGTGTCCGTCTCTCTCCAGTAAGCGGGATGTTCGTGAGCGTCATCGGTTTCCTTCCTGTGAACGACGTTTGCGTCGGTAGAGGAAACGACACCAGGATAACTTCTGATGTTTAACAACGCTATATAGTGTATCGTAGCGAAGGAGTCAATCGGCTCTAATCGTCATCAAGAAATCCTCTGCCGGGTAATTGTAGTTACAACTAAAAATTGTAGCGACTAAAATATAACCTCGCTCAAACGAGAGGGCTGCCAAAGAAAACCAGAATACTACTTAAAGCAATCAAGCCCTACAATAAGCCGTTACAAAACAATGACGAATAACAACTATCGGCCTTCTCTCTATCGATAGCGATCTCAGTCTCTTCCGTCTAGAAGTTATCGCCACTCGAGAGGAGAGGAAGACCACGAAGAAAACACTAATAAATTAAAATTAACGTAATTATTGTGTGTGAATATATACACACGCAAGCGAAAGTACTTCAGTTCGGTTCAAAATAAACATAACGGAATAAAATAAAAGAAGGCGCTAATGCGCAACCAAAACGAGGACGTAGCTACGAGCACGTAACAATTGTTTTAAATAATACAAAAGTATTTTTAATAATATATAATATTATTAAAAATGGGGTGTGAAGAACACAATACAAGTTCATATGTATTTTTAAATGTATCTTCTCCAAAGACGTAGATACGTATTTCACATTTCTACATGATTATCAATACGCCCCTGTTGGAGAAGAGACACATTCAACAAAACATAACTACCTTGCTATCTCGCAGATATGATTAAGACAGAGCGTGAAGGAATATTCAGCGCTGTCTATATAATAATCGCAGAACTAGCCGGGTGTTTTTTATAGTCGGTAACCACCGTATCTATAAAACTGTATTATCGTGTCTTCACTACTTGTCGGTGTGAACCGAATACGTATATAACAACATAATTTGAAACATACTTGAGTAGGTAACACCTACCAATTTTGTATAATACAAAAGTATTTTTAATAATATATAATATTATTAAAAATGGGTGGATAGCAAGGTAGTTATATTTTGTTGAATGTGTCTCTTCTCCAACAGGGGCGTATTGATAATCATGTAGAAATGTGAAATACGTATCTACGTCTTTGGAGAAGATACATTCAAAAATACATATGAACTTGTATTGTGTTCTTCACACCCCATTTTTAATAATATTATATATTATTAAAAATACTTTTGTATTATACAAAATTGGTAGGTGTTACCTACTCAAGTATATTTCAAATTATGTTGTTATATACGTATTCGGTTCACGCCGACAAATAGTGAAGACACGATAATACAGTTTTTTATAGATATGGTGGTTACCGACTATAAGAAACACCCGGCTAGTTCTGCGATTATTATATAGACAGCGCTGAATATTCCTTCACGCTCTGTCTTAATAATATCTGCGAGATAGCAAAGTAGTTATGTTTTGTTGAATGTGTCTCTTCTCCAACAGGGGCGTATTGATAATCATGTAGAAATTTGAAATACGTATCTACGTCTTTGGAGAAGATACATTCAAAAATACATATGAACTTGTATTGTGTTCTTCACACCCAATTTTTAATAATATTATATATTATTAAAAATACTTTTGTATTATACAAAATTGGTAGGTGTTACCTACTCAAGTATGTTTCAAATTATGTTGTTATATACGTATTCGGTTCACGCCGACAAGTAGTGACGACACGATAATACAGTTTTTATAGATACGGTGGTTACCGACTATAAAAAACACCCGGCTAGTTCTGCGATTATTATATAGACAGCGCTGAATATTCCATCACGCTCTGTCTTAATAATATCTGCGAGATACCAAGGTAGTTATGTTTTGTTGAATGTGTCTCTTCTCCAACAGGGGCGTATTGATAATCATATAGAAATGTGAAATACGTATCTACGTCTTTGGAGAAGATACATTCAAAAATACATATGAACTTGTATTGTGTTCTTCACACCCCATTTTTAATAATATTATATATTATTAAAAATACTTTTGTATTATACAAAATTGGTAGGTGTTACCTAGTCAAGTATGTTTCAAATTGTTTTAAATATATACATTTTGAAGTAAAACCAGACCTTAAATCGCCAACTAATTGAATCTACCATAACATACATACCATAACATAAGGTCACAAAATAATTATCTATATATATATATATATATATATATATATATATATATATATATATGTATATATATATATATATATATATATATATATATATATATATATATATGGAGATATATACAAGGTGCAACTAAAATTAGAGGCAAACCATGGCAGCGAACTCTCCATACAAAAACATGAAAGAAATTTAATATCAGCACATGTCTATAAAAGTACTCTTCATGAAATAGAAGGAAAAACATAGTTCTTTTATTAAAAAACATATAATTTTATTGTATATTCAACAATTTTAAAATGTGTCATCTACAGTAAACGTTCGAAGTATCCTCTTTCTAACTCATGTGGCGTGTGCATGCACAAATGGACACACCGCATCGCACATTTACATAAATCCCAGGGCCGTTACAAACAGATCACAAGCAGCAAAAATGCGTTCACGTAGCATTTTTGCGTTATTAATTCTCCATTAATCAAAATCCAATGGATTGAGGACGGAAGATCTAGGAGGCTATTCAACTGGTCCTGATCTGCCCATCCATCTATTTGGGTAGCTGATATCAAGTACAGGACGAACAGGTCGAACAAAATGTGCAGGAGCTCTATTGTTCATATACCACATGTTAATTCTAACTTCTAATGGAGCATTTTCTAATAGATCTGAAAGAATACCTTCCAAAAAATGTCTGTACACTTCGCCCATAAGAGGTTGTGGTAATACATGTGAACCAATCAAAGCATCACTAACAATACCAGCTCATACATTGATTTGAAGTCGTTGCTGTTGACTAACTTGAAGTGTAGCATGTGGGTTTTCATGTACCCATATATGCTGATTATGTAAATTTGTGATGCCATCTTCAGCAAAGGTTGTTCCATCGGTAAATAACACTGACCTGATGAATAGTGGATTAGCAGTTTGCTGAAGAAACCATCTACAGAAAGTTTCTCGCTGAGGGTAGTCGGATGCAGAGTGACCTTGTACTCGTAGTAAATGATAAGGATGAAGATGATGATCAATGAATTGTCTTCCAAGCAGTCACGTGATCTATATTTAATATTCCCGCTGTCTACTGCTAACACCTGGATTTTCAGCAAGACGATCTAAGACATCCTCTTCAAAAGCAACTGTACGACGATTGCACGGTCGTCCTTTGTTCGCTAGTGGATTTTTACGAATACTTTTCCGGTTTCAGCAAGTCGCTCTAACATTGCAGCAAACATTTTATGCTTTCGTTGGTGCCGATTTAGGAAAGATCCCTGATAGAGCCTTGCAGAATCTGAACCATTGCCGAAAATCATGTCTGCTCTTTCACGAAACGTATAATTCGTCATTACGCTACCAGAAAGAAAAACGTATATTAATAAACATATGTCGATATGAACTTTTATCATATTTTTGTGTGGAAAGTTCATACATACAGTTTAACCCCTCATTTTACTAACACACTCTAGATTTATATATAGACAAGATCTATTTCTTAGCCGTTCATTTAATATATCGTTTGATAATTCTTGAAGTTTCATCAAATATATTAGCAAACCGTATGTTCACAACCTTTCCGAAAAAATTAGCCAAGTCTTAAAACAATACAATATAAAAACTTCCACAAACTTAATAATACTATGAAGAAATATTACCCAAACCTCAAACCAAAAGTAGATAATAATAAACAGACCCACACCGTATACCGGATCCCATGGAACGACTGCGATGTATGCCATATCGGACAAGCCAAACAATATCTAAACACACGATTGCAGGCTCATAAATACTCTAACACTGATAAAACAGCTCTAGCTTCCCATAGAATCGAGCTGAACCATCAGTCCGACTAGGACAGTACCCAAATTATAGAAAAGGAAACAAACACAAAAAACGAGAAATCAAAGAAATAATACACATTAAAAAAGACATTAACTCCATCAATAACAGAAGCGATATCAACAACTTAAGTTATATATACTACAACATAATCAAGTAATGACATTGACATCTTGCCAAAGCATAAACACACATACACACACACACACACACACACACACACACACACACACACACGCGCGCGCACACACATAACCTAAAAATATGTATTTCCTTATATCTTCCAGAGAACATACACATTTATACGGCACACCATCTTCAAATATCATTACAACGAGAATGTATTAATTTTAACTTATTGTTTATATCCAGTAGCGTCTACAATAATTTATGTATAATTTATAATCTAAAAATGCTCCGTTGTGATACGTATACAGATATATTGCGATAGCTTCGATTGCGACAAGTATGACATACATCAAGAAACAAGTACTCAAACGATAATATAATATCTAACATATCTAAAACTTTAAAATTATTATTGTGTAAAAAAGTAATTCTGTTTTAGTAGAATTGTAATAATTTTGAATCAATTGTTTTATTAGACCTATAAAGCACCAAAAAACCTACCGGAGTATATATATATATATATATATATTTATATATGTATATATGTATGTATGTATATATGTATATATATATGTATATATATATATATATATATATGTATATAAGTATATATGCGGGGACGGAAGATTACACGCGTATTTGAAAGTTAGTCAAATATTTAGTCATCGGATATCCTTCCGTACTATCAAGCGCACGTTTTAAAAATATTTTGTTTTATACAGGTTGCTCCAGATGGAAATGCCAGACTAAAGTTGCATTTTTTTTAATGGAACACCCTGTATATTAATAGATAAAATGATCCACGCTTGAAAGCTGGTTACATCGATATAATATTGTATGGGTTAAAAGTTGATAGTTTCTGTGTAAATAATTATTTTACTTGATAAATTGATACATTTCAGTAGGCTATTCTGCATAAGGAAAATCAAAAGATCCGAAACCAATAGAATAGAATATTTTCTACTAGTATGCACTTTTGTTGCTACGTGAAATAAATTCTGCAACTGCTCGCGTTATACAGGCTGTTCACAATTTCGCAAAATCGAAGAAATCTCGTAATTTTTAAATGGAACAGCCTGTATATTTTTAGCTCATTGAAAATCCCTTTTACTACGCTTTCTATTGATATCTCATTTGATGCACCTAGGATGGATCATTTGCTAATTATTTCTTTTTAGATTTGAATTAATGAAAAATGCTTGTATTTTTAGTAGCTAATTTGCTCTTTTAAACCTTCTGTAAGATCGGATATTCAAAAAAATATCCATAAATGGTCCATAACAAGAAGAAACCCCATTAAGTACGAGAAACAGTTGATTTTCACTCAGCGGTGAAAGCAAACATTAAATTAATATAAAGTAATATAGCATTTTCAGTAGATTGACTGCCGATTAAGTTATCTGGTGTTAGTTTAATAAAAAATTTGCACTAATTAATTTGTATTTTAAAGATTTTTGTAAAACCAACTATTTTATGAATACCTAATATGAAACAATACATACCCAATTAGCTTAACAGAAATCGAATGTAGGAATGTAGGAAAATGTAGGAAAAAATCAAGTAAGAGTAGTATTAAAAGTTTGCACTATTTTAAATAAATATTAATTATTAACCACAACATCAAATTTAATTGACAACAGCAGTAGCACAGTAAATAAAAATAAAGTAAATGTAAATAGTAAATGCAAATAAATCAAAGAAAACTTTCAAATGTCCTTCCATGTCTCTCAATACATAAATGAAGCCGCCTGGTGAAATTCTGTTGAACATGCTGTAATGTTTCTTGACGAACATTTCTAAATGCCTCTCTTATGTGTTCCATCATATTTTCCCTTGTTGTAGGAACTTCCACATAAACTAGAGCCTTGACATATCCTCAAAAGTAGAAGTCCAAGACAGTAAGATCTGGACTTCGTGAAGGCCAAGCGATTGGACCACCTCGTCCTATCCATTTGTCTTCCTTCCATCGACCTAGAAACTCCCTAACGTTAAGGCTGTAATGAGCAGGTGCACCATCGTGTTGCAACCAAAAAATTTGTCGGGTGCCAGCATCCACATGCTCAAGTAAATTAGGCAATTCGTTCTGCAAAAATGCCAAATGCGTATCGAAAAAGAACGGCCCAATGATATATGGACCAAGTATACCTCCCCAGACTTTAAGAGACCATCTATTCTGATTGTCTACATGACGTATCCAATGCGGGTTTTCTGTTGCATAATAATGCATGTTATTATATAATGAAACGGATATGCAAAATACATATCCGTAACTGTAAACATGGACAAACATCTCGTATTTTTAGCATTACTTCTGTTCAATACATATGTTTCAGCCATCTAGGCCTCATCGGTTGAACTAGTGAAGCAATGTATATACAAATTAATACAGATCTGTTAAACAACGGATCTGTATCTGTATCTACATTTACACTAAAATCGTCTCCAAGCCATAACCAGTTTCGTTCTATCAGGCGACACCATTTTAATCAGTGACATCTGACGGAAGAAAGCGACTAGGCCAGAAAAGGCGACCTTCCGCTCGAATAGCAAGGCCATTACAAAAAAGCGGAAAAATACGTATATTGGTGCTGTCCATTAACACGCGCCAGATGGCGGTAAATATACAAAAAAGGGATATTTATCAATACGTTTTGCACGTATTACGCCGTTGTTATATAATGAAACGGATATGCAAAATACATATCCGTAACTGTAAACATGGACAAACACCTCGTATTTTTAGCATTTACTTCTGTTCAATACATATGTTTCAGCCATCTAGGCCTCATCGGTTGAACTAGTGAAGCAATGTATATACAAATTAATACAGATCTGTTAAACAACGGATCTGTATCTGTATCTACATTTACGCTAAAATCGTCTACAAGCCATAACCAGTTTCGTTCTATCAGGCGACACCATTTTAATCAGTGACATCTGACGGAAGAAAGCGACTAGGCCAGAAAAGGCGACCTTCCGCTCGAATAGCAAGGCTATTATAAAAAAGCGGAAAAATACGTATATTGGTGCTGTCCATTAACACGCGCCAGATGGCGGTAAATATACAAAAAAGGGATATTTATCAATACGTTTTGCACGTATTACGCCGTTGTTATATAAAGAAACGGATATGCAAAATACATATCCGTAACTGTAAACATGGACAAACACCTCGTATTTTTAGCATTTACTTCTGTTCAGTACATATGTTTCAGCAATCTAGGCCTCAGCGGTTGAACTAGTGAAGCAATGTATATACAAATTAATACAGATCTGTTAAACAACGGATCTGTATCTGTATCTACATTTACGCTAAAATCGTCTCCAAGCCATAACAAGTTTCGTTCTATCAGGCGACACCATTTTAATCAGTGACATCTGACGGAAGAAAGCGACTAGGCCAGAAAAGGCGACCTTCCGCTCGAATAGCAAGGCTATTACAAAAAAGCGGAAAAATACGTATATTGGTGCTGTCCATTAACACGCGCCAGATGGCGGTAAATATACAAAAAAGGGATATTTATCAATACGTTTTGTAATAGCCTTGCTATTCGAGCGGAAGGTCGCCTTTTCTGGCCTAGTCGCTTTCTTCCGTCAGATGTCACTGATTAAAATGGTGTCGCCTGATAGAACGAAACTGGTTATGGCTTGGAGACGATTTTAGCGTAATGTAGATACAGATACAGATCCGTTGTTTAACAGATCTGTATTAATTTGTATATACATTGCTTCACTAGTTCAACCGATGAGGCCTAGATGGCTGAAACATATGTATTGAACAGAAGTAAATGCTAAAAATACGAGGTGTTTGTCCATGTTTACAGTTACGGATATGTATTTTGCATATCCGTTTCATTATATAACAACGGCGTAATACGTGCAAAACGTATTGATAAATATCCCTTTTTTGTATATTTACCGCCATCTGGCGCGTGTTAATGGACAACACCAATATACGTATTTTTCCGCTTTTTTGTAATAGCCTTGCTATTCGAGCGGAAGGTCGCCTTTTCTGGCCTAGTCGCCTTCTTCCGTCAGATGTCACTGATTAAAATGGTGTCGCCTGATAGAACGAAACTGGTTATGGCTTGGAGACGATTTTAGCGTAAATGTAGATACAGATACAGATCCGTTGTTTAACAGATCTGTATTAATTTGTATATACATTGCTTCACTAGTTCAACCGATGAGGCCTAGATGGCTGAAACATATGTATTGAACAGAAGTAAATGCTAAAAATACGAGGTGTTTGTCCATGTTTACAGTTACGGATATGTATTTTGCATATCCGTTTCATTATATAACAACGGCGTAATACGTGCAAAACGTATTGATAAATATCCCTTTTTTGTATATTTACCGCCATCTGGCGCGTGTTAATGGACAGCACCAATATACGTATCTTTCCGCTTTTTTGTAATAGCCTTGCTATTCGAGCGGAAGGTCGCCTTTTCTGGCCTAGTCGCTTTCTTCCGTCAGATGTCACTGATTAAAATGGTGTCGCCTGATAGAACGAAACTGGTTATGGCTTGGAGACGATTTTAGCGTAAATGTAGATACAGATACAGATCCGTTGTTTAACAGATCTGGCCTAATTTGTATATACATTGCTTCACTAGTTCAACCGATGAGGCCTAGATGGCTGAAACATATGTATTGAACAGAAGTAAATGCTAAAAATACGAGGTGTTTGTCCATGTTTACAGTTACGGATATGTATTTTGCATATCCGTTTCATTATATAACAACGGCGTAATACGTGCAAAACGTATTGATAAATATCCCTTTTTTGTATATTTACCGCCATCTGGCGCGTGTTAATGGACAGCACCAATATACGTATTTTTCCGCTTTTTTGTAATACCCTTGCTATTCGAGCGGAAGGTCGCCTTTTCTGGCCTAGTCGCTTTCTTCCGTCAGATGTCACTGATTAAAATGGTGTCGCCTGATAGAACGAAACTGGTTATGGCTTGGAGACGATTTTAGCGTAAATATAGATACAGATACAGATCCGTTGCTTAACAGATCTGTATTAATTTGTATATACATTGCTTCACTAGTTCAACCGATGAGGCCTAGATGGCTGAAACATATGTGTTGAACAGAAGTAAATGCTAAAAATACGATGTGTTTGTCCATGTTTACAGTTACGGATATGTATTTTGCATATCCGTTTCATTATATAACAACGGCGTAATACGTGCAAAACGTATTGATAAATATCCCTTTTTTGTAAATGCATGTTATGTTTATTTACCGCCCCATTACTTTTGAAGGTAGCCTCATCGTTAAACAAAATCTTTGTTAAAATATTTGGCATTTCTCGCATTTTATTTATCAACCAACCACAAAAGTCTGTTCTTTAATGAAATCATCACCATGCAATTCCTGATTTAATTCCATATGGTACGGATGATACTTATGACTTCTTAAAATTCTTCGTACGCTCCTATCATCCAATAGCTGTTACCTTTGAAATACCGTCTATACTTATATGTGGATTTTCCTGTATTGTTAATAATACGGCCAATTCGCTTTTTTCATTGATTACCGGCTTATTTATTTCTCTCTTCTTGTAGGTTACACTACCAGTTTCTGTAAATCTCTCTAATAACCTTTCAAATGCTTCCGGTCTTGGCTTTCTTTCACGGTTTGGAAATCTCTCTGCATATACTCTACTTGCTAGGAGACAATTTCTTGTACACTCCCCGAGAATAAATATCATATTCACCATTTCTTGAATACTAAAATTAGTCTTTATAGCAATTTCTTTTAACGATTGAACGAAATACTGTGTAAGATGGAACGAAATTTTTGACAACTTGGTTTTTAAGTATACAAGCTTAAAACTGACACCAGATAACTTGATCAGCAGTGAATCTATTGAAAATGCTATATTACGTTATATTAATTTAATGTTTGCTTTCACCGCCGAGTGAAAATCAACTGTTTCTAGTACATAATCGGGTTTCTTCTTGTTATAGACCATTTATGGATAATTCGTTGAATATCCGATCTTACAGGAGGTTTAAAAGCGCAAATTAGCTACTAAAAATACAAGCATTTTTCATTAATTCAACTCTAAAAAGAAATAATTAGCAAATGATCCATCCTAGGTGCATCAAATGAGGTATCAGTAGAAAGCGTAGTAATAGGGCTTTTCAATGAGCTAAAAATATACAGGGTATTCCATTTAAAAATTACGACATTTCTTCGATTTTGCGAAATTGTGAACGGCCTGTATAACGCGGGCAGTTGCAGAATTTATTTCACGTAGCAACGAAAGTGCATACTAATAGAAAATATTCTATTCTATTGGTTTCGGATCTTTTGATTTTCCTTATACAGAACAGCCTACTGAAATGTATCAATTTATCAAGTAAAATAATTATTTACACAGAAACTATCAACTTTAGACACATACAACATTATATCGATGTAACCAGCTTTCAAGCGCGAATCATTTTATCTATTAATATACAGGGTATTCTATTTAAAAAAATGCAACTTTAGTCTGGCATTTCCATCTGGAACAACCTGTATAAAACAAAATATTTTTAAAACGTGCGCTTGATGGTACGGAAGGATATCCGATGACTAAATATTTGACTAACTTTCAAATACGCGTGTAATCTTCCGTCCCCGCTTCGTTGCCGTACCCTGTATATATATATAAGTGTTTCAATAATTTCTTAGCCGTTCGTTAAATATAACATTTGATAAATTATTGGAGTTTGCCGATAAACTCCAATAATTTATCAAATGTTATATATATATATATATATATATATATATATATATATATATATATATTTATATGATTTCTTTCAGGTTTCCGCGGGTAGTAGTATATATTGTAACTGGATTCCGGGTTTTCTTCGGCGTTTCCACTGTTTGGTCTTTGTAAAGACCAGTGCTGGTTTCTGGCCGATGTTTCGCAAAATCACGTTTGCCATCTTCAGGTCTGCGATAATTGTCTGCTTCTGGTTACTCGTAAACTGGTGTAGTCGAGTTTAGGATAGTGGTTATATACCCGCTTAGCGTTCTGGCTGGTTACACTTGGTTGAGTGTGTGCGCGGCTCCGTTTCGTTGGGCCTGTAGCTGGAGTGTACTGGCTGGGTTGTGGTGTAGGTGTTTTTGTTTGTTGTTGAAAACTTCTTTGCTTAATACTGGTTTCCATGCTGTTGGTAGCCTCTGGGTATCATCTCGCGAATTCAAATTGTGCGCACGTTTCTCAATTTCGATAGCTTCTCTGATAAGTCTGGTTTTCATATGTTCTATGTTCGCCAATAATTTGGTATTGCTGAAGTCTATCGTGTGGGACGTTTCCTTTACATGCTGAGGCAAAGATGAAGTTTTCTCGTATTTTCTTACGGAGTTTTGGTGTTCGTCTCTTCTTACGTTTACCCTTCTGTTTGTTTGGCCGATGTGTCTTATCACAATTAAGGCATGAAATTTCGTATACTCTCTGGTTTTCTGAAGGTATTCTTGCTTTTGGATTTCGAAGGACTGTGCTGATTTTTCTGTCTGCCTTGAATGTAGTTTCAATGATGTGTCTTCGTAGGACTCTGGATATTCTGTCGGTGGTACTCTTGACATAGGGTAAGCAGGTTTTGGCTATTGATTCCTCTTTTTCCTCTTGTGGTGTGGCTCGTTTAGGTTTTAATGCTTTGTTGATTGCCCTTTTGCTAAAGCCATTCTGCTGGAGTGCATTGTGGAGTTTATTCATTTGTTGAATGACGTTATCTTCATCTGCTAATCTTTGTGATCTTGTTACTAGGCTCTTTACTACTGCTTGAAACTGAGCTGGGTGATGGTGAGACTGTGCGTTGAGGTACCGATCTGTATGTGTGGATTTCAGATACACTGTATAGCTTAATTCTCCATTTTCTTTCTTCTTAGCCAAAACGTCGAGGAATGGTAGTTGGTTGTTTGATTCTACTTCCATTGTGAATTTTATTTTTGGATGGATACTATTCAGATGTTCCAGGAAGCTCTTAATGTGATCTTCTCCATGTGTCCAAATCACAAACGTGTCGTCAACATATCGTAGCCAAAGTTTGGGTTTATGGGTGGCCGTCCTTAGTGCTCTTTTCTCCAAGTCTTCCATGAAGAGGTTCGCTGTTACTGTTGACAGTGGAGAGCCCATCGGTGCGCCTTCTATTTGTTTGTAACGTTGATCGCCGTAGATGAAGTAGGTGTTTCGCCAGGTTTATTATGTATTGTGGAAGTTGGTATTTTCTTTCGATAGTCCCTAGAGCTTCGGTTACTAAACAGTGACACTGCGTCGGAGCTGACTAATAGCCAATCAGTTTCCACTTTCTCTTTCTTCAATATTTCGATGAAGTGGCTTGCGTTCTTGACGTAAAGCTCGGCTTCTTCGGCATGTGGTTGTAGTTGTTGGGCTAGGTGTCTTGCCAACTGTAGAAGAGGTGACCCAATGGAGCTGACTATGGGTCTTAATGGTGCACCTTCCTTGTGGATTTTTGGTAAGCCGTAGAATTTTGGACATCTCGATGACTTCTCTCTTGGAATGAGTTGGGTTTGGATTTCCTTGTCTATGGAACTCTCCAGTTGTTTTCTCCAGATATGTTGTTGGATCTGTAGTGATTGGTTGGTATGCCGGATCTTCTAAGAGAGTTTTTATCTTGACATTGTAGTCGGTTGTGTTCATTACCACCGTAGCATTTCCTTTGTCCGCTGGTAGTATAATAATGTCTTCGTTGTTCCTTAATTGTTTAAGTGCCAGTAATTCTTCTTACTATAAGTTCTTCGTTGGTGGTTTGGCTGTCCGTAGTATTTGCGATACATCGGACTACGGACAGCCAAACCACCAACGAAGAACTTATCGCACGAAGAATTTCTGGCACTTAAACAATTAAGGAACAACGAAGACATTATTATACCACCAGCGGACAAAGGAAATGCTGCGGTGATAATGAACACAACCGACTACAACACCAAGATAAAAACTCTCTTAGAAGATTCGGCATACTAACCAATCACTACGGATCCAACAACATACTTGGAGAAAACAATTAAAAAAAATAAACGAGAGTTCGATCGACAAGGAAATCCAAACACAACTCATTCCAAGAGAGAAGTCATCGAGATGTCCGAAATTCTACGGCTTACCAAAAGTCCGCAAGGAAGGTGCCACCATTAAGACCCATAGTCAGCTCCATTCGGTCACCTCTTCAACAGTTGGCAATACACCTAGCCCAACAACTACAACCACATGCCGAAGAAGCCGAGTCTTACGTCAAGAACGCAAGCCACTTCATCGAGATATTGAAGAAAGAGAAAGTGGAAACTGATTGGCTATTAGTAAGCTTTGAGGTTGTGTCACTGTTTACCAATACACCAGTAACAGAAGCTCTAGGGACCATCGAACGAAAATACCAACCTCCACCATACATAATGAACCTGGCGAAACACTGCCTGGCAAACACCTATTTCATCTACGGTGATCAACGTTACAAGTAAATAGAGGGGGCACCGATGAGCTCTCCACTGTCACCAGTAATAGCAAACCTGTTCATGGAAGACTTGGAGAAAAGAGCACTAAGGACGGCCACCCATAAACCCAAACTTTGGCTACGATATGTTGACGACACTTTCGTGTTTTGGACACATGGAGAAGATCACCTTAAGAGCTTCCTGGAACATCTGAATAGTATCCATCCAATAATAAAATTCACAATGGAAGTAGAATCAAACAACCAACTACCATTCCTCGACGTTTTGATTAAGAAGAAAGAAAATGGAGAATTAAGCCACACAGTGTACAGGAAATCCACACATACAGATCGGTACCTCAACAAACAGTCTCACCATCACCCGCTCAGTTGCAAACTGTAGTAAAAAGTCTAGTAACAAGATCACAGAGATTAGCAGATTAAGATAACGTCATTCAACAAATGAATAAACTCCACAATGCACTCCAGCAGAATGGCTTTAGCAAACGGGCAATCAGCAAAGCATTAAAACCTAAACGAGCCAAACCACAAGAGGAAAAAGAGGAATCAATAGCCAAAACCTGCTTACCCTATGTCAAAGGTACCACCGACAGAATATCCAGAGTCCTACGAAGACACAACATTGATCCCACATTCAAGGCAGACAGAAAAATCAGCACGGTCCTTCGGAATCCAAAAACAAGAATACCGTCAGAAAACCAGAGAGTATATGAAATTCCATGCCTTAATTGTGAGAAGACATACATTGGCCAAACAAACAGAAGGGTAAAAGTAAGAAGAGACGAACACCAAAACTCCGTAAGAGAAGGCGAGAAAACTGCATATTTGGCTCAGCATGTAAAGGAAACGTCCCACACGATAGACTTCAGCAATACCAAATTATTGGCGAACCTAGAACATATGAAAACCAGAATTATCAGAGTAGCTATCGAAATTGAGAAACGTCCGGAAAATTTGAATTTGCGAGATGATACTCAGAGGCTACCAACAACATGGAAACCAGTATAAAGCAAAGAAGTTGTCAACAAGAAACAACAAACAAAACACCTACTACGGTACTACGCAACCAAGCCAACACACTCCAGCTACAGGCCCAACGACACGGAGCCGCGTACAAACTCAACCACGTGTCTTTACAAAGACCAAACAGTGGAAACGCGGAAGAAAACCCGAAGTCCAGTTACAACATGCATGTATATATATATATACATGTTACAACATGTATTTATATATATATATATATATATATATATATATATATATAGATTAGCAGATGAAGATAACGTCATTCAACAAATGTATAAACTCCACAATGCACTCCAGCAGAATGGCTTTAGCAAACGGGCAATCATCAAAGCATTAAAACCCAAACGAGCCAAACCACAAGAGGAAAAAGAGGAATCTATAGCCAAAACCTGCTTACCCTATGTCAAAGTACCACCGACAGAATATCCAGAGTCCTACGAAGACACAACATTGATCCCACCCACATTCAAGGCAGACAGAAAAATCAGCAGAGTCCTTCGGAATCCAAAAACAAGAATGCCTTCAGAAAACCAGAGAGTATATGAAATTCCATGCCTTACCCGAATTTTAATTAATTTTTGATAATATATCACGGTCGATAATTTCTTTTAAATTATATATATATATATATTAATACAAAGGTATTTTTAATAATATCAAATATTATTAAAAATCTGGTGTGAAGAACACAAATGCAGGTTCACTATTAATATTTTCTGTGAACGTGTCCGAATATATCCTATCCCCAGAGACGTACATACGTATTTCGCTTTTCTACAAGCTCATCGGTACGCCCCTGCTGGAGAAAGGATATTTCCAGACACATTCACAGAAAAAAACCACCTCGCCCTATCACCGTAATTATCCAGACCGAGCGCAGAAGTAAATTCGGCGCTACCTGTTGTCAGACAACAGGTCGCCGAATTTACTTCTGCGCTCGGTCTGGATAATTACGGTGATAGGGCGAGGTGGTTTTTTCTGTGAATGTGTCTGGAAATATCCTTTCTCCAGCAGGGGCGTACCGATGAGCTTGTAGAAAAGCGAAATACGTATCTACGTCTCTGGGGATAGGATATATTCGGACACGTTCACAGAAAATATTAATAGTGAACCTGCATTTGTGTTCTTCACACCAGATTTTTAATAATATTTTATATTATTAAAAATACCTTTGTATTATACAAAACTGGTGGGGTTTTCAATTATTCTGATACATTACACATGCGGTTAAGCCGTAGTATGAGTGAAGGCATAAACAAAATGCAGTTTTCTAGAGAGTTGGCTGTGCTAACCTCTTTGGAAGGGCGTCGTTACTTCACATTAATTATGTGGACGGTATGCGAGGTACTTCGGCTGTCTGACAACAGGTAGCGCCGAATTTACTTCTGCGCTCGGTCTGGATAATTACGGTGATAGGGCGAGGTGGTTTTTTTCTGTGAATGTGTCTGGAAATATCCTTTCTCCAGCAGGGGCGTACCGATGAGCTTGTAGAAAAGCGAAATACGTATCTACGTCTCTGGGGATAGGATATATTCGGACACGTTCACAGAAAATATTAATAGTGAACCTGCATTTGTGTTCTTCACACCAGATTTTTAATAATATTTTATATTATTAAAAATACCTTTGTATTATACAAAACTGGTGGGGTTTTCAATTATTCTGATACATTACACATGCGGTTAAGCCGTAGTATGAGTGAAGGCATAAACAAAATGCAGTTTTCTAGAGAGTTGGCTGTGCTAACCTCTTTGGAAGGGCGTCGTTACTTCACATTAATTATGTGGACGGTATGCGAGGTACTTCGGCTGTCTGACAACAGGTAGCGTCGAATTTACTTCTGCGCTCGGTCTGGATAATTACGGTGATAGGGCGAGGTGGTTTTTTTCTGTGAATGTGTCTGGAAATATCCTTTCTCCAGCAGGGGCGTACCGATGAGCTTGTAGAAAAGCGAAATACGTATCTACGTCTCTGGGGATAGGATATATTCGGACACGTTCACAGAAAATATTAATAGTGAACCTGCATTTGTGTTCTTCACACCAGATTTTTAATAATATTTTATATTATTAAAAATACCTTTGTATTATACAAAACTGGTGGGGTTTACCTACTCATGTATGTTTCAATTATTCTGATATATATATATATATATATATATATATATATATATATAATATTTTCGTGACCTTGGTATGATATGGTATTTATAAGTCGGTGATTAAAGGTCTGGTTTATTACTTCAAAGTATATATATTTAAAACAACCCTACATGATGCCTTTGTCAAGGATATAAAAAATATAAATCATTTATATTTTTTATATCCTCGACAAAGGCATCATTGCCGAAATATGAAGGGTTGTTTTAAATATATATACTTTGAAGTAATAAACCAGACCTTTAATCGCCGACTTATTAATACCATATATATATATATATATAGATAATTATTTCGTGACCTTTGAATGTTATGGTAAATTCAAATTGTAGGCGATTTAAGGTCTGGTTTTACTTCAAATACTATATATTTAAAACAATGCTACATGTACTTGTTTCGGCTAATAATGCCTTTCTCAAGGAATACAAAATATAAATGACATTATATTAATGTCATACATTTGTAGTTGCTATGGATAAAATAATTCAAAGATACATTCCAATTTAATAATAATAAATCATGCATTGGTATTTTAAAATGGATAAACAACAAAAACAGGGAAACACAAGACATGAGTTATTATTATGTATGCGCCCGTGGAGCGACTTAAGATGCAAAGCTGTCGGCATTCGCCTTAAACGAGAAGGAAAACCACGAAAACCTACTCGGACAACCAGACAGGAATCAAAACACGGAACAGTCAGCATGATAAGCAAAGGTATAGATTTTTAAATAACATGAGATATATAATTATATAACAGCAACATATATTATGATGGTAAATTGCAGATCGTTACATAATTAAGTTAGAGTATATACTGCTTAAATTTTTTATATCACTTCTGTTGTTAATTGAGTTTTTTTCCTGTTTAATACTAATAATTTCTATAATTTCCCTTTTCATTGTGTGTTGTTCTTCATCAATTATCTGTGTATTTTCAAAATCAAAATGGTAATCGCGTTGTAGTTTATGTGTAGATAAAGCAGTTTTGTCTGTTTTAGAGTATTTGTGGGCTTGTATTCTATTGTATAAATATTGTTTAGTTTGACCTATGTAGTAACTATCGCAATCGCGACATGGTATTTTATAGCTGACATGTGTTTCTCGATTTTTTTCTATTTTAGGTTTATGTTTTGTAAATAGATGTTTATTAGTATTACTAAGCTTATATGTAGTAGCTATATCATACTTTTTTAAAATGTATTAAATTTTTTCTGATAGTTGTGGAACATATGGAAACGTGATATATGCTGTGTCATGGTTTAAATTGTTATTGTGTCTGCAGTGTTGTATATTTGGTGGATTCTTTTTTTAATTGTTTGGTCTATAAGTTGTGGTGGATAATTATTATCTGTTAAGATTGTTTTAATTTTCTTGATGTTATCTTTTCTGTATTGAGTATGTGATAGCTTTACTGCTCTATCAGTCAGATTATTCATAATCATTTTATTGAATACTGTAGGTGTATTTGAGTGGTAATTCATTTATCGAAAAGAAGCTGTGGGTTTATTGTACCAATTTGTATAAATAGTACCCTGTCTATCATAGCTTAAAGAAATATCAAGAAAATTAATACTGTTATTAACTTCTTCTTCAATAGCGAATTTTAATTTGTTGTGACAATTGTTGAACTTATTTAAAAGATAGTTTATTTTATTAGTCGAAATACATGTTATTATGTCATCTACATATCTTTTGAAGAGAATAGGGTTAAAATCTAATGCATTGATAACGTTTTGTTCCAAATGTTCCATTACCAGATTTGCAATAGGAGCAGCTAAAGGAGAGCCCATGGCAATACCAAATGTTTGACTATAAAAATAATTTTTGGACTGAAAATAAGTGTTGTCGAGACAAAAGTGTATACCTCTAATAAATTCGTTTTTATTTAGTGATGTGTGTGAACTATTTCATCCCATTTGGAATCAATTATGTTTATAGCAAGATCTGTAGGAATGTTTGTATATAAAGATTCTACATCAATTGATTTAATTTTGTGACTAGTTGGTACTTTTTGTTCCTTGATGAAATTAAAATACCAAGGCATGATTTATTATTATTAAATTGGAATGTATCATTGAATTATTTTATCCATAGCAACTACAAATGTATGACATTAATATACTGTCATTTATATTTTGTATTCCTTTAAAAAAGCATCATTAGCCGAAACATGTACTATCGTGAGCAATTGAAAGTAAACGCACTATTATAGCTGCGTAAATTTTACCAAATTGTCAAGCTAATGACATTTATGTTATGATTAAATGCTGACACTGACACTTCAAAAGTACTGTATACATTAGATAAATTTTGAAATTTCGACATGCCAACATAATAAAGTGTTAACTTTCAATTGCTCACGATAGTACATGTAGGATTGTTTTAAATATATAGTTTTTGAAGTAAAACCAGACAATTTGAATTTACTATATATATTAGGGTGGTCCTTATTTTTCAACTTTGTTGTTTCGACCGTAACTTCCCCTCAAAATGTTCGCTATAGTATAGAAATAAGGTGTGTAAAAAATTATCACGATTGGGCGAGGTTAAGACGTGGCGCATCGCTTTTGAAATTTGGTTCAAAAATATTAAAAATAAAATTTCCTTGGTTTTAAAAAATATATTTATTTTCACTAAAAAATATATTTAAAAAATATATTTGACTTTAATTTTAACATATTTTAAATTTCCTTGAGACGGTGTCATCTTAAAGCTTCTCTGGTTTTCATTTAAAGCCAAATTCTTAAGGACTAGAATACAAAGTAAAATCTATATATTTATATAGATATATAGTGACATATTTCTTAAGAAAATAAATGAAAATTAATAAAACGATAGAAGAATGGTTTACTTTTGGAAAACAGAGTTTATAAATAGGAAAAACATAAAACATTCACTTATTCCTTGGAGCCACAGATTTAATAATGTTACAAGATCTCTGTTTGATAAGGGATAAATAATAATGCTTTGTTTTTAGTTATTTATATGTTATTTTATTTCAAAAGAGAGTATTGGTTCACATTGGGGTAGAGTTTCCGATAATCCGCAACAATTTGCACTATCAATTGCTTTTCATCTTTGGATAACACTAAATTAAAATCTTCCATTAGCTTAACTGCTCGTTCTGCCGAGTCATTAACAACATTCATATTTCCAACGACATTAAAGCCAACGTTAAAACTGGGTTCATTTACCCACTCCTTTGGATCTTTTGTTAAAAAGTCCGTTGGAATACCAAACCTTTTAAAAAAATTACGTGATTTTTGGGTTATAAAATATTCGATGTCCTTATTAAGATATTGGCTTATAGTATGAGGAGTTACGATCAATTTTCTTAATTCGCAATCAGTAGGGTTATCCAGAGCTTGCACCATAAGATTCTTCGACTCATATGTAACATTTGGATCATAAAAAGGCAACGCTGGTGTTTCTGGGGTTAAATACCACAAAATATTACTTAATTTGCTTAGTGATGCACGACTAATCTTCTCATCAACAATTTTATAGGCATGTAAATCTTTTAGCAATCTTAAATCCTGCATAGGGGCTTCTGCTGCAACTGGTGCTTGTATCCAATTTTTTAAATACACCCTTACAACAAAGATGCAAATGTCATGAATACTAGTTATCTCCAATTGTGTCATTTTAAATTCGTTTCGAAATAAATATAATTTAAGGCAATAAATAGCTTTCGACATCCAATGGGCGTGATGAAATACTCCGGGCTTTTTAAAGGTAAATTCCGGGACTGTACCACTAAGAAAAATTATACTTAATTGAAGAAGCTCTTTATAATCATCACGTGGTTGCTTTACTTCAAGATTTTGAGATGCAAATTTTAAAATCTCGGATACACTCCCAACTGCATCCTTCACTCTCTGATCTTCAACACCACTCATAAAGTTAATTTTGTCAATTTTGATCCAAGCGTCTCTAAATCTGCTAAATATTTGTACGTTAGGGCTTGATGATTTTTGCATTTTTTCATCGAAAACACTTCTTCAAATTATTTCATAGATGTGATGACGGCATGGTAAATATAAAAGATCTTTTCCGATCGCTTGCTCTAAAAGAACACAAGCGCCTTGAAGTCGGCCTAAATTAGAAGCTGTGGTATCGCAGCTTCTACTTTTTCAATTAGGTTCCATTCTTGCAATAGGTCATACACTACTTCCGCTTATTGCTTTCCCGTTCCAGATGATATTGCTGGGATTCCAAGTAATTGTTCTTTGCCATTGTATGATATAACTACTGGAATCCAATTCTTTTCCTATTAACGATGGCAAAATTTTACAATTACAGTGAACTGTAATGCTACGAATTGCTTCTTCATCAAATTTGTCTTTAATTCTTTGTCCAGTTTCAACTCGAAGTTTTGAACGGATTTTGCGAATAGAAGTTTTATTTATTACTAACTCATTTACTTCGTGATTTAGAGCTTGAGCGGTTGCTACAAGTATTCGCACAACATCGCGGTCACTAACTTTACATTTGTCCAAAACGTTACAAGGTTAGCCGTTATAAAATTTATTTTGCCTCGTTTTCTTTTAGGTTTACTTGGTCCTGATTCATCTTCCGATTCCTTCGTAACATCAAACTCAAACTGCTCAGTTATTTCATCTTCACTATCGGTTACATTGAAGTTCAGTTCGACTTTTTTTTCTGGAAAAAATGTTTGATAAGGCATTAATAACATCCGAAAAAAATTTAACAACCGCGAACAAAAATTAAAGAAAAACTTTATAGGAAGCAATTATATCATCTAGAAAATGAACATGAAAAATATTTTATTATTGAGTGATTTTTACAGAAATTTTCCAAATGTTTTGATGATAGCTTGTACATAATACAAAAACAGGCACTAAATGCTTTTAAAAAAAAATTTGTTTTTACATTTACCATTTACATGTTACCACTACAGTTTGTTTTATTTTATATATCCTAAGACATACCATTCTATTTAGCTTCATAAATTTCACGCATACGCTTCTTCCTCTTGCCGAAGAATTTTTTTCTGTTCACTTCTGAGAAGAACGCAATCGGCACCTCTCATTCATCCGGGACGTCCTTTCTTTCTTTGATTGATAGGAAACAACTTATCTTCCTCAATTTTAATTTTTTTTAAGGCATTTGCGTGGGCAATATCAAATAAATTATCTAGTTTGTCTGTAAACTCTTTTTCGCGTTTTTCTTGCAGTGATGAGTGGCGTTTGCTCGACTTCTTCCATTCTTTGTATAACGCATCTACTTTTATAATATTTTTATCCGTTCCCTTTGTTGGAACTCGAGCCTTATTCCACATAATTTTTACTTCCTTCACGACAAGGTGGGCACTTGATCTTAAATTTAATTTTGCTCTGTGCAGATTGTAAAATAATACTCGCAAAACTTGGCCGTTTGATAGTAACTTGGCACCAATGATTTGACTTTCATCATGGCCAATTAAATATAACTTCTAGCTTAGGTGTGCGGCCATTTTTTTACACTTTTTACACAAGCTTTTATTTTTAACACTATTTCTGTTAAGTAACACACTCTTAGAATTGACAATTTTAATCAATTGTCATTTTATAGGGGAAGTCTCTTTTTAATTTTCTTAAATGCTGCACCACAGTGATGCCAACTTTTCTTAACAAAAACGCGTAAGAGTATTCGAAAAAAACGATAAAAAAGCTATATTTAGAACTCGTTGGCTTAAAAAAATATCTATGCTTCTAAACTATTATTATTCCAATTAAATTTTTATAATCAAATTCTTGTTACAAATCGTGGCAGTTGCTGTAAATTTAATTAAGTTATAATAATAAAATTATAGGTATATTAAAATATAGGTTATACAGGTATAAAAAATATAAATACATAAAAAAAATTATATTTCTGTTCATTTTACAACACATTGAGAGGCGGTGCGCCACGCCTTTCCTTTGTTCGATACGCATAATTTGCTGCATACCGTATTTTTACACAAAAACACACATTTTTAGAGGGAGTTACGGTCTATAACTTAAAAAAAATTTTCTTCCATACATCTAAAGACCACCCTAATATACATATATATATATATATATATATATATATATATATATATATATATATATATATATATAAATATAATATATATATATTTTGTATTCTCTTGATAAAGGCGATACTGCCGAAACATGTAGAGTTTTTTAAATACATATATTTTGAAGTAATATACAGACCTTTAATCGCCTACAGATTAGGTTTACCATATATATATATATATGTACATATATATATATATATATATATATATATATATATATATACAGAAGATTCAATTAGTTGGCGATTTAAGGTGTGGTTTTACTTCAAAATGTATATATTTAAAACACTGTTACATGTTTCGGCATATGATACCTTTTTCAAAGAAATTTGAAATATAATTGATAGTATATTAATGTCGTACAATATATCTGTACTTGTCATGGAAAAATTATTCAATAATATATTCAAGTTCAATAATAATAAATCATGCTTTGGCGTTCTCTAAACAGTAAGACAACAAAAACTGGAGAATGGCAAGCTATGAGTTATTATTATGTCTGCGCCCGTGAAGCGACTTAAGATGTTAAGCTGCCGGCATTTGCCTCAAACGAGAAAGAAAACCACGAAAACCTACTCGGGCAGCCAGTCAAAGATCTAGATACGGAACTAACAGCATGATAAGCAATTGTACAGATATTCAAGTAACATATGATATATATTTACATAACCGCAACATATCGAGCGATCAAGATAATTTGTAATCGAGTCAACCTTGAATCCGAAATCGTATGTATTTACTTGAACTGCACTTACATTGCAAACGTCAAGTAAAATGTCAGTTGACAGCTAAAATAACAACAGTTAGTGTAAACTATGCAACTGAGGACGAATGTATTTACGACATACGATTTCGGATTCAAGGTTGACTCGATTACAAATTATCTTGATCGCTCGATATATTATGGTGGTAAGTTGTAGATCGTTACATAATTAGGTATAATATATACTGCCTAGATCACTCCTGTTGTTAATTGAATTTTTTTCCTGTATTCTTTTGTGTAAATATTGTTTAGTTTGACATATGTAGTAACTATCGCAATCGCGACATAGTATTTTATAGATGACATGATTTTCTCGATTTTTTTGCTATTTCAGGTTTTAGTTTTGAAAATACATAGATGTTTATTAGTATTACTAAGTTTATATGTTGTAGCTATATTAAATTTTTTGAAAGTGTATTTAATTTTTCTGATACTGTGGAACATGGAATCGTGATATATGTTGTTTCATTGTTTAAATTGTTGTTGGTGTCTGCAGTGTTGTATATTTGGTGGATTCTTTTTTTAATTGTTTGGTCTATAAGTTGTGGTGGATAGTTATTATCTGTTAAGATCGTTTTAATTTCCTTGATGTTATCTTTTTTCTATTGAGTATGAGATAGTTTTATTGCTCTATAAGTCAGATTATTTATAATCATTTTATTGAATACTGTAGTTGCATTTGAGTGGTAATTCATATATCGAAAAGAAGCTGTGGGTTTATTATACCAATTTGTATAAATAGTACCCTGTCTATCATAGCTTAAAGAAATATCAAGAAAATTAATACTGTTATTAATTTCTTCTTCAATAGTGAATTTTAATTTGTTGTGAAAATTGTTGAATTTATTTAAAAGATAGTTTATTTTATTAGTCGGAGTACATGTTACGATGTCATCTAAGAAAATGGGGTGGAAGTCTAATGAATTGATAACGTTTTGTTCCAAATTTTCCATTACCATATTTGCAATAGGAGCAGCTAAAGGAGAGCCCATGGCAATACCAAATGTTTGACTATAAAAATAATTTTTGTATTAAAAATATGTGTTGTCGAGACAGAAATGTATACCTCTAATAAATTCGTTTTTATTTAGTGATGTGTGTGGACTAATTTCATCCCATTTGGGTTCTATTATGTTTATAGCTAGATCTATAGGAATGTTAGCATATACAGATTCTACATCAAGTGTTATAATTTTGTGATTAGTTGGTACTTTTTGTTCCTTTATGAAATTTTGAAATTCCCATGAGTCTTTGGTATGATATTCCGTTTTTCCTAACATCTTAGATATGCTATCACCTAGGAATTTTGCTATATTATAAGCAGGGGCTTGTATGTATAATACTATTGGTCTTAAAGGGATATTATTTTTGTGAATTTTTGGTAAACCATATATTGATGGAGGTTGGGAATTAAAAATGCGAAGTTTGTTTTTAGTGTTGAAATCTATTAGGTTTTGTATATGCTACTTATTTATTAAATTATTATTTCAAACATTTGGTATTGCCATGGGCTCTCTTTTAGCTGCTCCTATTTCAAATCTGGTAATGGAACATTTACTTCGCAATTACATACTGATATGATAATATTTGTAAATATTTCATATAAAAGCCCAAAAACTCAAAGAATTTGTCAATTGATATATTTAATGAACGGCTAAGAAATTATCTAAACATATATATATATATAATATATATATATTATATATATATATATATATATATATATGAGTGTTTAGATTATTTCTTAGCCGTTTATTAAATATAACAATAGATAAATTATTGGAGTTTTTCGGCTTTTATATGAAATATTTACAAATATCAAATTAGAATGTATGTAATTGCAGAGTAAGTGGGGATGTAAACATTGCTGTCTACAAATTACAAAGCAAATCATACGAAATTTTTAATTTGAAAAATATGGTCTACGTTGGGACTCGAACCCAAGTCTACAGCTATCCGGGCTGTCGCTTTTACCACTAAGCCACAATATTGTTATATATATATTGTATATATATATATATTGTATATATTGTAATAAAACATCAAAATTCAATAAAAGGTCGCTAAATCAAAAAAAGTCTATTATTTTTAATATTAAGACACGGCCAATAAAATAAATAAGAAAAATAAAATTCTTATTAACACTAAATATATATATATATATGTATATATATTTATCTGTATGCGATGATACATGTATGCCAAATTATTTTTGTAGTTAAAATTTAAGATAACTACTTTTATGTTTGAAACTTATATCAATTTTCGTTTTTCGATCCTAGACTTAAATTCATTGCAATTGGATTTTATATATTTTTACTAATACTCAGCATTCTTAATTTGATTTTGCTTATTGATGGTTGTTGTATGCATATTAACATATTTAAAATTAAGAAAAATTTTTAATTTTAAAAATAAGTTTCGTTTCGCTTTTCTTATTGCATATAAGGATTTTGTGTTGCTTTATATTTATGTTTACTTTAAATGCTTAATTTTTCTTTAGTATACATTATATTATTTTATTAAAATGTTCGTATACTGTTGAATAGTAAATTATTATTGTCATTATTTATATTATTTTACTGAATAATTGCTTCCTCATATAGTAGCTGTTTAACGTTCTCTGCTCAAATATTTATATAAAGCCATAATAATTACGCAATTTTAATATGAAATATTGTTTTCAAATTATATTAATGTTTCTGAAGCATAAACATCTCGTTTTTCATTTATATACGTAATAGTTTTGGTGTTTTTAGAATCAATCTTTCAAACTCTAATTAAACAAGGTACTAAATTTAGTAAATAATATAGTATACTTATCGGAAGATTCTATTCTGTTACATGCGTACATATAAACGAATCAAAATTTGTATCTAAGATTTCTTCTTATTAAATTTTGCAATTCTAAATGTAAAATAAAAAGGAAATTACACCAATTATTAGTCATATACATACAAAGCTAAATGATTACCTAACGTAAACAATTAACTGTCGTAAAGGTGAAAGAAACGCAATATTATAATTGTTAATTAGAAATATTTCTGGGAAGAATTTTTCAATTGGTATTGTTACACTGTTATGAATATATTTATCGGTAAATATATGCGTGCCTTTCGCGTTGTAATTTAATTTCTAAGTAAATATGTATTATTTAAATCCTGTTATATAGTTTATATTATTTATATTTACAAGGTAACAAGGCAACTTTCATATTGAAAATATTTGACTGAACTTAAATCCAACTAATTGATTTAACAAAGGATAGTTTTTAATTTCAATTAATTTCAGATACAATATCTATTTGATTATATATTGTAGTAATAGTAGTATTATAATGTATTTAGAATAGTATTTCCTTTATAAAACCAACAACGCACTCTATACTCTAACGTTCATGAGAAAACAAGAGGAATGTATATTTTAATTAAAGAAGTCTGATGTTCAAGACAGATATATTGACTTCTATATGTGACTTGTTTTACTTAAAATACCAAGAATATATACTTGCTGTACTGATTTATTAAGATGTATAGAGTTATTGTAAGATGTTATAACTTTTTGTATTAAAATAAGCAACATGTTTACATCTCTATCATAGGATGTACGAAGGATGTACAGGATTTATTGTCCCTAGAATAGTAGGCGTTGAAATAGATTTTCATAACGGGTTGGCCATTTAATGTTGCGGTTTTAAAAATCGCGCTATTCCCTTGTATATATAGAAATATATTATATATTTTTTACACTAGAGGGCCAAGCGCGGTTTACAATAAATATATGAAAAATTTGCCTTGTCAGTTTTCAAGATGGCGTCGTATCCAACGGATTTGCGTGTGGAATTAATAAAATATTATTATAGAAATGGGGAATCTGTTGCAGCTACGGCAAGACACTTAGGTACTCTATTCGGGAGAAATAACGCACCAACGGAAAACACTATAAAAAGGTAAGGAAAAAAAGATAAATTTGGAAAAGTAACAAAGTATTCGTTATCGTGTTTAAATGTCTACTAATCCGACAATATCTTAGGATTGTAGTGAAATTTGAAGCAACAGCATCTGCGGCAGACGAAAGATCAACTGTTAGAGAACGTCAAAAGACCATCCGGGTACCGGAAATCATAGAACGAGTACGGGAGCACTTTACAGCTCAACCTTCAACGTCGACCTCAAGAGCATCTCAAGAACTTGAAATACCCCGTACAACACTAAGGCGGATCCTAAAGCAAGATCTAAAGATGAAAGCATACAAAATCCAGATCGATCAGCCGTTGAGACCGTTTGATATGGAGCGACGCTACAATTTTGCGAACGAAATCATCGAACGCATTGAAAATGGCAGCATGTCATTGGAACGAGTGTGGTAGTCGGATGAGCCACATTTCGATGAATCCGGTTATGTGAATAAGCAAAATTGGAGACATTTGGGGACAGAAAAACCGCATCAAGCAATTGTTCGTCCTCTTCACCCTCGACGGTTGACTGTATGGTGTGCTACATCGTCGGCAAGAATTATCGGTCCCGTGATTGTCAATGGAACCGTTACTTCGCAAAAATATTGTGAAATGCTTAATGAGTCTTTTATTCCCGTGGCGCATGGATTAAATATGTTGGAGAATGCATGATTTATGCAAGACGGGGCTCGTCCGCATCGCACGGAAGAAGTTTTCAACATTCTTGAACAAGATTTAGGTAACAGAATCATTGGTCTTGACGCTCAACCGTTTACAGGCGGAGGGATAACATGGCCACCATATAGTCCAGACCTCAATCCTTGCGATTTCTACCTGTGGGGATCATTAAAAGATACGGTATATCGCGATGGTATAGACACCCTGGATGACCTTGAAATGGCAATACGGCAGCGAATAGAAGCGATACCGTACGCCACACTTCAGGCAGTTTATGGAGAATTTGAGAAGAGGCTGCGAAATGTTATCGTTGCTCGAGGCTCTCACTTCGAAAACCTGATTTATTAAACCGCAGATCTTGTTGTTTAATTGCACAAATAAATCATATTTTTGAGTTAATGTTTTGTATGTTTAATATGACTTCAAAAACCGCAACCTTAAATGGCCAACCCTGTAACAACGCAATATATGTGTTGTTTGTCTGTCGAATAAAGTGCTAAAGCTGTTTTTTTGTAGCTTTATAAGTTAAGAAGATATATTAGGCCGAAGTAGGTGTTTCGCATGATTTAAAAAAATTGAAAAAATTAGCTTCGTGCTGTTATTGAATATCTGCAAAAGAAAGGTCTAGCACCAAAACAAATTCATGAAGATATGGTTAGTGTATTTGGAGATGATGCTCCATCGTATCAGGTAGTAAAGAAGTGATCTAAAGAGTTTCGATGCGATAGAACAACTTGTGAACATATCAAAGGTACTGGTTGGCAGTAAACTATTTGCACACAAGAAAATGTGTATCGCATATGTGACTTGATTAGACAAGATCATTGGTTAACTACTAGACTAGAAGAGATAACAGGCATTTCAAATGATTCAATTGGAATCATAATCAACGGCTACTTGGGACTTCATAGGGTCTCTGCACGATGAGTGTCCGGAATGTTGATGCCTAAACATAACCGTGAGAGAATCATCACTTCAAAAGCGAATTTGGCGTTATTTAGGGATACTCCGAAAAGTTTTCTAGCTGGCTTTCTTACGTTTGATGAAATGTGGGTTCGTCATTTCGATACCGAGACTAAACTCCAAAGTAAAGAATGGTGATATAGAAGATCTTCTCCACCTACTAAATTTAGGGTTCAACACTCAGCGGTTAAGATTATGGCTACAATTTTTTAGCATGCCAAGAAATTACTATTAATTAACTACCTGGAATATGGCCACACAATCACGGGCAGTATTATTCAAACCTAGTAAATAAACTTCTTAACGGAATTAAAGGAAAAAGAAGAGGAAAGTAGTTTCGTAGATTTGTCTTTCATCAGGATATCGCCCTGGTATATAAACGCCTTGTTTCCTTGCAAGCAATTGACGATGCTGGTTTCGAACTGATGACATTCATAATATTCACCAGACTTAACAGCTAGTGATTTTTATTTTTTATTTTCGAAGTGAAAACAAGGTATTCGGGGAATCAGATTTGAGAGTGACGCTGACGTTATGGCGGTAGCTCGAGAATTCTTCTCTGACAAAGACATTTTGAAAAAGGTGTCTCTATGCGAGAACATAGGTCGAATAAGTGTCTTCAAGCGCAGGATGATTATACAAAAAAATAACCTTGTTTTATATGCTATGTACAATAAATACTGCATATTCTCCGTATATATAAAACAAAAACTTTTTAATAATATAAAAATATTATTAAAAATCTCGTGTGGAAAACACCATAAAAGGTCATATCTATGTGAAAATATAAATTGCGTTATCCACAATAATATTTGATATTATTACCAATGTTTTTGTTTTATACAAAATATGGTGAGGTTTTACCTGCTCAAATATGTATAAAATTATTTTGTTGTATATCTAAATACTTAACAAATAAATGGGGGTTTTCGTATTTAAATTCAATTGTATTTTTCCATGTGTACTTTTGTATTTCTCTTGGAGGTTTCATGAAAGTTTTTGCTTGGGCTATCATGTATCTTTCATGTTTCTTTCTTAATTTCAATTTCCGTTTTTGTTTCGTTTCTTGGTCTGCGATGCATATCTTTCTGTAATTTTCTATAGCTACTTCTCGTGTAATCTCTCTGCTATAACTATTTATAGTATACTGTTATTTTCATCTAACTCGTGATGATTCTGTTTCACAGTACTGATTCTGGAGGTTTTGCAATTGCTTTTTCTTTAATTATTTTGTTATTTCCCATTGTTTCTTCATTTACTAAATAAGAATCCAAAAAATTATGTTTTTTAAGCTCCTTTTACATATTAGCTTTATAAATGTAGATATTGTATACAAAATATGATATTAAATATATTATAAACATATTTCTGTGAGCTTTTCTTTGAAATTAATTTAATATAAAATAAGTGTGCAGTTACTCAAGCATATCTTTTTATTGAGACTGTAAAATATTCTTGGTATCTATCTTTGGTATAATTCTTTTATTGCCTTTTCGTATGTTCACATTTCATTTTGTTTCAACTTATGATACTTCATCTTTAACTTGAAATTTTGATACAAATATTATTATGTTAATCACACACACACGTTTAGTCCTGGAGTTTTGATTTCGGATTCAATTGAATCTTTCAAACAATTACTTTTGAGGATTTCACTGACAAAAGGGGGTATTTGCCCTCCTAATGTTGAGATTAGTACTCAAAGCCTATATCTATTCTGAAATGTGGATCTCTGACTTCTATTGATATTTCTTTACAATTCAGCGTCTATTTAAGTGGAAGACAAGTTCCTACAGAGTACTACGTATATAAGTACACTGTATATGTATTCTATTATTTTTCATGCTTATTAGTGAATGTTTAATTTAAAATTCCAATGGCACACATATTTCCAAAGTATTCGTAGAATCCCTACTTCCTACTCATTGGTCTCTAATATCTGGCCTAAGATACACTTTAATCGTGTACTTATGACTATTTAATTATTTCAACAAACAGTCCACATGCATTTTTACTGATTTAATTAACTCTGTGTACTCCAATTTTATTGTGTACAATCTTACTTACACGAAGCTAAGTTTAGCATACAAATTCTCAAATTCCTCTTAGTACATTCTTAATCTTTTAGTTATTCGTTATTCTAATAATAATAATAATAAGTAAACTTTAGTAAAATAACTAAATATTTATGCAATAACTGAGTTTCGAAATGAAAATGAACTTCTATTTTTATTTTCAAGTAAATGTAATGCCAACAGGCTTAATTAAGAATAGTAAGTTAAATTTTAGATGAATCTAGAAAATAAATCAATGAATGTCTGAATGTAAATCAATGAATGAATGTCCTAATTCTGTCGTGCCTGGTCATTTATCCCCTTGAGTTTGGTGGTTTCCTGAATTGTTTCCCCACTCCAAGTAATTTATTTCTATTTTGTCTAATTTTCATTCTCATTTAACATTTTTACCGCTGTGTATTTTTATTTATTATAGGCAGCTTCGTTTTTTTAATTTTCATGCGCAATCTCTTTGTTTATATATTTTTTCTTTCATCATAATAAATTTAAATTTCATTGTTTTTCTCAGAATCTGTTCTCATCGCGTTTCAATCTGAGAAGTTTTCACGGTAAAACGGCTTACGTCTTATTCAAAAACCCCGTCGTGTTTTCCTTCTCATTCTTCCTCCTTCCATGTCTTCAATATATCCGCCTTTTGATATGCTTTCTATTTTGGACACATGGCTTCTGTTTGTTTACATTGGAACATCAATGTTTTATTTGCATTATTTGTAGTTTATGTTTGTTTGCTTCTTGTTACTGATATTTTCCTTGTTTTTAGATTTCCTTGTTTCTGGTCTTATCGTTTGGATGGCTTATATATTTGCTTTCCTTATTTTAAAATGTCGTTGATATTCCATGTTGATTCGTCCATTTGGAAGGGTTATTTATAAGAATATAATGAATTGAGACTAAATGTGATTACTGACGTTACTAATGCATAAAGAAAAGATTATTTTGTATTTTTTTCTATATTGCTGATATGTACAGCATGTTATATTAATTTACTTACATTGTAAGTGTTTAATAATCAAGCTAACCTAAAATTTTTTGATATCGTTAAATTATTTACATACAAATTTTAGTAATATACATCTAATTTCTAATACAATTTTGGAATGTTATATAGGAGGTGCATTTTAAAAGAACAACCACAGTTGATTTCTTTTTAAATTGTTGCTTATTCAGGTTACGTTTAATTAATTTGTACATTATTAAATCTATATTTATTTTATCTCCAAAGTCGATTTCATAGCAATGTGTTAATATTAATAATATTTATTAAATTGCCCAACAGAAATTCAAATCATAACATAACATAACAAAAGAATGAAAAATAAATTTAACAATAATGAAGTTAATTTGTTATCACTAAATAAGCAAATGCAAGTCAAACGAATTAAAGTTCCTGTCGGTGTGTATTAAAGGAGCCTCCATAAGCAGATTTGTTCTTGGACTACTCATAAAAAATTGCTTGCGTCAATCTTGACGATAATCATGGTACTCGGAAGTCAGCCCGAGATAATAAAACCAGTGAATCAATCTTATTTGTAATAATATTTCCCATACACTTTGAACTATTTGTCTCTTGTTATTCGGCAATTACTGCATTTTTCAAATTGTAGGCAATTTCGGGAATTGTAAAGACGAGCTAAAAAGCTAGAGAAAATATGTAACTTCACCAGAGAAAAATGGAAACATACAAATCTAAATATAATCAACATATTGCTGTTTCTTCCAAAGTAAGGTGAATTAAATAAATGAAATAGAACATGAACTACAACTAAACGTACTCGAAATGGGCTGTATTTTAAATGTACCCAGTATAATTATCGATAGGATAAATTCAACGCCATTATGTAAAGAAATTTCTAAATCCTCTTGTAATAAGATAATAAAATGCATCTATATATTACGCTCCAGATTTTCTTTTATGTCAATATGTTATTTATTGTTCATGTTAGGATTTAGCAATATAAATACTTTAAATTTAGAAAATACATACAGGTTTACATACCAAAATTAACTAAAAGGTATATCGAAGATCATTTATGGTTTCATAAGCTCACGTCTAATATGCGATTAACAAGCTTTTCCTTGGAATAAGTTTCCATTGTTTATTTTTATCCTGGAAATAGGATTAAGTTTAAATGTTTAATTTATATGTGGAGAAACCCATATAAGCAATAGTTCAACGTTTATTAGCATAAATAAAGCAACCTGAAAGAAGAAAAATGCCTAGAGCTATTGCAAATATTGCTCGAAATGTGTTTTGATAACATTTGTATGCACTTAAGTGTCAAACATTGAATCTAACGTTTATAATTTGGAAAAGCAGATGCAATGTCATCGGAAATAGATCAATAATACTGAGGAAGTTTCGAAAGAATATTATAATGTTTAAATATTTTTTTATATGTGTATTTATTGTCTGCAATGTAAAAAAAACAAATTTTAAATTTAGTTGCATTTGGAGGTTATAAATTCTTGATGTATATACAGTCTAGGGAAAAACTAGTGTGGAGGATGTATGGGACAACGCGTCTGAGTGAGAACGTCATTGACTTGCATTTTAGATACGCAACTCATGGTTTTATGGGGTCAAGGAACGGAGATACACGTTGAAAAAAACAAATTTTTATGTTAAACATACGAGTTTTGGCAGCCAATGAGATATATATTTGGCTGCTAACCGAATTTAATTGATTACGAGGTGCAACAAAACATTCAAAACCGACAAAAAACAACCTTTTTGAATGCAAATGTACAGGTGAAAAAGGGCGTAAGAGATTTTTCTACAGTTAAAAAGGGCTTGGGTACTCGAGCCTATAAAGCAAGGGAAATAGAAAAGAAAGTAATTCTATTAAAGGCGGTGTAAAATTTATTTTGATCATGGAATTTGACGGATTGTAGATTTATACGCATTAAATAAGTCGACATTTACATGTAAGAATGTGATTTAATATTCATTAATTCTCACTTGCAGTAAATTCCAAATGTTAACTATATATACAGAAAGTATAGAAATGAAAAAGCAAGGTCGTCATCGAAAGGGAATGCCGTACATTGAGAAGTTCCAATTAGAACGAAACGGTCGTCTGTACGTTTCCTCGCGTTGATAGGCTTGTTTTTTCAGTATTTCTTAATTCTTAATTAACCTAACTACCAGGAAGTTCGTTGTCGCGAAAGAGTGTGTTCTGCATACTAGTACAAACTTAGTTTGACGGATTGTAGATTTATACGCATTAAATAAGTCGACATTTACATGTAAGAATGTGATTTAATATTCATTAATTCTCACTTGCAGTAAATTCCAAATGTTATGGAATTTGTACATAATTTTTGGAAAACATAAAGCGTATACATTTTTAATTTTATTTACATTAAACGTTGATTTTGTTACGAATTATTAATTTCTTCAATATTGTGATATCAACCCAAAAAGTATCACGATGATAATTTGATAATTTATATAACGAACAAAGGTATAAATTATGATATACGGTAAGTTTTGAAGTTCATAGATTAATAATTGAAATTTCAAGCATATATGGACAATAAAATTTATTTTGTTGGAGATTTCAGCTCTTGAAATAAAATTGTTGCGACGCAAAGACCAAATTGAAGCGTCTCGAAGACGAACTGTTTGCGATGACTCCGATTCGTGAAGGACCAATGTTATGGTTGTATCCAGTTACTAAAATCGCGGCCCCGATATTCCTTCACCCTGCAAAGGTTGTAAGGCTGTATGCACTTTACTATTTAAATCTTCGATTACTATTAAATGAATAAATGTACCTTCATCTAAATATATTTATTTACAGTATAAACATTTATTTTGGATCTACAACGAGTTATTCTAACAGAAAACTGGTATTAAGGTATGATTGTTATGATGTTAAAATGTGAGACTGTTGTCTTAAGACTGTGTGTCTTGTACTGATGTTGAGTGGATACTGTGTTTGAATTCATACTCATCCATTCTGTACTATTTTAAATATAGATAAAAATATACCACTACCCCTAATAATTATTATATGTTAACATACGCGAATTAGTTGTACAGTGTAATGTTTGACGTCATAACTGGGAATTTGTCTGTTACTACTTCGTGGTATAAGCAATAATATAAAAGGTTTACGACAGTGTCTTAAAGATCTTACTAATAAATAAATAAATAATATATTATTACTAATTAAGTATTCGTAAGTGTTATAAACCTAAATATGTAGTTTCAGTTAATACCTTTACATAGTAATGGAACCTTATCATACATAGTTACCATGAGTGGTCAGATAAAAATCGGCTCTTGAATGCGCTCACTTAATAGCCTAGGTAATAAAACAAGCGGTCTGATGTATAAAACAATAAATAAATTTGGAAAAAGATGCAGATTTTTAATAACCCTAGGTAATAAAACGTGTGGTTTAAATTATAAAGTAGGTAATAAATATATTTGTAAATGTAAAAGATATCGCTTTCTAAGAATTTAAAGAAAGTTTTGCCATTTGAATGCACTAATAAAAGTATATTATACAGTGATTTAAACTAGAATATGAGCGTTTAATGTTTATAAAATTAGAAATCTTATGTTTGAATTCTATATACTAGATTTACTTATATTTAACAATAAAAAATGTTGGAAATTAAAATATTACAAAAGGACAATAAATGTATTTCCAACAAATTTATAGTCAGTTAATTGTTTTACAACAGAGTAATAACGCAGTATATCTTGGTGAACACGTAGGGCTTGGTCTCACAATAATCTAATGATATCTGTCTTGTTTGTAATAAAGATTCATGTATGGTAGGAATCAAAGCAAAATAAGATAATACACAAGCGTGCTGATTGAAAGATTTATAAAATCTGAAAAAGGACTTCAAGGTTATTATATATAATCTACAAAATGTAGGAAGTAAGAGGAAGTATTATAATCAAAAGAACATACATTTAAAGTTAATTTAATGAATAACAACCTAGTTAAAATTAACGTAGATACAGAGCAAGAATACTGGAACTTGTCAAAAATAATAAATAATAACAAGTACGAGTGTGACAATTACGAAAACAATAAAAAAATCGTATACTAATCATACGAATCAAGGATATAAAATACAGGAAGTAGTAAACAAAATAAAGAAAACTCAACAAAAAGAAAAGTAAATTAGAATCCACTACCTTATCTATGCTGACTTTTCGCAACTGCAGCACCGAAAATATTCCCTGTAACGATGTACGAAAAGCCGGCCAAGTGAGAAGCAGTGCCGAGGACGTGGTTCCAGCCTGAAATATCAAAAGCAATCTATTAGTTTTAATTATTTAAAGGAAATTATGGTTTTAGTAAAAGAAAAAAATAAAGGTAGAAAGAGATACAAACAAATCAACTGAAGAGACATGTACTAGTACTAAAACGGGATTCAGTTAATAGCCGCTTAGTAAATCTAACGACGGACGCTAACACCGGGTATTCACTGTGGAAAACTACCAGAACTTTAAAAAGACCATAACCGAGGGCGATGATAATTAAGCTATGGACAATAGGCACAAAGTCCAGGCATTTACGGAACACGTTGAAAATACGTTCAACCTTAATCTAATAAACCGTAGTATGCAAGTATATGACACCCAAATCACGATAACGGAGAAATAAGACCGATAACACCACAAGATTTATTACATGAAATTAAAAACAATCTTATCCATAGGAAGGACTCTGGAGTTTGGAAAATGGAAAATTCTAAATCAGCTTCACAATTATTTAATGCATCTTTTAAATTAAAACATTGAGTCAAGTACCTAGAAAGTTGTGGAAATAATAACGTTGCAAGAACCGGGAAAGCCTTCAAAGGTGACTACTTCGTACACACCCATATAATTGTTACTACATTAGTTCCAAATTATTCGAGAAGTTATTATAGAAGAAACTCGAGCCGCTTATTGAAAGACAAGAATTTATTCCGAATTACCATTCGTTAAACTAAGATACTCTACAATAGACCAAGAGTACTAAATAACTGACGTCATAGAAAGAACATTAGAAGACAAGTGTATATGTACAACTAGCTTTCTGAATGTTGCTCAAGCTTCTGATAGGGTCTGGTAAGGAAGTCTTATCTGGAAATTTAATAATCTATTACCGAAATCCTGTGTAGTACATTTGTAATCATATATCTCTAACAAATTGTTTAGAGTAAAAGTAGAACAAAAGTATTCAGAACTAAGAGAGATTAAAGCTGGCGTTCCACAGGGAAGTGTTCTTGGATCAGTCCTATATTTATCTTATAAGGCTGATTTACCAAATCTTTATAATGAAATTATAGCTACGTTTTTTGATGACAGTAGGCAAAAGACATAGAAAGAACAACAAATAAACTGTAAAAAGCCTGTGATAGAACCTGCAGCTGAAATAAGGACTGGAAAATGAAACTTAGTGATAATTTTTCTTTCTGGTTCGTGACCTAAAGTCAACTCATGCCAATTTTCCTAATAGAATTATAAAAGGTATGGAACACATCAGAATAAATATTCTTCCTCATGAGAACACAGCTATGTATCTGCTCGAGGATGTTCGATATTAAACTAAAGTGCAAAGAGATATTAGGAGGCAATAAACAAGTCTTGAAACTAATCTGGTTGTGATATACAACTTTAGGGTTGAACCAAATCGTGTAATGTTAAAAATATAGAAGTATTTCAAAATAAAGTTTTACGTAATACTTTAAACGCACCATAGTTTGTTCAAAACAGTGCTATATTCAAATATCTAGGACGCGGGGACGTGGCCAACGAAATACGAAGTTTCGCATCGAAACATGAACCCAAATTAAATTAATATACTAATGTTTTGACTAAATTACCTAATCTCAATAGAAGACTTGGGAGGACCAAACCATAGGAGCTTGTTTAGTATGTATGAGTGTATATGTGTGTTCAGTGATTACAGTGTATCAGTGTAATATTTTGCTCAAATAGAGCAAAAGTTAATTTGGCATACCCGTATGTTACAACGTATTCATTCTTGACTTATGTATAAGAAGTTGTCACTTTCCTGCATATGCGCTATAGATTAGTCGTTCAGCATCTTTATTCCATCAGTAGGGCTTGCAGCATTTTATATACTCGTATAACGTTCAAATCGTGATTTAGTCTTCTTTAATATAAGTATAGTATAATTGTTTTCAAATACGCCAATCGTATTTTGTTTATTGCTAAATTATTGGATCGATTGATTCCATATGTATATTAACTTGACTTTCCTACATTGTACTACTATAATCCTCCACTTTCTAATAATATAATTATCTAAATCTTAGATGTTCTATTTCGAAATTCTTCGTGGCAGATGTACTGAACCTCTTCATGAGCATATAATATTCTCGTTAATTGTAGTTGACAATCTGTGAATGATTTGATTAATAATTCTTCAGTTGATGACGTTTCTGTATGTATCATTAAATTGATTGTACTTCTGTTTCTACTATTCTGTTGAAATTTACAATTTTATGAATAATGCAATTATACACAATTGCTGTGTAACGATCTTATTTTCTTTCTTAGTACGTATGTAGATTTTTAAACAATTTCTGCTTTTTGTTTCTAATTCTTTTTCTGTTGCTATTATCTGCATTTAGTTTACATTTTCGTTGCACTTGTATTTTTAAATTATTTTATGTACGTGCGAATTTGATCCATAATTCAGTCAATTTTTCAAAAGATATAGCTATTTTGTCGCACAATGAATTTTCTAAATGCAAATTATCGGATCGACCTTTCATACTTTAAAATCGAAATACCGCACATAAAAGAAAATATTCAGAAAGAATTTATATTACAAAAATAATGTAGTTAAACACAATTGGTTTAGACTTCGTAAAAACACTCGTACAAAATATACAAAAGAAACTTTAAGGATGCATAATTAATACAATATCTACTTTTACATAAACCAGGCCTCCCAGGCCGCCTACTAAAACTTACTGTAAAATGCGACAACATAAATTTATTGAGATAAAGTGACATTCAAGAGATCATTTCACAAGAAACAAACATAGCATGATAATTTTTCATTCTGGTTCGTTTCAATGAAACACACAGTATAATAATCATAGCTATATTAATACAAAAACAATACACTAAATTACACTTAATTATAATAATAATAATAATAATAACTATATTTATATTCATATTTATAACTACGAGATTAAGTATGCGGCGGTCGGTGGTTAAATAATCTCATTTTCTGTTGATCGCTATTTATAATCCATCGCTTTTCTCTACTTTTCTATTCGGAAAACTAGAATATGTTGATCAGTGCACGCGGTGACGTCATCGATTATGTTATCGCATGAACGCATCACATTGACCCCTCTTAAAGAGAAAATTTGTTCCGGAACATGCCATCCATTGCTTCCATCAAGCGATGAAGAAATCTGCAAGTAGGACCTTTATTGCATTGCAATGTCATATGGAAGTAGCAGTCTACGGTATTATCTTGTCTAGATGGAAGGGAATATTCAGGTCGGCAACTGCAGACCAGAATTTCCATACCAGTATGTTGGAGTAACACCTCTAACCTCCCACAATTTTTCAATTCAGACAGTTCAAACCACAACCCAATTTTGATACTGCTAATTTCAACATATCTTGTAACGTATCAGAATAATTGAAACATACATGAGTAGGTAAACCCCACCAGTTTTGTATAATACAAAGGTATTTTTAATAATATAAAATATTATTAAAAACCTGGTGTGAAGAACACAAATACAGGTTCACTATTAATATTTTTGTGAACGTGTCCGAAAATATCTTTCCCCAGAGACGTAGATACGTATTTCACCTTTCTATAGGCTCATCGGTACGCCCCTGCTGGAGAAAGAATATTTCCAGACACATTCACAAAAAGAACCACATCACCACATCACCGTAATTATCCAGACTGGGCGTAGAAGTAAATTCAGCGCTGCCTGTTGTCAGATAACCGAATTACCTCGCCCCGTCCACATAACCAATGTGAAGTAACGACGCCTTTCCAAGGGTGGCACAGTCATCCCTCTAGAAACTGTATTTTGTTTGTGTCTTCACTCATACTACGGACTAACCGCATGTGTAATGTATCAGAATAATTGAAACATACATGAGTAGGTAAACCCCACCAGTTTTGTATAATACAAAGGTATTTTTAATAATATAAAATATTGAAAATTCTTTCAATGGAGACTGTGGTTAAATAATAATTTAAAAAGGTATATAACCCCTTACCACAATTATTAGTCGTATCCTAAATACGTATTTCGACAACTAAGTTGTCATCATCAGTAGGTAAAAACTACTAATTAAAAGTCACACATGGGACACAGTAAAGTAAAATAAACGCTTCCGCACAACTACTATACACCAGTCTTTACAGGGTTGCAGTGTATATTAGTTGTGCGGAAGCGTTTATTTTACTTTACTGTGCCCCATGTGTGACTTTTAATTAGTAGTTTTTACCTACTGATGATGACAACTTAGTTGTCGAAATACGTATTTAGGATACGACTAATAATTGTGGTAAGGGGTTATATACCTTTTTAAATTAATATAAAATATTATTAAAAACCTGTTGTGAAGAACACAAGTACAGGTTCACTATTAATATTTTTGTGAACGTGTCCGAAAATATCTTTCCCCAGAGACGTAGATACGTATTTCACCTTTCTACAGGCTCATCGGTACGCCCCTGCTGGAGAAAGAATATTTCCAGATACATTCACAAAAAAGAACCACATCACCACATCACCGTAATTATCCAGACTGGGCGTAGAACTAAATTCAGCGCTGCCTGTTGTCAGATAACCGAAGTACCTCGCCCCGTCCACATAACCAATGTGAAGTAACGACGCCTTTTCAAAGGTGGCTGTATTTGTGTTCTTCACACCAGGTTTTTAATAATATTTTATATTATTAAAAATACCTTTGTATTATACAAAACTGGTGGGGTTTACCTACTCATGTATGTTTCAATTATTCTGATACATTACACATGCGGTTAGTCCGTAGTAAGAGTGAAGACACAAACAAAATACAGTTTCTAGAGGGATGACTGTGCCACCTTTGGAAAGGCGTCGTTACTTCACATTGGTTATGTGGACGGGGCGAGGTACTTCGGTTATCTGACAACAGGCAGCGCTGAATTTACTTCTACGCCCAGTCTGGATAATTGTGGTGATGTGGTTATTTTTTGTGAATGTGTCTGGAAATATTCTTTCTCCAGCAGGGGCGTACCGATGAGCCTGTAGAAAGGTGAAATACGTATCTACGTCTCTGGGGAAAGATATTTTCGGACACGTTCACAAAAATATTAATAGTGAACCTGTATTTGTGTTCTTCACACCAGGTTTTTAATAATATTTTATATTATTAAAAATACCTTTGTATGTCTTGTAACATTTATTCACGAAAATGGACCACAGTCTACAAGGTATCATAGGTTGGCTTCAGGCTTGCCAATTCTTATGTGACCAAAAAAAGTGGATGGTTCATTGTTTATTATTTTTAGACCCATCCCAATCGCCGCGCCGGTCTCTTTTACCGTAATTCTCCGACTCTACTAAATGTTTCTTTAAATTCTTTGTAAATTCCTTTAGATATTCGCAGATCTCGGGCTACGCAATGAGCGAGCGCGGAGCTTGACGGCAGAATAAATAAATCTTGCTTATTCTCGATAATTACCCCAAATCGAGCTTTTCTTGAACCAGAGTACTTTTCCATGAAGTCTTAAAATGTTGTTTTTTGTAATAGCTGACCAATTGGCGCAAGTCAATAATGTCGTCATTATTATATCCAGGGTATGAGGATAATCGATTAAAATAGACGACTATTGGTTTACTATGAAGTGTTCACCTTATGTGGTAAATTACATCGGTAATCCGCTTTAACACCTCTTATGGCCCCTTCGAGTTCTTTTGAAGTTTTGGAGACAGCCCCCGTCAACATTGTGGATTACACCGACAACCAAATCCATCATATTCGTGGTAACCGCCCCTCTCGGCCTTGATGTCGTAACTCTCCTCCACCCTGTCGCTGGATATTATGTCTTTCTCGGTCATGGCTATTATCCACTCTTTGTAGACGAGTGCTGATATAATCTTCCCTTGCAAGATTTTCTCCAGGCTTGCTCCCAAACCTCAAATCACAGGGCAGCAAAACAGCACGTTTGCTGGCGATTGTCCAGTGGTTTCTTGACAGGTGCTCGGTACACCATTAGGAATAATAGTAAGTACTCGTCCCAATCTTTGTGATGTTCGGAGAACACTTGGAATAAGTGCCTGATCATGAGTATTACTCATTCGCTTTACGATTACATCTTAATGTGAATGCAAGGGAATTTCTGAGGAAGCCGCGTGAACACATCCATTCTGTTGGCGAACATAATTTCAGAATATTACTCTTCTTTAATGTAACAGTGTAATAGTTTACATTTATTACCCTTATCGATACAGTTTTCTGAGTCTTAACAAGTATTTTGGCAACTACTATCTCTCGGCTTACCTTGTCATCATTGTATCATTTTTTTCAAGGTAATCAGCTTCCATATAAGCTGTCAAAATGGTCTCGCTTCTTGCTACTAGAACGACATTCTCTGCTATAATTACTCGTACATGCACACAATTTTTTTTATAAAGAAAACATTCTTCAGTATTTATTTTTAAAATGCCTTCTTTCTAATCTAACTGGAATATTATATATCTTTATAATGTCCAATCCTAAGATTATTTCTTTCTCTATCTCGGTCAATACAACGCGATGAGAGATTGATGTTGGTCCTATTATGAAGTTGACATCTGCTTCACCTGCCACAGCAGGCTGCTTCTCCAGTTGCTGTTTTAAGCCTTCATTTACTAGAAAATATTTTTTTACTTCTGGTAATTAAATCGTGTCTCCAGTATCTATCTAGCATACAGGCATACGTCTCTCATTCCATAATAGTGTCCACATACACACATATTTTTGCAAGCGTCTTTGAGGCTTCTTGATGGTGGATCAATGATTGCTCCTTCTTATCGACTTGCTTTAGTTTTCCTATTACTTAACCGACACTTTCTTGGCAACCTTACCACATTTGCTTTGAATATGACCAATTTCTCTGCAATTCCAGTATCGCAATGTTCTTTTATTAGGTTTGATCTGATTTAGTACCCGAGTAATCACTTGCTCCAAGAATTCTTCGTTTTCCTGGTTGTCGATAGTACAGACACGAACATGGTTCCGAGAGGCCTATCTTGCTGTTTCAAACGCGTGCTTCAAGTGCATGCGCCAAGGTATCGGTCGTGCCAGCCTTAATACCTGTTTCATATCACTATCTCGGAGACTGTCTATAAACGTCTGAACAGCCAGGTGTCTCACAAAATTATCTGGCACTATTGGATATGCAGGTTGAACCAGACGAGCAATATCTGCCTCAAATTCCTGAAGATTCTCGCCTTTCTTCTGTGACCGATTCTTCAGTTGTGTATGGCATACCTGGTCTAGATGCGCTTGGCCGTATCTCATCCCCGACACTTTAATAAATTGGGAGTAACCTTTGCGTTCCTCAGGTGGCAATGTCTGCAAAATATCACTAGCATCACGCCTCAACGCGGCGATTAAAGCAGTAGCCTTCTCAGCAGATTACCATGCGTTTGCTTCTGTGACTCAGTAACAACATATAAAATAAAATTAGGTTAATATAAAAAGCAATCTATAGCAAATGTTGGAACAGGCTGACCTTAAACTTAATTTAGCTCTCCAAGTTTACTTTTGCTTTAGCTTGAAATATTTTTTTAAAGTTGTTCATAATCGAATTTCTATTCGAATAGGTGGAGAGCGTGGCAGGAAATCTGAAACAGACAGAAACAAGAATAATACCCAACACAATATACCGGGTGTATTTTTTAACTTGAAACCTTCAAATATCTCGAAAATTTCAATGGTCGCTCGATCGGTAGAGCTGGCTCTATAAATTATCCTGCTAGATCACCAGATCTTACTTTGTCATATTTCTTTTTATGGGGTTATCTCAAATGAAAAGTATAACATTAAGTGCCGACAACACGTGAAAATATGATTGAACGAATTAGAAGGCCATCATTATGAGCACTTACTTTAATTGAAAAATAATGAGGCGAGGGTAAATCTAGCACTCTGATAAGTGAGAGGCAAAGTGACTTACATAGATGAAGCACGCTTGTACGTGAGGGGCGAGTAGACTCAGGCTAATCAAGCACCCCAAGATGTTACTACGTACACGTCGTTGTTGTTGGGTTACGCAGAAAGCAATTTATTAACCAACATTTCTACAGATAACATTTTCCCAGTTATTCGAAGTTTGTAAAATGAATAAAGTCTTTCCCAGACTAATTTTGATTATTTACATAGAAAATGTATTTTTTATTGAAATAAAAAAAAAATGTTTTAGTCAAATCCTACGAACTTTTTCCGGTAGAATTCGACACTATAATAAAATATACGGGTTGCTATTTAAGATTTCATAGATACCCCCGCCCCACCTACGTGGAGGGGTGAGAGACGGGCTAATTCCAGCACTAACGTATTTCCTCCATTGAATTATTAAATTTTAAATCTGTACATTTTTTCGTGAACTGCTTATTTTTCGAGATATTTGAAAGTTTAAAGTTAAAAATAGTAAAAAAAAAGTATATCAATGACACAGCCTTTGAAGATATGCTCTTCACCAAATTGCCAGTGGGATAGCACTGTGTTATCCCATTGATTCAATTTTTTATTGTTTATAAATTATATGTCTCTATTTCTAATTCCAGGAAATTTCGCCACTCTCTGTAGATGAAAATATATTGCCCGTTGAAATAATACCCAACTTTAAATTAGCATTCAACTCCACCAGTAAAAAAACAAATTCTGCCGATGCCACCACATCTAACGACAATATCCAAATAGACACAAGAGAAAATGATGATCAAACAGAAGAAACTACATTTTCGGAATATAATTCAACGATGATAACTGAAATAACAACACGTACCATAAATTCAACAACAACAATTAGGACAGGCACAGGCGCACAAAATGCAAATCAGGATGAAGAAAGTGAAGAAGAAAGTGAAGAGGAAAATACAGACTTTGTGCAATCACTTATATCTTCATTTTTGAATGGTCTTAGCACTGTGAGTATAAAACTTAAATTAATCTATCTAAAATACACACTTGGTAAGTAAATAATGAAACGAAAGTTCACATTTAGCTCTTCTAAATCCCTTCGACGTACAAACTATTGCAAAGTTCTTATTGTTGAATATATCAATTAACATAGTTTTTACGCTTCTTACTTATGCTATTAAATGCATATGCACTAGCAGAAAAACTTATATGTTTCAGCCCGAAGGCGGAGTAGATGTAGATGCGATTATTGGATTAATTGGTGGTTTAAGCGTTGTAAGTTTCTCTAGAACATTAACTAACTGTTCTTGTTTAAAATATTCTTCCCTTTACAGCCAAATGATGATGGTACATATGACTTTAGTGGGTTAACTGAAACTCTCCAAAGTTTTCTAGGGGTAAGTACATATATTCCGGAGTCGAATAATGTTCAAAGACTTTTCAATGAAATCTACGGTTGTTTAACATGCGATACTTACATATTTTATAAAACAGTCGATGTGTTATTTATTAGATTCTTAACTAGATTATTTCATACAACTTTCTTTATAAAATTGTATTTCCTGATTTTCGGTTTGCATTTGCACCTGTAAGAATCATGAACACTTCAACTGCGTCTCGTAACCACTTACATAGTGGTAATTCGTTTCAAGTTGAATAGAATTGTTTTAGCTACATTTGCTTATAACACTACTATAAGGCAGTCTAGAAAAAAGAAAAACATCTTGTTTATTTGCGAAATATTCATAACAAAATTGTCGTATGTTTACCAAAAGTTTGATTACTTTAAGCACTTAATTCACTATAGGTGGGCATTTTGTTACAAAATTTATTACGAGATGGTGGAAAGGGTGGTCTGCTAGTGTCTTTTCACTTTCGTTCTACGATTATCTCAAGTTGTACGTAGCGAGTAGACGATGTCTTTTAATGGGAGTTAGCTGTTTAGTTGATAAAATTTTTGAAAACATAATTACCATGAGGTGGATGTAACTCTTCCTTCTAAAAATCTAAAAAAGGCATCAACGTTGGCTTGTTAATTACACGGCAGCTGAATCAAAAATCCAAGAGACACTCTCTTCGTAAGTTAAGCTTTCCTTACTCATTGTTGTTAACGCACTCTGTTGTATTATTCTTGCTAAGTGTCGTGGTATCTTTTCCTGTAGGGTGTCAGGAACATGCCTAATAAATTGGGGCATAAAATTCTGAAAAACCACCCCGATTACTGCAGATTACTCTAAGCCTGCATATTGACCACGTGTTTGTATCATTCTTACCAGACAGACACCGCATGTTCCGTCAAGGAGGTTTTCGAATTCTCTCACGCTGCGGGCATTTTATGTAGTATCTTTTTTGTTGTAACTGCCGATTGTTCTAATTTTTCATTTATATATCCTTTAAATAGATTTATTATATTGCGCTAAATTTCATATGCCGTTTACGTAATTAAGATTATTTAAAAATACCGACAAGTGGAGGGCGCACCGATGGGATCTCCTCTGTCACCGATTATTGCCAACACATTCATGGAGAACTTCGAAACAAAGGCATTAAACAACTGCGCAGACAATCTCAATTTGTGGCTACGTTATGTCGACGATACATTCGTCATTTGGACATATGGCAGAGAGAAGCTAGATATTTTTCTACACCACTTGAATGCCAAACATCCAAACATACATTTCACAATGGAGGTAGAAGAACAGGGGAAACTCCCTTTCTTTGACGTGTTGGTAATCAAGAAAGAAAACGGACTACTAGGACACACGGTATATCGAAAATCTACAAACACAAATAGATATTTAAAAGCAGAATCACACCATCACCCGGCATAACTAAATTCTGTTGTAAAAATACTAGTTTTGCGATCTGAGAGACTAACAGACAAGGAACACATACACGAAGAAAGAAGGAACATAAGAAACGCCCTCATCACGAATGGCTATTCATCAAAAGCAATAAATAAAGTCAGAATTAACGTCAACAGAAAAACAGAAAAACAAGAGTTCGCGTCCAGAGCTTTCCTTCCATATATAAAGGGAACTACAGACAAAATCAGTAGATTATTAAGAAGACACAACATCGACACCGTTTTCACAACAAACAGAAAAATAGCCGATGAAATAGGTAGTGCAAAAGACATAATTCCTCTAGAAGATCAGGGCGTTTACGAAATACCATGTTCAGTGTGTGATCAATCAGATGTGGGGCAGACAAACAGGCGAGTTAGTATGAGAAGAGAAGAACACCGAAACGCGGTCGTCAAGAAAGAAGTAACGTCATCGTTAGCACAACATAAACTTCTGACAGGGCACTCTATCGACTTTGAAAACACGAAGATCCTAGCCAAAAGTGAAAACCTAACGACGAGAATTACAAGAGAAGCGATAGAAATAGAAAAGCGTCCTAAGTGCTTAAATAAACGTGACGACGGCCAGCGCTTGCCGCATACATGGAAACCGCTCCTAGCTCACCGACAGATAAAAAAAAACACAACCAAATCCCGACAGATCGCAACCCCTATACAGACACACGGACCGACCAGGGAACTTACAGGCACTCGGACCAATTACACGAAGCCGCACACGCATCACGTCAATAGTGGGACGCCCCCTCCCGACACAGCAGCATATTATAACAAGAGGTAGTGCTAGGCGCACAACATCCTCACTGATCCTCATTCAGTTGAGATAACTTACGACGATACATCGTCAAGCGAAGCCGGAAGCAATGGCCGGGCGAATTATTACAATAACGAACTTAAAACTGAATCCCAATATCGTTGAACTCTGGCCACCTGAAATACTTCAACAAACACAGGCAATAATTGATGAAACTCACAGCGAAAGTGGCGTTCAACAACTTCTACAGACACCACCGAGATTATTCGTTTTAGACCCGGATCAACCGAAGATACAAGTAGAATTAACAGATCCCGAGCCGCACAAAGAAAAAAAAACACCACCGAACACAGAACAAAAAACAACCTGAAAAAGAAACTGAAGACTTTACCGATCGAAACAAAAAACTCCTACAGTGCCCTAGGAACCAACTCCGACGAAAAAATGGAACAAGAAGCAAAATAATTGACCCCACAACCGTCAACATCAGACAGCACACCCAGGGTAAATGACAAAACAAACACCACACCAAACACAAACACCGAAACACACAAAATCGAACCAATTATAATCACAGAGAAAGACAAATGGGCACACATACGACAAATACTTAAGACACACAACATTAACACCGTACAAAACAAACTAGTAAAACCTGGTATACACATCGAACCTAAAACTGACGAAGACCACCGCACACTTAAACACATACTCAACACAGAACACATTCAATTTTACACGTTTCAATTACGAAGCGAAAAAACACTAAAGGTAGTTATGCGAGGCATTCCTACCTTTATCACTGACACAGACATTACAAACGACTTGACTGACCAAGGCTACCCGACATTAAAAATCAAACGAATGAACGGTAAACACGGCATATCTGCACCACTTGTTTTAATCGAACTGACAAGACATTATAAATCAATTTATAACATACACGACTGCTGCGGACTCACAATTAAAATCGAACCATTAAACAGACGGACAGACATAATACAATGCCCGTAAATGTCAGACTTTCGGACACCAACAAAGACACTGTAACGTACACTACAAATGTATGAAATGCGGAGACGAACACTCAACAAACTTATGCACAAAACCCAAAACAACGCCACCAAAGTGTCAAAACTGCGGTGGTCCTCACTTATCTACTTTCCTTAACTGTCCTAACAACCCAAATAACCCTGTAAACAAAACCACACCCGAACCCAAATACATAGCAGCACCACCCCCAACAACTAACCCCTGGACACAAAAACGAAACAACACAACGCCTAGTACAAATGACGAACTAGCACTTGCCTTAGGCAATATGCTAATAACATTACACTCCACAAACGCAACAACACAACAGATACAATACTTCGTAACGCAAACAGAGAAAATAATCACACTTTACAACAACAAACATTAAACACACACATGACTGAAACACAAAAAAGCGACAAACAGCAAACACACATGACGGAAACGCGACAAACACACAGACTACACACACGCAACACAGGGCCGCACAAAAACACACAACACACGATTATTTATTAATCAGACACAAACACGTCACGACCCTGGGAAATACAAAACAATGGAGTGGAAGTGGAGGCAACTTCGACCACAAAACAAAATTAAAAGGACTCATATAAAAGGCGCACATAAGACGATCTCCAGCTCTAACCAGCGACAGACCGTCTAGCTCCTGAAGATGACGAGTGCGATCTCGTTGAAACGTAGAGTAAATAATCCTTTTCAGGACAAACTCACACACGGCCAAGAACCCGAGAAACTACACCTTCATCATACGTCCGCGAGAACATCAAGAGTAACATATATATATATATATATATATATATATATATATATATATATATAAGGTAAACTTAATTAGTCGGCGATTAAAGGTCTGGTTATTACTTCAAAGTGTATGTATTTAAAATAATCCTACATGTTTCGGCAATGATATTCTGTCATTTATATTTTTTATATCCTTGACATAGGCATCATTGCCGAAACATGTAGGATTATTTTAAATATATACACTTTGAAGTAATAACCAGACCTTTAATCGCCGACTAATTAAGTTTACCTTATCATACCAAGGTCACGAAAATACTATATTTATATATATATATATATATATATATATATATATATATATAGTAAATTCAATCAGTTGGCGATCAAAGGTCTGGCCCCACCCCAAAGTATACACATCCAAAACAACCCTACATGTTTCGGCAATGATGACCCTATCAAGGACGCAAAATATAAAATCAAAATTTTATAATTTTTTTTTTAAATCAGATTTTATATTTTGTGTCCTTGATAGGGGCATCATTGCCGAAACATGTAGGGTTGTTTTGGATGTGTATACTTTGGGGTGGGGCCCGACCTTTGATCGCCAACTGATTGAATTTACCATATCATACCAAGGTCACGATAATATTATATATATATATAATATATATATATATATATATATATATATATATATATATATATATATAATAACTTCGTGACCTTGGTATGATATGGTAAACCTAATCAGTAGGCGATTAAAGGTCTGTATATTACTTCAAAATATATGTATTTAAAAAACTCTACATGTTTCGGCTGTATACGCCTTTTTCAAGAGAATACAAAATATGAATGACAGGATATAAATGTCATTTATATCCTGTCATTCATATTTTGTATTCTCTTGAAAAAGGCGTATACAGCCGAAACATGTAGAGTTTTTTAAATACATATATTTTGAAGTAATATACAGACCTTTAATCGCCTACTGATTAGGTTTACTATATATATATATATATATATATATATATATATATATATATATATATATATATATATCGTTTTCTACGTTTATTTGTATCATCGGTAATTAACTGGATCAATTATGAAGCATTTTAGAGTACTTATATTATACAAATTTCGATATATAGTGAAGTATGGTAGATGGTTAATTTACTTTTTTTCAAAGTAATGATATAGTGTTAGTTTTATGCAAAAGCTATTTGTAAAAACGAAGTAGAACTCTGAATCTTCTTTTTTTATGTTGTGCTCGATAATATTCTCGGTTTTTAGTCTAGGCTTTATGTAGTTTATTTCCTTTAATGAATATAATGTTTGATTTCCTTGCAAATAGTTTGTCATATTTGGTCCCAGAATAAATACAAGGTAAGTACTCGGTTAGAGATTAAATACCTACTTTTTTTATAAATGCAATATTAATAAATTTAGCAGCAGTTTAATTTATGTCTGAGTTTTCTTTGGGGAAGTGGCGTTAGGAGCTTCCTTCATAATCCATCTTACTCTTATTTTCATCTGGTGGGTTTCAACATTTTCTACGATCTCCGTGTGGCGTAGTTTACCGCTTAAAAACTAACAAAGTATAAAATACACTGTGGCGCCCCTTTTCTCATTTAAGGGCTCGTTTATTTGTGACAACGTTTCCTAAGGAACCGCACGCAGTCTCCACTGACGTGTAATGTCCAACAATAACTCGGTAATCAAAAGTACGTCCCAGGAACGCTAATGAATTCCATTATCATTACGATTATACGTACCAATTTCCATATTTGTAGTTCATCTGATTTTCATTTTTAAGTAATGCCAATTTTACTTTAATTTCATCATTTTGCGTTTCGTAATGAAATGAAAATCAGATGAACTGCAAATATGGAAATTTCTACATATTAACGTAACGTTAAAGATATATAGTTCCATTCAGAACTATAAATAAATTTTATTTATGAAAATCAAGGTTTTTTATTTTATTTCATGGAACTTATGAATTCGCATGAGGTCAACTACACTTACAGTTATCTCGATTCCTAAAAATTGATTGCTCCATTGAAGAGGATAAATTTTCATTTAATTTCAAAAATTGCTCCTCGTTATAACGTTAATTTGTTAAACGCTGTAAATTTAAATGGTGTCACGTTGCGACGTCAAATTTATTGTGAACGATAAGATATTATAAAATGATTTCACGAAATGATGTCAACTTTATTGGTACACTTCATATGAAAAGAATGTTTTTTTTCCGGGGGTTTTGATAACGTATATACAAAAATTATTGAAAACATGCTGCCATAGGTAAAACCTCACCATTTTTTATATAAAACAAAAATATTTCTAATTATATCAAAATATTATTAAGAATTGGCTGTGGAGAATAGTGCACGCACGTTAATACAATTTCCATTGGTTGTTTTACACTTTTCTAGTGGATGACAATGATTGATTTGGTAGTTTGTGATATTGACATTAGTCAATGAGCGGCACTAAGCGCTTTTCCATAATGTCTTTTATACGTGTAGTAAGAGAGATTTTGTAGTGAAATATATTATATTATTATCAGATACTGACGAGTGTATAGCAAGACAAAACACATGTCTACATATTCGGCATATCCGGATAGCAATTTTCACACAAATATTAACTTGTATTTAGTTCTCCATGCCCGTTTCTTTAATAATATTTTGATATTATTAAAAATGTTTAGGTTTTATAGAAAAAAGTTCAGGTTTTACCTTATGTTTTAAATTGCTTGTGTTAAAAATTAAACTTCTATAATAGTGATTAGGATTTCGAATCTTGCCCGTTCAACAGAGTCGAACATGTCCACCGCTATGTGAATGTGTAAATAACTTGATTTACGGCATTTGTTTAAATATGTTTTCATTCTCCCATATTTACTATATAAGCATAATTTCTATTTATAATATATATATATATATATATATATATATATATATATATATATATATATAACATTTGATAAATTATTGGAGGTTTTCGGCTTTTATATGAAATATTTACAAATATCAAGTTAGTATGTATGTAATTGCAAAGTAAGGGGGGATGTAAACATTGCTGCCTACAAATTACAAAGCAAATCATACGAAATTATCTAATCACTTATATATGTATATATATATATATATATATATACATGGTAGATTCAATTAGTTGGCGATTTAAAGTCTGGTTTTACTTCAAAATGTATATATAAAAACAATCCCATATGCTTCGGCACATGATGCCTTTTTCAAAGAATTTAAAATATAAATGACAGTATATTAATGTCATACTTATATATTTGTAGTTGTCATGGATAAAACCATACATATATATATAGATAATTATTTCCTGACCTTTGTATGTTATGGTAAATTCAATTTGTTGGCGATTTAAGGTCTGGTTTTAGTTCAAAATATATATATTTAAAACAACCCTACATGTTTCGGAATATAAAATATAAAATTTTATATTTTATATTCCTTGATAAAGGCATCATTTGCCGAAACATGTAGGGTTGTTTTAAATATATATATTTTGAAGTAAAACCAGACCTTAAATCGCAAACAAATTGATTTTACCATATATATATATATATATATATATATATATATATATATATATATATATATATATATATTGAAGAAATGCTGATGATGCTGAACAATAATAATACTAATTGAATAAGTAATATTAATAATTTACTAAATAAAACACTTGGTATATTTGTTTCACAAAATGTATTTAAAATATCTCTGACATATGTTTCGACTTATACAGTCATTCTCAAAGAGTCATGTAAACTAAGTGAAAAGAATACTCCTACCAATATTTATTGGTTATTTTTTAGAAGGTTTATTACAGCATCTATTGTGGGGTTATTTGAAAAATCCAACTGTGCGTTTGTGACCTGTCTGTTGAGATTTATGGCTTTTTTTATTTCTAAAATTTCTAAGAAGTCAAGCCTTTTACCCTTGTTACAAGAGTGTAAAAGTTTGAAATTATTAGCATTAAACAGATGAGAATTTTGAATACAGTGTTCCGCGAATCCCGTGATCATGTGAGTAGACTTAAAATTAACAAGAGTTGATAAACGATTTGAAATTGATATCTTTAGAAAACCCACTACAACAGATACAGTAATTCCGGCAAATTCCAACCAATCGTGGAATATAAAAATGACAGCTTTCCACAGTTTCATACACAGACTGATTAATTTCCGTCTAAATAATGAGAACTTTGAAAAAGAAGTATATACCATAAAAACTATAGCTTGAAATAACGGGTACAAAACAGAATTCTTAGACAAAATGATTTACAGAAAACAACGCGCTTTCCTTATGAATAATTTTTACTCCGGACATACATACATAAAAACTAACAAAGTGTTTCAAACCCTAAACTATATACCTGGGGTTAGCAATAAAGTTTCTAATAAACTAAATAAATTAGGTTTAAGTGTCATCCTAGTAAATAAATGCAATTTAGGAAATATTCTAGTTAACAATAAAGGAAAAACAGAATTGCGTGATAAGTCAGGGGTGTATGAATTAACTTGCAGTGATTGTGACGCGGTATACATTGGTCAATCAGGATGCTCTATAAAAGAACGTATCAAAGAGCATAGAAGTTCTATTCTACATGGCAATATGATCACGGGATTCGCGGAACACTGTATTCAAAATTCTCATCTGTTTAATGCTAATAATTTCAAACTTTTACACTCTTGTAACAAGGGTAAAAGGCTTGACTTTTTAGAAATTTTAGAAATAAAAAAAGCCATAAATCTCAACAGACAGGTCACAAACACACAGTTGGATTTTGCAAATACCCCCACAATAGATGCTGTAATAAACCTTTTAAAAAATAACCAATAAAAATTGCTAGGAGTATTCTTTTCACTTAGTTTACATGACTCTTTGAGAATGACTGTATAAGTCGAAACATATGTCAGAGATATTTTAAATACATTTTGTGAAACAAATATACCAAGTGTTTTATTTAGTAAATTATTAATCATGTTTCACCAAGAGCCAACCGTGAATTCCATACATTATATTAAGTAATATTAAGTAAGCGAGTTGTACTTTGAATGTACTTAAGTTGGGCGCCTTTATTTTGAACTGGTAAAGTTAGATCATCAGCCACTCTCATGTGATATCTCAGGTTGCGACTAGATATCGATAGAACATGTATAATATTTTACATAAATTGGACTCTATCTCGGCTCCACGTCGATCGGTTTACCCCTATTAGAAAGATGGAAAATTGCTTAATAATGTTACAAAGTTATCTCTAGCTACGCAATGATAAATAAAAGAGCTTCTTTAAAATAATAAGTGTAAATATTTATTGAATGTAAGTTATCTGTAAACAGTGAACAAGGAACGTGACTAACGGCTAAAAAAGGAATTAATATAATGTGCACGTGTGAAATAATGGTTACGTTTCAATAGCAATGTTATCGTAAAGTAATTATAATATAAATAAATAAACAGACAGATTGATGGTAAGTACTACAATTCTTAATAATTAGTTTCTTTTCACAAATTTGAGCAAGATAGAAATATATTTTTAAAGTAAAATCATGGAGTAATGAATTTAATAAAATTTTGTTTTGTTAATAAATAGTTTTAATAAGACTTTTTCGAAAACAATTGATTTAAATAAACCTGTGTCTTGTAGGAAGCATGCAGGTATGAAGAATGGTATCAGCTGGTCAGGATTTTCGATTGTGCGGGACCAAATAAACGTGTTCTCGTTTCTACGATGCAGGTATCGACGCTGTTCGAAGGTGTAGGAATTGCTCGGAGCCGGTGGCCAAGAAATGCGTTGGACGATTACTTGCTGGTCTCAGGTATTATTGACTCCAAAAGTACTTCTAAGGTAGCGCCAATGTTCAATGCTTCTTTTCAAGGTAATAGTAGTTTTATAGATTTATCACAAGTATTTTGGGATTTATTAAATTTTAAATACGAATTAGCACTTTTTCATAGCAATCGTTGCAAAATTTACTTACTGACGCTCGCTATCAATTATTTCTTTCAAAGCCTTGTAAGAAATTAAGAAAATTGCCTTAATATTTACTTTTATTACAATTGATAAGGAATTAAATGTAAATGAAATATAAATTCAAACAGGAAAACAAAATTAAAATAATAATTTACAAATAGTTACACAGGGCTTCTCAATGTTGGGTTGTGTGTAATGTTTAGAACTAAAATAACCTGTTCGCGGGTTTTTGTAAAAATTCAAAAAGTGGGCGTGTCCAATTAGTATCAATATAAAATTTGAATGTAAATAAATTAGCTATCTTGCTAATTTCGCGTAAATGACTTGCATATGAAAATGACAATTACAAATATGAAAAGTAAATTTTGAAATAAATATAAATTAATCTGAAATATACAAAGTTATCGTAATATTAATTTATTAACACTTCGATACTAATTTTACAAATTATGTCCGCCAAATGTAGCCATTCTATTGAGTGTAATTCCTGTATTAACTACTGCTTTTCCATTTGCAGATAGCTGGAATAACGGTGCTGTTTGCCTCATAACAATATGTATATATTGCACATGAAGTTGTTTAATATTATATTTTTGACTTTGCATGTTTCAATTAGTACGAAGCCGTAAATGAGATACCTAGCCCCATTCCGTTGTACTGACGAAATATGGCAACTTTAATAATGATTTATACGTAAGCATCTGAAAGTATTTAAAAATATAGTAAACCTTATTTACAAAATTTTAAATGCATGATTAGAAAAAAAAGACTATTTGCGATAATTTTATTTCATTTGAATTTGCAGTGTTTTAGAGTAATTTTTTATACATCTTTTTTTATAATTTTCAAATACTGTTCATGCAATCGCTTCGTTGATTTACCTTGTTAATGATTGATTTGATGAAAGTTATACGTTGAATAAATTATCGAATGTAGTTTTAATTCTGCCGTGCAATAACTTTTGTACAAAATCCTGCATTTTATTCTAAACACACCAAACAGACTTTCATTTACGAGCGTATATTATATTCAAAAGTTTTACAAACAAATATTACTCCATTGCCTATTATGTATACACTTAACGTGACGATACATAAAAAGTCGTCTGGTTTTACAATGCACTGACAGCAAGAAAGTGAAATATGAACTATTTCATTTATGTAACTGAAAACTTGTACAATACATAAGAAAGTTAAAGTTCCAAATTTTATTAATGAAAATATTCTTAAATGTTTCCGTTAGTGTACAAAATCGTACTAAATATAAATTAGGTAAGTACAGGGTTATTCATTATAAATGTCCCAGCCCTTACCATAGTTATTATTGCATAAACAAAAAAAAATTTGAAATAAAAGTTGTGTGGTTATAAACTAATTTTATTATAACGTTAACAAAAGTACAGTGGCGGGCGTAGTTTAGGGGACACAAAAAATAATTGGTTTATTTAAATGAGACACACTGTATATTATTAAATTTTTGAAAACAACTATTATTTAAAAAAAAAATTTTTTAAGCAATAATAACTATGGTAAGGGCTGGGACATTTATAATGAATAACCCTGTACAACGACGTATTTACGTCGAATATTACATAGAAAAAAAAAACTAGAATATTTTAATGCTAAAAGTGTTCAACTAGTTGATTTCTTTTGCTACAAAAATAAATTATTACCAAATAAAATACTATATATTTTACGATATATATATATATATATATATATATATATATATATATATATATATAATAACTTCGTGACCTTGGTATGATATGGTAAACCTAATCAGTAGGCGATTAAAGGTCTGTATATTACTTCAAAATATATGTAATTGAAAAACTCTACATGTTTCGGCAGTTCGCCTTTATCAAGAGAAATTAGCTATTTTATATTTTGTATTCTCTTGATAAAGGCGAACTGCCGAAACATGTAGAGTTTTTTAAATACATATATTTTGAAGTAATATACAGTTTGAAAGTTTCTTGTATCAACAAATTATTTTCAAGTGTGAATTGGCGATGACTTTCAAAACAACGCGGTTTCATTGTAATGATATTTTATGTAATTTATACTTACTATCCAAATTATTTGATTCTGTTAGCCATTCCTTACTGTTAACCAAGTTGGATGCTTTTGGTTTCTCGTATGGTCTACTTTAACTAACAAAACCTTCTTATTTGTGTAACAGATCTAGTTACCTCTACTACAATGGTTTTCAATCCAGGCAGTGTACTCCATCGTCGGGCGTTCTACAAGGATAAGACGCATATTAGTCAATATTTTTATTAAGGATTTCATTATGCTATTAAACTGTAAAGTGCTAGATTACGCGGATGATTATTTTAAAGCCGCCCCTAGAGTCTCGTCATAGAACGTTTTTAGGGAACTGTCCAATGAACCAATCTTCATTTGGTTAACCAGTGGTGTGGACATAATGGAATAGCTTTGAATACTGACAAATGTTCAATTCTCTTGTAAGGCCGTGTTGCGAATTCAGTTCTGTTCCCGTATGCTCTGGACCATATTCCCATTCCTAGAAACGATGAAGTTAGGAATCTGGGTGATTTATTTGATTCTACATTACGATCCAATAATCATATTCACCATATGTGTACCGCAGCTGTTAAATCTTTGCGATTAATTATAATTCGTAAACCGTTAATATTAAAATCTCTGTACTATGCCTATGTAAGAAGTAGATTGGAATGCGGCTCTCCTATATGGTATCCGCATTACTTGTATTTGTGTCTGGCTGTGGAGAATGTTCAAAGACGATTTTTGGAGTATTTGTCTTTCAAGTGTGATGGTTTATTTCGGGAAAGAGGCACTGAATATACGTCTCTTCTGGAACGTCATTCTTTTAATTCCCTTAGTAATAGAAGACAAGATCTTAGTGCCAAATTTTTCGTTAATGTACTAAAAGGGAGGCTTTATTGCTCGTCTCTGCTGTTGTAGTTAACTTTTTTGGATCAAGGACATTTAACTCGTTCGTCGGATACCTTCACTATTCTCATCGCCATATCCAATCTGGTGCAAGTAGTATAAAACTTTAATAAATACTACCCTGCTGCCTTCTTTCTTTGAATTGAAGTTAATTTTGACTATTGCATTTGAATTGTATTTTTTCCATTTCCATTTTAAGTGGAGATGATTAGTTTGAATTATACTTATTCCTCCTTAATTCGTTTATTCTTATTTTATTGATTTTTCACTGATCTTTATTAATGCTTTATTTTTACATATTATTATTTATATTTATAAAAAAGTTCATGTGCTTTAAACTGACATTTCTAATTTATTTTTTAAAAGTTGGGAATAATGTTATATAATTTTAAAAAGCAAAGACAAGTTCACGTGCAAAGAAAATAAAAAATAACTATTCACTGTTTAAAGAGTTTTAATAAATGTTCAAGAATAAAATAAAAGAAACTACTAAAAGAGAATTATGGAATAACTAAGACTGGAAAAAAAAAATCCAAGAAATTGTTGTTGAAACGAAATACAACTTAAAATGAAAGAGAAGGAGAAGAAATCGGAAAAATACTTCACAGTTAATGATTAGAAAAATTATATAGAATCCAAAGAAGAGAAAAAAAGTATCAAAGATATTGCGAAAGTAAACAAGAAGCTTAAATGTATTTTGGCGAAAATAGACAGATCACTATATCGCGAACAAAAACTATTCTGTCTTGCTAAAGCAAATGAGAAAGCTTAAAGAAAATACACTGAAAAATGTTAGATAAAAACGGTAGTATACTAAGAACCAAAACAGACACATTGGAAGCTGTAAGATTATTTGAACATATTACAAGAAATTTAAGATACACTCATTGTCTAGAATTCCACAGACGATATTACAAGAGATATGAGATAGAAGACGCGATTCAAAAAATGAAATTAGAAGACTGTATTTCAGCTAGGATGATTGCAGGTTTAAAAGAAATACGAAATACCATGATGTATAAAGCATAAATTTAGTTTGTTTCGTTTATTTGTCTTGAATCAACTGTAATTTTAAATCACTTGCATTCGATTTAGTCATTTTACTAATGCTACAACATACTTAATATGCGTAAATCAAGACTATGCTGTATTTACATATTTGTCTAGAGAGTAGGATAAAAGTAATATAGAAATTCTCAGTTTTAGGTAGTACTTTTATTAACTTTTCACCATTTTCCCAAGAAGGCTTTTATTTGGAATTCTTCCTACCTTGAGTTTAAGCAATGTGTTTAGAAAATATATTATCTAAAGTTACATTTATAATAGTTGCAAACATGGATCCTTTAAAGAGTTTTCCAATAAACCAATCTTCATTTGGTTAACCAGTGGTGTGGACATAATGGAATAGCTTTGAATACTGACAAATGTTCAATTCTCTTGTAAGGCCGTGTTGCGAATTCAGTTCTGTTCCCGTATGCTCTGGACCATATTCCCATTCCTAGAAACGATGAAGTTAGGAATCTGGGTGACTTATTTGATTCTACATTACGATCCAATAATCATATTCACCATATGTGTACCGCAGCTGTTAAATCTTTGCGATTAATTATAATTCGTAAACCGTTAATATTAAAATCTCTGTACTATGCCTATGTAAGAAGTAGATTGGAATGCGGCTCTCCTATATGGTATCCGCATTACTTGTATTTGTGTCTGGCTGTGGAGAATGTTCAAAGACGATTTTTGGAGTATTTGTCTTTCAAGTGTGATGGTTCATTTCGGGAAAGAGGCACTGAATATACGTCTCTTCTGGAACGTCATTCTTTTAATTCCCTTAGTAATAGAAGACAAGATCTTAGTGCGAAATTTTTCGTTAATGTACTAAAAGGGAGGCTTTATTGCTCGTCTCTGCTGTTGTAGTTAACTTTTTTGATCAAGGACATTTAACTCGTTCGTCGGATATCTTCACTGTTCTCATCGCCGTATCCAATCTGGTGCAAGTAGTATAAAACTTTAATAAATACTACCCTGCTGCCCTCTTTCTTTGAATTGAAGTTAATTTTGACTATTGTATTTGAATTGTATTTTTTCCATTTCCATTTTAAGTGGAGATGATTAGTTTGAATTATACTTATTCTTCCTTAATTCGTTTATTCTTATTTTATTGATTTTTCACTGATCTTTATTAATGCTTTATTTTTACATATTATTAATTATATTTATAAAAAAGTTCATGTGCTTTAAACTGACATTTCTAATTTATTTTTTAAAAGTTGGGAATAATGTTATATAATTTTAAAAAGCAAAGACAAGTTCACGTGCAAAGAAAATAAAAAATAACTATTCACTGTTTAAAGAGTTTTAATAAATGTTCAAGAATAAAATAAAAGAAACTACTAAAAGAGAATTATGGAATAGCTAAGACTGGAAAAAAAAATCCAAGAAATTGTTGTTGAAACGAAATACAACTTAAAATGAAAGAGAAGGAGAAGAAATCGGAAAAATACTTCACAGTTAATGATTAGAAAAATTATATAGAATCCAAAGAAGAGAAAAAAAGTATCAAAGATATTGCGAAAGTAAACAAGAAGCTTAAATGTATTTTGGCGAAAATAGACAGATCACTATATCGCGAACAAAAACTATTCTGTCTTGCTAAAGCAAATGAGAAAGCTTAAAGAAAATACACAGAAAAATGTTAGATAAAAACGGTAGTATACTAAGAACCGAAACAGACACATTGGAAGCTGTAAGATTATTTGAACATATTACAAGAAATTTAAAATACACTCATTGTCTGGAATTCCACAGACGATATTACAAGAGATATGAGATAGAAGATGCGATCCAAAAAATAAAATTAGAAGACTGTATTTCAGCTAGGATGATTGTAGGCTTAAAAGAAATACGAAATACCATGATGTATAAAGCATAAATTTAGTTTGTTTCGTTTATTTGTCTTGAATCAACTGTAATTTTAAATCACTTGCATTCGATTTAGTCATTTTACTAATGCTACAACATACTTAATATGCGTAAATCAAGACTATGCTGTATTTACATATTTGTCTAGAGAGTAGGATAAAAGTAATATAGAAATTCTCAGTCTTAGGTAGTACTTTTATTAAGTTTTCATCATTTTCCCAAGAAGGCTTTTATTTGGAATTCTTTCTACCTTAAGTTTAAGCAATGTGTTTAGAAAATATATTATCTAAAGTTACATTTATAATAGTTGCAAACATGGATCCTTTAAAGAGTTTTGGTATTGTATTTATTATAATTATTACTTCGACTATTATTCTTTGCTCTATTACAATAATATGGAAGGTGTGATATTGTTCAGATTTATTTTTGATTATTATTGTCGATTTTATGTAACATAAAACTAATAATTTCACTTAATTCTACATTCATTTATTCGACATACATATTACATATTTATCATACCATAATAAACCAGATGGCTAATATGGTTCAAATATTTTATTTTGTCACTATAAATATCTGTAAATAAACTACAAGCATTGCAAGGGCATTTATAATACATAGAATTTAATCTAAATACGTACATTTAAATTTTTCTTTTGTGTTAATCATTCAGGACTATGTTAAATGTTCATATTATTTTTCTAACATTTAAAATTGAAGTGAACACAATTAAGTATTATTCACACACATTATGTCAAAACGCAACCGTAAGATATATGTCTGCAAGTTTTATGACACTTACAAAAAACATATTGCGCATGAGAATATTACATTTACAAAACTGTTAATTTTTATATTGTCACAATTAATGCAATTAACCTTGCAATTATAAAAACTATGAAAGTTCACTTATGTGGTTGGTTAAGCGCTTAATAAGCAGAAATACATATGTATTATAATAATCTTTCCTATAATACTTTGAACCATTGTCATATTATACTTCTCTTGTTACGAATTAGAACGTGCGAATTCCCTTTTCTATTGATCTTTACATCAGGTATTAATTAATGTTAATTATTCTACATTTTTGCAAAAGCAATTGATCTAACGGAAATTATCTATAAATATGACGAAATACAATAATTTACGTACACAATAAACTATTGTCTATGATGTAGCACTTTCTACACCTATATGTATATTTTATTAATTATGTCTCCCATGAAGGTGTCAGCTAGGACGGGCGTTTAGCTGAAGTCTTACACCGAATTTCTCTCCATTTTTTTCGACCTTGTGTGAATTCTTTCAAATTTGCAGTTAGCCATTCCACATTTATTTTTACCGCTGCTTCCCTTATCTCCTTTATCAGTGCTTTTTTGGGTCTTCCTTTTGATCTCTTTTTGTCAGGTTTCCTCCGTAGACTTATTTAACAATTTTGTTCTCTGGCATCCTTTTTACAGATCTTGCCAGCATAATTATCCTTCTTCTATTTCTTCTTTAACGGACATTATTTGTAATTGTTCGTTAATGGTTGCGTTTCTGTAATTCTATCTCTCTTTGTATTGATGTTGGAATCTCATCTCGTTATGTAAGCGGTCCATTTAAAGACTTGTATTCTAACTTCCTCAGAAATTTATTTCCTACTCAAAAAAAATAGTTTCTATTGACCTGAACAACCTACCTCCTTTTATATTCTTTTTGTACCTCCTCTTCAGTCGATATAATTGAACCCATATATTTAATTTCCGATTGCTCATTTGTCCTTCTCCCATGCTTCTTGTTCCAAATATCATGGTTCTTCTTTTTTCTGAACTTATGTTCACACTTATTTTCCTCAGAGCCTTTTTGTAGATTCCTAGGTTCCTGTTTAGGGTTCGTTCATTTTTAACTATTAATACTATGTCATCCACGTAGCAGATTTATGTTAATTCGATTTTTTCATGTTCCTGTAACCAGTCTCGTAAGATTTTACTATATTTTTTACATCTTTTACTGCTTCGTCAAGTGTTCCGTTGAACAGAATCGAGATGAATACACACTTCGCCGCAAAGTTAAAGGATCTAAACTATAATGTTTTTCTTTTACTTTTAATTGCATCCCTCGATACTTATATATAATTATCGATGTACTGATTATGATTTTAACAGTTATTAGATAATAATTATACGAGTATTTTAAAAATTTAGACGTTATCAAAGAAAATTCCAAATAACCATAAAAATTAAAATTTTTGGAAATCGATCGACGTCGTGTATGACTACCTTTTACTGCAATATAAGCACTTGGTCTGAAAGGCATGCATTGCATTAGGGTTGTAATTTCTTCATCCTTAATTTGGTACCATATTCCTTGTAATCGCTCCGAGAGCTCTGCTAGCGTCCTAGAAGGATTCATATGAGCTCGAACATTTCTACCCATATTATCCCATAAATGCTCTATAGGATTTAGACTGGACTTCCAGCTGGCCAATTTAAAACATTGATATCCGCAGCCGTTACGATATGCGCTTTATGCGGACGAGCGTTATCGTGCAGTAAAATGAACCTTGGTCCGTGAAGACCTGCAAAAGTTTCAGCAATAAGGACCTCCTCACCTCATCTCTATACCGTAATGCTGTCATACTGCCGTGAAGTACCACTACAAGATTCGTACGTTCATCCAAACTTATATCTCCACATACCATAACAGACCCTCCACCAAATATGTCGATTCCTCTGACAGAACATTACATGAATCGCTCCCGTGGCATTCTCCAAAATATTTCTTTGGTAAGGAGTCAAAACTTTGACTCACCAGTGAAAAACACTTCATTCTTCAATAGTACAATTAACATGTCGACCAAATTCTAGTCTATCTCGCTTGTGAGTTGCAGTCAAAGTGGGACGCATGGCAGTTCTATAGGGCTTCAATAACATGCTCTTTAATTTTTTCTTATCGTAGTAGCGCTAGCAACATTACCAGTAGCCAGCTGAAGGTCTTGTTTTAATTACCTTGCACAGCAAAACCTTTTCGTTTTAGCGGAGGTATAAAACGATATGCTATTGGATTTGTTTTCCTTTCTCTGCCTTATTCAGGTCTTCTACAATAATCTAATGTCTCCTGGTACCTAGTCCATGCTCTGCTCACTACACTTTGTGACACATTAAATCTTGCGGCAGCCTCCCTTTCAGAATGGCCCTCTTCGAGGAGAGTCACCAATTTAACAAGGTTTTTTTGATAAATGATTATGATGCTGACGGCGATTCATATTGTCACTTTACGTTGACATATGCCGTTCTTTTTATTGATTTATTAAAAAAAAACAAAATCGAAAAAATTGTTTACTTACAGAAATTTTCTTCATCCGGGTTCCGTTCTCTTCGAGTTCTATGGGTTTATAAAACATAAAATAAAACACGGAAACACCTAAAATTTCGTCGTTTATTTTATGTTAGTTATTCCTGATTCCTATCCCACATCCATTTCTGTTCCATCGATTGTGAACTTTTCGAAACCTATTTGAATGTTTTCCCATTTTCTTTCTACTTCTTCTTCTGTTTGTTTTATCTTTCTTCGTATTTCCATTTCCTTCCTAGTTAACCCTTAACTGGTGACGTGCTTTTATTAGAGCGTAACTAGTGACGTGGGGTCCCTCAGTACCCCACACTTAAAAGCAGCATACAAAAAATTTAACTAATTTTGAGAAACTGTTTTCTTTAATATCATTCACATAATAAATATTTAATAACATTTTACAAACACAATATTTTGTTTTACGCTAAAAGTGATATACAGAAGAAAAAAAGATATATTTTGTAATGCGTTTAATTTTTATTAAAATAAATTGAAAGAGACATTGACAAAAATATAAAACATTAAAAAAATTAAATTAACATAGTATTCTACTAAAATGTCAAAAAAGTTTTCAGAACAAATATTTGATAAAAACAATCACAACATCTGAATAAATTAATAATCACCGCAATCTTTACAAATTTTTTGTGTGCAATTTGCACATATTGCAACTTTACATATCTTACACAGTGTACTAGCCTTTTTGTCAGCTCCTCTAGGACATTTCCCACAACGTCTTCTCTTATTGTCGACTACCTCAGCTACATTACCAATTTCTGTTAGAGATTTCTGTAATATTCTGCCAATAGAAAGGCGTATTTCCCGTGGAATAAATGTGTTCCGAAGTCTTTTGTTAAGCGGTTCTTCAACCAATTGAAATGACAGCCTTTTTATGAGATTTAGTCTGGATATGCTGTCATTACCCCTAAAACAACCCTATAGGATATAGGCACTTACACTTGAGATGTCAAGTATGGTATGAAACACTGCCATCGGCCACCTCCTCGTCCTTCTACTAGTGGTATAATTGGAACAGCGTTGGTCCAGACTATCAACTCCACCCTTAGTCAAATTATAAAATGCTATAATCTCCGGTTTTTTACTGTCATCATCAGTGTTGATGGTGTGGTGCATTGAGGATATCATGACAGTTGCTTTCTTTATTTTTGGAACATACGACAACAAAGTCATATCAGCTGTAAACCCATACACGACAGACTTTTCTTTTCTAGTTTTACTAGGTTGAAACTCTGGGGGTATCATTCTTTTGTTTTTTTTTACTGTCCCAACGTAAGTTAAATTGTGTGTTTTTAGTGACTGAACCAGTTCATCTGACGAAAACCAATTATCGGCAGTAATGTTACTATTGTATCCGTAAATTGGTTTGCATAGCCGTATGACCGACTGCGTTGGCACAGCTAATTTTCTCTCGGCATCAGCCAGGCCGCGACTGTCACTGGATTTTCCTGTATATATGTACGCATTATACATGTTAGATGTTCGTACGTCAGCTAAGATCATAATTTTTAAGCCGTACTTATTTGGCTTATTTGGCATATACATTCGAAATTTGCATCTGCCCCTGAAAGCCAACAACATCTCATCGATACACGCATAATGGCCTAGACAGTAACACTGTTGTGAATTAGCAACGAGTTGTTCAAATAGGCTGGATATCGCTGCAGCTTTGTCACCAAGTAATCGCATAATTCTGTCATCAGCATTGTCGAATCTCAAATTAGACAAGATTATCAGAAATCGTTTAAGTGACATTGTGTTTCTAAATATATCACGACCAGTGCCATCCGTTGCAAATATAGCCTCTAGGTGCTCGTGGTTTGATTTAAAGGCTCCCGAGTAGTAAAGGAGGCCTAAAAATGCTTTCATTTCAATTGTATCTATATCTTTTAATTCAGGTTTGTCTTCCCTCTTGTAGTATATCCTTTCTCTGCTTAATTTTTCATTTGTACTGTTTACTACTTCCTCTATCATTTCATCAGTAAACAAATGCTTCCAAATACTATAGGGATCTGCATTGTTATTCAAAGTTCTCATAGGCCCTCGCAATCCTGGTAAAAACCTAACAATATTGTGAGCTTCCGTTCCTTTATTCCGTGCGGGTTCACACTTTGACCATTTCATTCTATTTTTCCCATAAAAAGCTTGACTATTTTCTTCATATGCATTTTCAACGGGCAGGTCATTATCATCGCTAGCATAACTTGTGTCGGTAGATGTATCGGCATTCTGAACAATATCATTTACAGGTTCTTCGTCTGAACTATTATTCACTTGATCAAGATCTTCCTTATTTGTACTATCTTCATTTTCTGATTCCTCAAACCACCTGAGTACTGTACTTTCGAAATTTAGGTCTCCGTACCGAACTACTTTCGGATTATTCGCTATTATTCTAAAAATAAATAACACTAGCTAAGGAAACCGAATGTTTAGCTGTAAAATAACTGGTGACGTGGGGTCATACAAGACCCCACGTTGTCTTTACTTACCTATATCACAAATAGCATTCAGAAGACCGAAGTGAATAGGTTGGCACTACACATACAACTGATCAACTTGAAGGTACTGAAGTGCCGGTTTAGATTCGCGCATGCGCCTAGAAATTATGCGAGCTTGAATAGTCTCTGGGGTCTCCGGTGGCACCACGTCACCAGTTAAGGGTTAATTAATTATTTATGTAAATCCTCTCCTGTAGTTGTTTTAGTTTGGTTTTGTTTTTTATTAGCATTTCTTTTGCGCGCCTGTTGTCCATCTCTACTTTAGATGTTGTCCTTCCGAATCGTTCACAGTAAATGTAAGATTGGGACGAGAAAATCAAGTGCCATACATTTTATTCAAGTTTATCTCAGAAGAAGCAACATGGGACTCTCAGATAAATATAACAAGATCAAATTATTATAAAAAACATCAACGTATAGCTTTCGCGGATAATGAGATTGAATTTACAATAAGTAAAAAGAAAATGTAAAAAGCTGTGGGGATTGAACGAAAATATAAAGAAAATTGCCTACAAATAAACGAAAGAAAATCGAAATATACGACTTGAACATAGGGACAATTTATTAGTTGAAGGAAATTAATAGCAGGTAGTGATAAAATATTAATATATATATATATAATATATATAAAATTAATATAATCATTTCAAGGAAGCACAAAACCAAGCAGATTACCTAGGAACAGTTTTTAAAGGACACCAGCGGAGGAAATATGTGCAAGGCCATTAACAGAAAACAAACTTCTCAACATACGCATTTATAAAACTGCTATAACTGGAACGTTCAGAAAATTGAATGGAAGTATACTGGAAGTGTGAAAGAGAAAGGTGTTAAAGAACATTTTTGACGGAAAGTTAGTGAAAGATACATGCGAAAGAGGCGCTTGTCAAGAATAGAGAGAACCTTATCAGGACGTTAACATCATGGGTGTTGTTCGTGTACTGAAAATAAGATGGATGGATGGAACACGTTTTAAGGATGACGATGATAGAGTGTTGACGATAACCTCAAATACAACATGATGTGTGAAAACAGAGAAGAAAAATCATGAGAAAAAGAGTAGAGCACATGATTTAAGGAAAATAAATGTGACCCGCTGGTACGTAAGCGCAAGAGAAAGAAATCAACGTAACCAAATGATCATATATTATATGGCCCTGCTAGGCTTGTAGATCTCAATTTTATAGTGAAACATAGTAGTATAATATAATATATGATCAAAAAGTCCTTGGATCGCGATAGCCATGAAGTGTAAAAACGATCTATAGAATTATTTACTTCTGTACTTTGAAGTATACATAAGTCACAAATAAGATATATTTTAGGTTATGGTAATTAGTTGCTGACTTGAAAGTTGCCAAATAAATATCAAAACTAATTGAATAAATAATTTCATAGATATCTCGTAAATCCACGGCAATAGCGATCCAAAGATTTTTTGATCATACGATAGTATTAACATCACAGTTCAGAATAATTGAAACATACATGAGTAGGTAAACCCCACCAGTTTTGTATAATACAAAGGTATTTTTAATAATTTAAAATATTATTAAAAATCTGGTGTGAAGAATACAGGTTCACTATTAATATTTTTGTGAACGTGTCCGAACATATGCCTCCCCAGAGACGTAGATAAGTATTTCGCTTTTCTACAGGCTTATCGGTACGCCCCTGCTGGAGAAAGGATATCTTCAGATATATTCCCAAAAAAGAACTACATCGCCACATCACAGAAATTATCCAGACCGAGCGTAAAAGTAAATTCAGCGCTGCCTGTTGTCAGACAGCCGAAGTACCTCGCCCCGTTCACATAACCAATGTGAAGTAACGACGCCCTTCCAAAGGTGGCACAGCCAACTCTCCAGAAACTGCATTTTGTTTGTGTCTTCACTCATACTACGGACTAACCGCATGTGCACATGCATTAAATTTCTCATGACCATTAAGATATCCAGGACGTATGGTAAACTGAAAGAAATATATATTAAATAGAAGAAAAAAACACACTGATGTTGTCCTTAAACTTTTACTTAATAAACAAACGAACAATTAAAGCTTTGAAATTGATAAAAATAAATAAATTAGAGCTATATGTTTGGTAACAAACGAATTATTATTTACAGCCTGAGAGATATTAATCAATTTGTTTGTTAACATAATGAAATAGTTGAATTATGAAATGATACAATTACTTCGACAGATAAAACGTGGAAGAAACCGCAGGTATTCGGACGAGCACTTATTGGTTCACAAATAGATGTTGTGTTTTGATGGTTCAAACGTAAGAGAGCTTCTTCTTAAGAGATCGGTTGAGTACAGGTTAGTTTTTATGATGGAGCTAGAGATAACCAATCACATTACAAAAAGAGGATGCCCGTAAATTTATATTTAATTAAAGGCGCGAGGTAAAGGGTTGTGGTGATAACAAAATTAATATCATTTAAATATTTTCTGCAAAAAATACTTTACAATCATGTTACACGGTATGGTAACTTTACAATAGCAAATAAAGCATATTAATTTATGTCGATTAACACGCAGCCGGCAGAATTTTGACATAATAAGTAAAATTAATAATTAAATCGTGATAGAAATGTACGTAATCAAAAACGAAATTAAACGTAAAATAAAATCTCAGAAATATTCGACAACGTATCAACTCGTTTGACCGTTTGTGGTAGATTCTCGTAATAGACCTGTCATTTGTAAGAAGTCTCATGCACAAAAGAAAATCTTCAACTTATAACTATATGTATAAAATTTCAAGTGGCTTATAAATTTGTTTTATAATTTTTAGAATTTTAGAATTTTTAGAATTTTTGGAATTTTTAGAATTTTTAGAATTTGTAGAATTTTTAGAATTTTTAGAATTTCCAGAATTTTCGGTATTTTTAGAATTTTCTGAATTTTTTGAATTTTTAGAATTTTTAGAATTTTTAGAATTTTTTGAATTTTTTGAATTTCTGGAATTTTTAGAATTTTTGAATTTTTAGAATTTTTAGAATTTCTAGAATTTTTAGAATTTTTAGAATTTTTAGAATTTTTAGAATTTCTAGAATTTTTAGAATTTTTAGAATTTTTAGAATTTTTAGAATTTTTAGAATTTTTAGAATTTTTAGAATTTTTAGAATTTTTAGAATTTTTAGAATTTTTAGAATTTTTAGAATTTTTAGAATTTTTAGAATTTTTAGAATTTTTAGAATTTTTAGAATTTTTAGAATTTTTTGAATTTTTAGAATTTTTAGAATTTTTAGAATTTTTAGAATTTTGAGAATTTTTGGAATTTTTGGAATTTTTAGAATTTTTAGAATTTTTACAATTCTAGAATTTTTAGAATTTTTAGAATTTTTAGATTTTTTAGAATTTTTAGAATTTTTTGTTTTTAGAATTTTTAGAATTTTTAGAATTTTTGGAATTTTTAGAATTTTTAGAATATTTGGAATTTTTAGAATTATTGGAATTTATAGTTTTTAGAATTTTTAGAATTTTTAGAATTTTTAGAATTTTTAGAATTTTTAGAATTTTTAGAATTTTTAGAATTTTTAGAATTTTTAGAATTTTTAGAATTTTTAGAATTTTTAGAATTTTTAGAATTTTGAGAATTTTTGGAATTTTTGGAATTTTTAGAACTTTTAGAATTTTTAGAATTTTTAGAATTTTTAGAATTTATAGAATTTTTAGAATTTTTAGAATTTTTAGAATTTTTAGAATTTTTAGAATTTTTAGAATTTTTAGAATTTTTAGAATTTTTTGAATTTTTAGAATTTTTTGAATTTTTAGAATTTTTAGAATTTTTAGAATTTTTAGAATTTTTAGAATTTTTAGAATTTTTATAATTTTTAGAATTTTTAGAATTTTTAGAATTTTTAGAATTTTTAGAATTTTTAGAATTTTTAGAATTTTTAGAATTTTTAGAATTTTTAGAATTTTTAGAATAATACCATTCAGAATGTGATTAAAAAATTGTTGATTTTACAAACACGATCTTTACGTTATGGGTTACTTATTATTAACAAGCTGTACGTCTGGGCGACATTTATTACTAACAAGCGCTCTGGTTGGCCGGCTGCTGTGTGCTAATAATAATGAAATTATTCTATAATAAAATAATTAGTGGTGCCAGTGAAGTTTCATCAAAGGTTCAGGACGTGTGTGTTAATGCTTAAATATATTACAACTTACAAACTAAATAAACACAGGAGCGCTGTCCTTAAAGTTTGTATTTATTACTTACATAAAAGAAATTGAGCTTGATATATTTAAAAGTAATTAAATAAAAGTAATGAACACAAAGAGCGTTGACTAAGTAATTAAAAACAATTAACACAAAATAAACTGAAACGAAAGTTAAATTGGGCAGTAAATGACATGTTAATTAATTACGATTAATATAAAATAATCTCTGTATCAAACAATACAGAGTTACCTTTGAGTTGCGAAAATGGTCGGCCACGAGGTGTGCGTTATACACAAGTATGGAGAGCCATGCTTGGCAGACGGCCGAAGAAATCAATTAATTAATTAATGTGAATTACATCAAAAGAATCAAATATATTGAACAATACAGATTACCTTTTAGTTGTGGAGATGCAAGGACACGCGCATCATGGCTGGTACTTGAACATCACGGCGGGTAAGATGTGTATCTTACGAGGGTTCTAAGCAGAAAACTGATTTTGTGTCGATGTAACACTGGTCTAGAATAAGATCTGTTTATGACCCCTAAGTCGAAGAGAGGGTTCTATATTGTCGATGTCTTGACTAATGAATTAATCAAAAGCGCGACCTGAAGAATTGAGCTATCGATGACGTAAATATTATTAACATATCCCTTGTGGGTCAACCTTTCAAATGATATGAGGCACCATATATAGAAGAAGACGTACGTAATTAAATTAAAGCAATTTAATTTTAAATGAAATGTATATAGAAATTCCACAGTGAACGTTATGTATGTTGTATATATATGTTGTACGCAGGTAGAAGACCAAGGGTCTATTGTCTAAGCGAGAACAAAAGAAATGCTTTCTCTTTGCAAACGAATATAAAGAAAAATGTCTAAGTGAATTTATATTTTAATATTTTAAAATGCCAGATACTTAAAGAAATAAATATAATTTCAAAATAAATTAAAATATTCTTATATATGCGAAGCGTAATAATATAAGCGGAAATATATGAAGAAATTACAAAAAATGTAATAAATACGTAAACAGATTACACAGAAATGGATAAATAGGAAGATTATAGGAAACTAAGGACCCGCCATTAATTCCCAGTCAAATAATATGAAAGATCGTTTCGTGATGTAAATATGCGATGAGAGAAGTCCCTTGGTGCAAAGAAGTTTTGCTTGAATGAAATATTTATTGCAGCAGCCTAGCAGCATTTTGTGCATATCAAGAAAGATTATTATTAAAATGGTGTAAGAGTACTTCAATATCGTTGGTCGATGTGTATTGAAATTAACATAAAATTTTGAAAAACAATCTTTTATTATTTCTATTACATTTATTGTTTTATTTTATTTAACCCTATGTGCTCTATATACGATGATAATGAACTATAAAATAACTTTTATCATTCGATTTATGAATTTTTTAGGATGATGCCGAAGGTGGTTCCGATGTTGGTGCCTTTGCCGGTGGTCTATTAGGAGCTATTATCCAGGGAATAGCCAAACCACCAGGAGCGGTAAAGTATAATTAATGTCAAAATCAATAACTGCATTAAAAATATTATGCGATAAGTCAATTAAAAATTTTATTTCTATTTAAATATTAAGGTAAAGTAAAATCAATGCTATACAATTTTTGAAAGTGTATTGTTTCGATGTACTATTGATTAAAAAATATATAATACAAGAGAATTCTTGCTTACTATCAAAAGCATTTTCTTCCTTGTTTTAATGCCTGGTATCAACTTTTACGAAGAATATTCTTTCTTTCCGAAAACATAAAGCAAAAAAGTTTCTCCTATTTTGCCAAAAAAATTATGCGCAGTGTTTAATATCAGTATGTAGTAATATAATACACTGTATTTAATCGTATACTATTTTTTCTTTCCTAAAACATAAAGTAAAAAAATGTTTTTCCATATGTTCTATTAAATTCTAAGGACTGACTCGTAAAATTGAGAAGTATTGATTGTTGTCATTTTTTAAGTAAAATTTTTACTCTTATTTATGTACTGTCCATTTTCTAATTTAGCACAAAATAACTTTAAACAATGAAAACAATGAATGTTATAACATTATAATAAATATTCTGTTTACCGATACAAATTTTAATGAATTAACTCTAAAATACCAGAATTTATTTGAAGGGACAGCATATTATACTCTGTTTTTTAATAAGAGAAACAAACCGCCTCAACCCTCATCACATTAGGCATACTTAACTGACAGAAATTTTGGCGGTAAATTTAACTGATAAATTACAACGAAATGAAGTAGTACTTGCTATTCAAACTTCGATATTTAACTAAACTTCATTACAGATTACATTTACAAAAAATAAATGGCAATACTTTTAATATCTATTTTATTACTTGAATTATATTTATAATACATAAAATAAATATTTACACAGAAATTAAATTTTTTTAAGAAATTTCATATTGGATGTGAAAAATATGTAAGTTACGTGTCCGCATATAATATAAACCATTTATTAATTACCAGACGTACACTCAGCAATTTCATTCATTTAGCCGGATACACGTGGAGTAAGATAAGATAATATTTAATATATAAAGATGGGCAAAGCATTAGTTATTAGAGTTATTAGTGTAACTGTCCGCGACACAGATCGCTAATAATCCTCAAGTGTAATCTAGTTTAAATCTATATTGTAACGTATTGTCAAAACCGCAAAACAAATAAATTTTTTTAAATTTCAACGCTCTCAAAATTTAACTTGTACATATATATAATGATTAAGTTACAACACAAAGAATATTCGTTGTTAAATATTGCTGAGACAAATTTAATAACTTGTACCTAATAAGATCATTAATTGACAACATTTTTTGCTATAATAATTTATTATTTTACAATTTCCACTTAATAAGCCCAAAATTTATTATTTATAAAATTTCGAAATTCCAAAAGGATGATTAAATTGATTTAAATATTTCATACCGATTTACACTCAAAATATCAGAATATTATTTGATATAAATGCAATACATACTACATTCAATTATTATAAAGCATTTTAAAGAACTAATTATAACATAATTTGTCAATTATCATGTAATATTTCAAACATATGCATACAACTACTGCATCTCTTCCACAGAATCACTATTACTGCCCATACTAAAATCACTGTCACGATTTCCAAGCGAAATAATAAAGATCTATTAAACCATCTAAATTACATATTTTATCATCTTCTTTGATTACATGTTCTTCACATTTCGTCCACACTTCAGAGGTTACATTTTCAATAGCAATTAATAAAAGTTCTTTCACTTCGGCTAATTTAAAGGTTTTATTCTTTGAAGCTACTTCATTTTTTATTTGAGCCCAAATTGATTCAATACGGTTCATTTCACAATAATAGGATGGTAATCTAAGGACACCTTTGTTACTTTCTTTCGTCATTTCATCCATTGCGTGTACATTGTAGTTTGCTTTATGACGACTCATTATTTCTAATACATCATCATACCATAGAGGGATCAAACGGTATTCCTTTTTGAAGTAACCACTCCTGCATGTCCTCCTTTCGCGTTGAATTTGTTGGTATTTTTTCCTGCTGGTAAGATGCATTATCCGTACTATTACACTATTGTCAGGTAATTTCAACAAAACCGTTTTTAGAACCAATATGTAAAATAATTAACCGTCTTTCTTTACCAATGGGATATTTTTAGACCGGTAGTTACACCATTTATAAATGCTTGTCTGAGTATTGTAACATTAGTATCTAACAACACTTTTGCTTGTGTGTCCTTTATGAAGCCATGTTTCATCTAAATAATAGATCGAACATTGTTCTGTTCTATATTTTTTAATTGAAGATAGATATTTTCGTCTTCACAAAATAATATCATCTCGTTCAAGCAGCGGACTTTTATGATTATGTTTTAAGTATCTATGAATACATACACTATATTACATAAAACACTTATATAATTTAATAACACAACTTAATTAAAATTAAGCATTTTCATTAATTTACATAGAGTTGAACGGTTCATTCGAGGTATATTTTCATATTCCTTTATCTTCCTTAAAATTGTGTTTAACCTAGGAAGTTCTCCATAATAAAACAGCTATGTAAAATAATAATAATCTTCTTATCATGGATTTAACACTATCGTCAAATGTAGATTGCAGCGATTTTCTTCCTAACCGTTTTAGTGGTAGTGAAATTAGTCCTTTCGCTTTGCATTCATGAATGACACGGTAAACACTTGACCTTGAAACACCTACTATTACTGTTAAATATAAATACAGAAATATTTATGTATGTTACCTAAAGTGTTTGATATTTGCTGTTTAATCCGTGTTTTCTTTATTGTAAGATCACTACGGATAATTTCCTTGTACATGTTTGATATAGCTTGCTTTTCCTGTAGGTATAGACAGATGTCCACGTCCCAAGGTGGCAGGCTTTCTTGGAGGCGATATTGATAGTCCACTTGTACTAGACTGTGGATCCATTTTCACAAGCAAATAGTTTAAAAAAAACTGATTTTGTTGGAGAAATACAAAAAATATAAGGAAAATACTTAACAAAAATATTTACTCAATCAAATATGTCTAAAATATGGCGGCGTTAAATTACCAAATATGGACATTGTAAACATGACCGGCAATTAGCCAGTCGGAAGTCTATACTTTGGCGGGCTACTTTCAATTTTGTCTTTCTTATTAAGAAACAGAGTATAATGGAAAAGCAAAGTAGTATTGAAGTAATGGCAAAGAAGAGCATGCATTAATTTAAAGTAAATAATATACAATGTGTGCTTCCTCTCAAATAATTAAGTTGCTGTCAGATTAGTTAGATAATAAACTTAAAAACAAATGAAAACAAATAATGGTGTTAATAACATACTTTTTCTATTTTACGTTCATAATGAACTCATTATGGAACACAAAACAGTATCGAAATGAGCTTCATTTCGATACGCTTTTTTTCATTTTTTAATGTTGGCGTTGTTCGAACACAGAAATCATTCCTATCATTTGATTTTAAGAATTTAAGTACATTTGACAGATACGATATATGTACGTAGGCTACACAAACAACGTATATTATATACAATTGACAACAAGATATATTAGTTTCTATGTCACTCATGTTTATATTTTTAAATAAAGTATCAAGTAATGTTAACTAAAATTAATAAATAAAATTTAATGTAATATACTTCGCAAGATTTAAATTTGAAGATGTCAAGTATCAATGTGATCAACTGCATACTTTTATAAAAATAAAACTTTTAAATTAAATAATTTCAATTTATTAATGTAAAAAAACCAAAATTGAAAAAATATAAAAAACGCGTTTCATAATGCCTTTTGTTGCACTCGTTCTTTAGAAAACTCGTGCTGCAAAATGGTGACTTATGAAACTTATGAACTATATATATATATATAAAACATTTTTTATAATAAATTTACCAAAAATATGTGCCTATTAATATGCGAATCTTTTTGTTTTTAGGTTGCCTTCATATAATATTTTATGATCAAAATTGCGGTTTCCTAATTATTTAATTAAATTTTCTAGCGCATTATATGTTTCTTCTATTTTTGAAAAATAGTTATGAAGCTGCAAATGTTTTCTTTGTTTTAGAAAGGTGCCGGCAATTTAGTTGGAAATTTACTAGCGGCGGCCTTGCCTGGTTTATTCGGTCCGGTAAATATTAATATTCAATATATATATATATATATATAGTAAACCTAATCAGTAGGCGATTAAAGGTCTGTATATTGCTTTAAAATATATGTATTTAAAAAACTCTACATGTTTCGGCTGTATACGCCTTTTTCAAGAGAATACAAAATATGAATGACAGGATATATATCCTGTCATTGATTTATATCCTGTCATTCATATTTTGTATTCTCTTGAAAAAGGCATATACAGCCGAAACATGTAGAGTTTTTTAAATACATATATTTTGAAGTAATATACAGACCTTTAATCGCCTACTGATTAGGTTTACCATATCATACCAAGGTCACGAAGTTATTATATTTATATATATATATATATATATATATATATATATATATATATATATATATATTTTATTCTTTTCCAATGTGCAATATATAATAACTACACATGAATTGACTTGAACATCATTTTACATCGTTTGAAGACATACAATTTAAATTCTTCTAAACTACTCGTATTTTCTGTTTCAATTCACCCTTTTTATAGAAGCGCTGTATATAGTTACATTCGTCAGTGCATTGATTTAATTTATTATTTACTGCATTTTTTTTTAATTATCGAGGTTTTGCTACAGAAACATAAGAATAATAAAATTTGGTTAATTGGAGGGAATGCTTATTCACTGGAACGATATATCAGTTGCTCCAACTTATTTATAAGTATATAAGGTTTACCATATTATATTTATTTATTTGTGTTAAAATGGAGAAATACGAACCTAAATTGAGCTTCTATAGTTTGACAGGATCGAGTGTTTATTTTTAGTATAATTTTCCAGATTTGTTAGTGCCTACTTTTTATCTTTTCGGATTTGCAATCTTTTACTCGTATTCGGCGACATACTTAGTTCAATTCTTATCTTGATTATTTACTGTAAAGGCAACGTAAAAGGAATTTGCTCCTTTCGCAACTGTATCTATACTCTTTTCATCGACAGTGTATCACAGATGTAACAAATCTTATCTGAACTATTATATTCCAGAAGGTAATCAAAAGAAACCTAACTGATATTGTGTTGACCGGACTTTTACAGCACAGCGTTCCATTCGGTTTGTGTGCCCCCCCATCTCTATTATTCATCCGATCTTATAACCTGCGACTTAATTTTAAAAGAAAGCGTCTTGGTGACGTTGCTACGGAAGCGCTGTCAGACATTACAGAAGACGAATTAAAAAAATGTTTCGAGTAATGCAATAAAAGGTTAGGCAAGTGTGTTAGTACCAGTGGAGAGTACTTTGAAGGGAATTGAAAGTTTTTTACTGAAAAAGTAAATAAATAAATTTAAAAAAATAACTTAAGTTTGTTTGGGTAGCCCCCCATACAATGCTAAAGTAACGACGTATTTAGTTATATGTAAATATATTTTTCTTTTATAACGGGGGCCTGAATTAAACTGAATAGAATTTTAATGTAACATATCGTTAAGATATGTTTTATTATATTTATTTGATAGGTGAGGTCGCTTAGCAATATCACCGAAACGTCAATGAGAAGAGAACTTCTCTCAAAGCCAAGTCATCTAGCTTACCCGGTAAAATGACCCAAAGAATAAGTATGCATTATATTAAATAAATGTATAAAAAAGCTTAGTGGAATCCATTAATAAAAAAGAAAACGCTTCTAGATTAGCCGCGATTCATATACATGGGTATATAAGTAAGCATGAGAATAATGCATAGACAATGACTGAGCAAGATTAAATAAAAGTAGAAATTTGAAAATGGAAAGTCTCATAAAACAACAGAATTACAACGACGAAGAAGTGCAAATAGAGAGGTAATGGATATATGGAATGTCAAAAATTACTCAAAAATTCGAACACAGATAGCTAGCTGGTTTGGCTAAATCATAGGAATGCTAAAACATAAACTATTAAAATGGGTGCTCTTGATATATATTCGAATCTCATGTGAACATTCTTCTTGAAAATGTGGGAATATTAATAAAAGCACTTAGAATGCTTCCATGAAGAAATTTTGCGTATGAAGTGACAGTATCAGTAAATCCAACGAACTAAAACTTGGGCATTATGAATAAGGGTACATTATAAGCAAAAAAGTATTTTAATTAAAACCTTTTCTGTTATTTATTAAAATTTGTCTGTTATTTTATGGCAATTGCGATAATTTAAATTTGTCGTCCAGCTTTACCGATATGCTACTGTGATCGAATCATACCGAAATTCGTTAACATAAATCGCGCGAGTTAATTAGTTGGACTCAAACATTTTTCTTAGTATGGTAGCTCTGTCATTAAGATCTGTTATTAGTCATTCAAGTCTATATTATTGTTAATGAATAAACAAGTTATAGTTTTTTGGTGATCAAAATGTGCTTACTTGTATGTTTAACATATGGAAATCTATGGAGAACGTACAAGCGCTACATTATATGTTAAATAAAATAGTTCGAACCGTATAAAAAATGTAAAAAAGAAGAATACAAATTAAAAACATCCAGTATTGTAAAGAATTATTCTGATGAAGACGATAATAAAAGTCGAATCGTTAAAATAATCATTTTTATTTGATATAGTTATCAAGCCGAATTCGAAGAAATAATTAGCCATTTATAATTAAGACAACGGCTAAGAAAAATATTATATAATATATATATATATATATATATATATATATATATATATATATATATATATATATATATTAAAATAATAGGCTTTTTTATTGGTTTAGCGACCTTTAATGAATTTCAATTTTCTCTACGACGTTTCGACTCTTTTAATTATTAAGTCTTATTCAAGTGACTAGAAACAAAAAATTAGTACAACGAAAAGTAAGAAAATATGTTTACATTTGTATGAATAAATTAAAAAATTAAAAATTAAAATTAAAATAATAATAAAATAATGAATAATTAAATGATTACATTTGTATGAATAATAAAGTAAGAATAATTGAATGATATAAAAACTCACCGATTTATTCCGTTTTAAAACATATTTTTTGTACATGTGTGGTTCGGACTTGCACGGAGACCTTTCCCGGGATGACCGCGTCACTTCGAATATATTGTGTGACTAAATGTCTTTGTTGGAGAATTGAAATTTCTTATTTCGTTTTAAAATTAGCAATGGTCAAGCAAGGTGTTAGAGAAACATAGTATATGTATTTACAATGGGAAACAATAACATTTTTTGGTGTGTGTGTGTGTGTGGGGTTGGTTGTCTTCTATTGTTTAATGAGTGGATAATAGAGTTTAGAAAGTCCATCAATCTCGTTTCGGTCGTTGATTGTTCTGCTGTTTTTGAAAATATGGATCATTTCTAAGACCTCCCTAGCCTTTGTATTTTTTTGCTTGGTATTTTTGGTATTTTCAAAATCAAAATTATGTTTTAGTGTCATGTGGTGTTTTTTTAAAGCTGTCTGATTTTTTGCGAATTTGTGACCTTTTAATCTCTCCTGTAATAACTGTTTTGTTTGGCCTATGTATACTTTGTCACAGTCTCAGCAGGGTATCTTATATATTGTATGTGATTGTTTTAGTGTAGGTATTGAGTCTTTTAGTTTGGTGTGTAGGAATTTTAGGTTTTTTCCGCTTTGGTGTGCTATTTTAAAATTAAATGGTTTAAATATATTGTTTAGTTTTTCGGATAATCCAGTTATATAGGGTGTAGGGATATATGTTAATTCATTGGTTTTTTTATTTTTGTTTTGGCACTTAGTTTTGTTATATATTTTATTAAATCTCTGTTTTATAATTTTTTGTATAAATTGTGGTGGATAATTGTTTTCTGTTAAAATTGTTTTTACTTTATTCAGTACTGTTGGTCTGAAAACTGGATTAGTGAGATTTAAAGCCCTGTCTACTAACGCTGTTACTACATTTTTTTTGTGGGATCGGGGTTGGTTTGAATAAAAGTTTACGTATCTACCGGATGTGATTGGTTTAGTGTACCATTTTGTTTGTATGTTGTTTGTTTTTATTAGTGTTAAGTCTAAGTAGTTTATAGAGTTGCTTTTTTCTATTTCAATGGTAAAGTTTATATTTGGATGGAAGTTATTGAAGCTGTTTTGTACATTGCTTATTTCCTTTTCTGGTAACATCATTATGCAGTCATCGTCATATCTTTTGAAAAAATTGGTTTTATTTTCAGGGATTGTATAACATTTTCTTCGATGTGTTCTAATACTAATTGGGCTACTACGCTGGATATAGGTGCTCCCAATGCTAGTCCTTCAATTTGTTTGAAATATTTATTGTCGAATTGAAAATATGTGGAAATTAAAGTTAATTCTATTGCTTCAAGGAAATCTATTAATGGTAATTTTTGAAGGAGTCCCATTTTTCTGTAATTACTTTTTTGGCTAGTGTTAAAGGTATATTTGTGTACATTGATTCTACGTCCAAGGAAACAAGTTTTTCGTTGTTATTTGTTTTAATTTTATCGATATATTGTTTGAATTCGAAAGTATTTTTAATATAATATTTATTTTGACCTATGACATTGGTTAGTGTTTTTGTTAGATATTTTGATAGTTCATAAAACGGGCTTTGAATACAAGATACGATTGGTCTTAATGGGATAATATTTTTATGTAGTTTTGATAAGCCATATATTTTGGGTGATTGTGCATTATGTATCTTTAATTTGTTGACTGTTTTGGTGAGATGATTTGTTTATTTTCCCATTTTTTAATTAGTGTGTTGTTTATCTTTTGATATTTTGTTGTGGGGTCATTCTTTAATTTAGTATAAGTTTTATCGTCATTTAGGAGTTTTTCCATGTTTTCCATATATTGTTTTTTCCATTATTACTGTTTTATTAGATATATATATATATATATATATATATATATATATATATATGGTAAACCTAATCAGTAGGCGATTAAAGGTCTGTATATTACTTCAAAATATATGTTTTTAAAAAACTCTACATGTTTCGGCTGTATACGCCTTTTTCAAGAGAATACAAAATATGAATGACAGGATATAAATGTCAAGTAATTAAGTTGCTATGGTTTAAATTATTCAAAGATACATTCTAGTAATAATAATAAATCATGCCTTAGTATTCCAAAAAATAGATAACAAGGTGTGAAAATATGTGTTGTTCGCTGCTAGCAATTTGTGTCTCCTTCTGGGTATGAACTTGTGTGTTGGTTGCTGCTGGCAGCTTGCGTCTCTCTATGGGTGTGTGGTTTTGTGTGAGAGCGTAAGTGTAGGGTTTTGTATGTCGGTGCGTTCGTGCGTGTGTTTAGTAATCGGTCGCATGAATTTAGAGAGGTCGGATAACCAGCCGTTGCGTAGGGCCGCCAACCCTTTCCCGACAACTTCTTTACAATTCCGTGCAGTACTTCGACGGTCTGACCCCCGCCCCAACGAGGCAAGGCGCAGACAGGCGAAGCGCACCCTGTACGGGGTTGCTCATCGCAACTAAGGGAACACTCTTAGTGGCTACCTCGGTCGACGATGGTCACACTTATGCCATCTTAACGTTTTCCGCCGAAGCGGGGGCATAGCACACACGTCGAACGTGTGTGTGCTGTTAACGGCAACCTAGCCAGGTTGTCGCCCAGGACCGGTCCTAGTGGTGTGTGCATTGCGCGGCGACGAGATAGCGCCGCGTAAGGGAAAGGGTTGGCGGCCCTACGCAACGGCTGCTTATCCGACCTCTCTAAATTCATGCGACCGATCACTAAACACACGCACGAACGCACCGACATACAAAACCCTACACTTACGCTCTCACACAAAACCACACACCCATAGAGAGACGCAAGCTGCCAGCAGCAACCAACACACAAGTTCATACCCAGAAGGAGACACAAATTGCTAGCAGCGAACAACACATATTTTCACACCTTGTTATCTATTTTTTGGAATACTAAGGCATGATTTATTATTATTACTAGAATGTATCTTTGAATAATTTAAACCATAGCAACTTAATTACTTGACATTTATATCCTGTCATTCATATTTTGTATTCTCTTGAAAAAGGCGTATACAGCCGAAACATGTAGAGTTTTTTAAATACATATATTTTGAAGTAATATACAGACCTTTAATCGCCTACTGATTAGGTTTACCATATCATACCAAGGTCACGAAGTTATTATATTTATATATATATATATATATTTATATAATCAAAAATTAATTAAAATTCGGGTAAGCGGTCAATTAAAAACTCCTTTATTAAATTACCCTATATTTCGCGACAGACTTTGTCGCTTCTTCTGGGGTAACTACAAGATTAATGAGAAAAATAACAAAAAATAAATAAGAGTATGAAACAGTAGTAAAAATACTTACAAAATGTAGAGTTAAAAAATAATAAAACTGACGTACAAAATATAAAAATGATTAGATATCAAAAACAAAGTAACTATAGAAACAAGCCCTAAGAACTTTTAAAAAACATATATATGAAAAGTTAAAACATGAAAAATAAAAAATATAATGCAATATAAATTAAAACAACGTATGGAACAAATAACAAATCGATTTAAGATCGTCAACTAACAGTCAAACCCAGTATGTTAAAATATATTATGTAAATGGGATTTAAGTAAAACACTTATACTAATTTCCAGTATATATTGCACTTTATTATATATTAATAAATGGATAACATGTTTCGCTACGATGTAGCTTCTTCGGATCTTATATTACTACTGAACACGCTCTTCATAAATGTAAAATATTAAAATAACAATAATTTTAGACGATATATCGGTAAGAGGCGATTCTAATGTAGACAAGTGCAACCCATTGAAATAGTTTAGGAAGAAAGCCATACATTTGTGAAGAGCGTGTTCAGTAGTAATATAAGATCCGAAGAAGCTACATCGTAGCGAAACATGTTATCTATTTATTAATATATAATAAAGTGTAATATATACTGGAAATTAGTATAAGTGTTTTACTTAAAGCCCATTTACATATAATGGATTTCCAGCAAGTATCGGCCGATTCAATTAAAAATAAATTAAACTAAGACCATTAGTATCAGATCTATAATTTATGTTATTTGTGTCTCTGTTGATGTGGACCATTTCTAAAAAAGTTCTTTTTTTACGGTTATTTTCAACGTCTTAGATTTTAACGTCAACAAAATTGAAAGTATGGTCACGATCAAGTGCATGGTCCACCAATGCACAAGATCTCTTACCAATACGGACATCACTTTTATGTTGAGTAATGCGCTGTTTTAGCCACTGTGATGTCTGACCTATATAAACGACACAACAATCCGAACATGCTATCCTGTAGACAACATGACTATTTAAAAAGAAGGGTGTTATGTCTTTTATCTTACTATACAACTTCTTCAAGGAATAGGTGTTGTATTTAGCAATTTTAATGTTATTAAATAGTCATGTTGTCTGTCTTATTAATTTGCAATGCAAATTAATAAACAAACATTTTCAAATAAATTATTAAATGACAAAACAGAGCTTAATTCCTCCCCTCTGTTGAATTTATTTCCTATTTTTGATTGAAATATTTTGTTAGATATGTGTCACTTATAATATAATTTATATTATCTATATGTATCCCTTATACTAAAAGAGGCGGGTAAAAATATTTCGGTTTCCAATTTCTGAGAATACCATTAAGTCATAAAATAAAAAATATTTACGTTTAAGTAAAATGTTTTATAGTACCGCTTGTTATATCTGAAGAAACCGTTGTACGGTGAAATAGCTGTTATATAGTCATTATTAAATATTATTAAATAAAGTGTAAATCTAATACAATATTGTGTGTTTTTATCATTTATTCTTACTTTCATAGTTTTAGCTGTTAAGTACATCGTAATTTTTGTGATAGATCCTATTTAATATCGTTTACTGAATCTACTTCTCCCAATTATTTCGACTTAAGTGTGCATTGAATTTCGTTAAGTATCAATAACATACGCATACATTTTTAGTTTTAATTTATTTAGATCTAGAGCATTGTTTAAGTTACTTGTTTAGATATGATATGGAAGAACGTCGAGAACGACATCGTAAAACAATGGCGAGTTGGATTGCCGGTCATACTAATTGAATGTCCATTGTCAGTGATTCCGAAATTTATGGCCAAATTTATAAAATATCGTTAAAAAAATCCATGAAAACGCACGTACAACGTCACTTAGCATCGCTAACACATGCACAGAAATTGGAATCGTTGGAATCTGACAATTTTAACGAAAAACTCTGTGAAACTTTCATGGCGGCTAATATTCCATTAAAGAAACATAACAATCCCACCTTAAAAATATTTCTCCAAAAATGTGCTGGTAGAAATGCTCCTGTTGAATCCACCTTAGGCAAATATTATGTTTCTAAGTGCTACACGAAAGCAGTAGAACGCCATCTTTCAAATCAGTACCTCTGGATAAGTGCCGACGAAACTGTCGATATATTAGGACGCTGTGTAGTAAATGTTTGTAGTTGATGTACTACATCCAACTATTCCATATAACGTATATATAATAGCAACAAAAGATATAAATACAGTTGATACGGAAACAGTTGCTAAAACCATTAACGAAAATATTCAAAATAGACTTCATTCGGACGACAGGTACAAAGAAAAAGTACTTTTATTTGCAAGTGACAGTGCCGCATATATGTTAAAAACAGGCAGACTATTAAAGGAAACATAACCTAATATGCTGCATTTTACTTGTATAGCACATGCTCTCCACAGAATCAGTGAATATATCAGAGACACTTTTCCAGAAGTTGATAGACTTGTATCCGCTTTTAAAAAAGTTTTCAGAAAAGCACCATTGAGAGTAGCTCTTTACAGGGAAAAACTGCCATCTATGTCACTGCCTCCCTCTCCAGTAATAACTAGAAGGTGGACATGGTTGGAAGCTATTAGCTTTTATGCAGAGAATTTCGATAATTTTCAAAATTTCGTTCCTTGTTTAAAGGACGATGCTCGGAGTATTTCTGATTGCAATGAACTAACGCAAATACCACATTTAAAAAATAAGTGGTACTTTCTTCAGGAACACTTTGGAAATTTACCAAAACTAATCACGTATTTTGAAAATCAAAATCTCAAATTAAATGATGGTTTAACGACATTAAATGTGACTATTAATAATTTGAAAAGTATTCCAAGTGACTTCGGATGTGGCCTTCGGCAAAAGTTAGACGCAATGTTTAATAGAAATCCAGATTTAATAACATTGCAGCAATTGTGTATGGCGACAATGGCACAACATCTAACTGCAAAAATACGAGGAAATAAAGGAATATTTTAAGTATGCACCTATTACAAGTTGCGATGTAGAAAGGACGTTTTCTATTTAAAGGGACGTATTTCATTCAAAGAGAACAAATTTTACAGAAAAAAACCTTGAGAATGTATTGCTAGTAAATATTAACACTCCTTTACCCAACTTGAACTACAAAATGAACAAATAAAAATGTATTTCGTATTTTGTAGCCGTAGGTATACCGGTTTTTTGATTATAAGTATAATTATATAAATAAAATTAAAAACTTTAAAAATACGACTGTTCAATAGTACGCTCATGGACGATGAATCATCAACCTCTCGTGTCCGGTCTCTTGTAATAACTGCAGAGCTATAACGTTACTAAGAACAGTTGTCAAAATATATGAGCAATTAATTAACAACAAGCTAAGACAAGCTAACCATCACTATCGGAATCGCAAAGTGGATTCAGACCCGGAAGGAACTCGCAAGATCAGATATTTACACTGAAACAAATAGTTAACAAAAGATAGGAACAAGAGAAAAAGGCATATTTCGCATTTATTGATTTAGAAAAAGCCTTTGAAAGTACCAAGGTATGAAATATGGAAAGCTCTTAATGAAAGGGGAGTCAACAAAAAAATAATACTAAATATCCAAAGGTTATATAAGAACAACATAAATTATATAATAACGCGTAACATGAGATTCGAGGGATTTGGATCCCAAGATGGGTTAAAACAGGGTGCAGGATTAGGTCTTGTACTATTCACTGTTTTTATGGACGACGTAATAAGCCAATGCTCAATGCAGACGAAAAAAATTAAAATTGGATACACGAGTCTAGTAGCTGAGGCAGCATTTGCAGATGACATAGTACTAACAGCTGAAAATGGAAATAACCTGCAAGCAAGTATATATATATATATATATATATATATATATGCAACGAAACACTTACGAAAAAAGGAATGAGCATAAATAAAAATAAAACAAAAGTAACGACCACAGGTGAAGAACAACTAAATATTTAAATTGAATTAATAAATATTTAATAATTAAATGAGTAATTATTTAGATGTCGTGATAGAAAACATTGGGAAAAATGAGTCAGAAATTAATGAAAGAATTGGAAAGGTAAACAAATTGTATTACGCAATGAATATGAAAAAAATAAATATCAGGAAACACCAATATAAAAGTATTCAAAGCAGTCTACCGAGCAGTTCTGACATTTCTAATGGCATCCTCCCATACTTGTCGCGGTCTTCCTCTTTTCCTTTTACAATGCGCTTTGGATTCATATATTTGCTTTACTCCCATTCATTGTAGATCTCCCCACCAATGCAGTTGCCGCTGTTCAATAAAGTCTATTATCGATTGTATCTCCAGTTCCTCTCGTATTTGTAAATTTCCTATTTTGTCCTTTGTAGTTACGCCTCTTACTCTCTTAAGATATCTCATTTCTGCAGCCGGGATTTTACTTTTTTGTCTATTACTAAATACCCATGATTCACATCCGTATGTCAGAACTCCTCGGTAGACTGCTTTGTATACTTTTATATTGGTGTTTCGTGATATTTCTTTTTTTCATATTCATTGCGTAATACAATTTGGTTACCTTTCCAATTCTTTCATTAATTTCTGACTCATTTTTCCCAATGTTTTCTATCACGACACCTAAATAATGAAACTCATTTAATCATTAAATATTTATTCCTTCAATTTAAATATTTAGTTGTTCTTCACCTGTGGTCATTACGTTTGTTTTATTTTTATTTATGCTCATTCCTTTTTTCGTAACTGTTTCGTTGCATATATTTATACTTGTTTGCAGGTTATTTCCATTTTCAGCTGTTAGTACTATGTCATCTGCAAATGCTGCCTCAGCTACTAGATCCCTGTATCCAATTTTAATTTTTTTCGTCTACATTGAGCATTGTCTTATTACATCGTCCATAAAAACAGTGAATAGTACTGTATTTGTATATCAAGATGGGTTAAAGTAGGGTGGAGGACTAAGGTCCTCCACCCTACTTTAACCCATCTTGATATACAAATCCCTCGGATCTCATGTGACGCCTTATTATATAACTAATGTTGTTCTTATATAACCTTTGGATATTTCGTATTATTTTTTTGTTGACCCCCCTTTCTTTATGATAGATAAATATTTGCGTAAGGTGGATTCATCAGGAGCATTTCGACCAGTATATTTTTGGAGAAATATTTTTAAAGTGGGATTGTTATGTTTATTTAACCCTTAACTACAGATCCCCGGTAAATATTACCTTCGAGCGTTTCCGATTCGTCAAGTTTCGGCGATTTCCGTCACTTACAGATCTATGCGTCTATGTACCTTCCTAGTGGTCAGTTTTGAGTAGACTGCCGAGGTGCGCACGTCATTTGATTCTAAATAGAGAAATAGTATTAGTTTGAAGATTGTAACCGGTAAAAATTACCGGAGGTATGTATTTATGTTATTATGTTTATATTTTAATTTACTGATTTTGTGTAATATTTTAGTCGCTAAAATGTCTGCACAAGAAAATCCAGACCCTTAAAGAGAGTAAGGTACGGAGATGTGAATTTTGAAGAGACCTTGTTGAAATGGGCGGCAGAAGTGAATTCTGACGATAGCGATATAGAATCAGATGAAGAGTACATTCCGTCGGATCATGAACGTGAATCGGAGGTTGAACTAAACCAAGAGGAGGAGGAAGAAAATGAAAGGTTATCTGAGGCGTCCAATACAGATGCTAACAATAATTATTATTATGGTAAGAATCGTTTTAAATGGTCAAAAACTTCACCAGTGCCTAGGAATACGCGTACCTTACAACAGAATATTGTTGTAAAATGCCCATATGTAAAGACTAACAATATCTACACGGCTAATCCTGAAGATGTGTGGAATATTTTCTTTGATGATCATATTTTAAATGTGATTCTACTTTCATCTAATGCTCGTCTTGCAAAGATAAGACTGAAATACAAAAAATATGAAAATAATTCTGATCTGCGTGATTTAGATATAATAGAACTACGAGCTTTTCAAGGATTACTAATTCTATCCTCAAATTTTAAATCCAATCACGAGGATATACGATCCATTTTTGCCACTGATGGATCTGGTCGAGATATCTTTCGATCTGTAATGAATGTAAATAGATCTACCATCATTGTTACGTGTCTAAGATTTGATGATGCTGAATCTAGAAATGAACGGAAAAAAATCGATCAACTAGCAGCTATTAATGAAATTTTTAATGCATTTATAGTAAATTGTCAATCTAGGTACAGCATTGGAAGTAATGCTTGTGTGGATGAGATGCTAATTGCTTTTCGCGGCAGATGCAAGTTCAAGATGTTTATGCCAAACAAACCGGCTAAGTATGGTCTCAAACTTATGGCTCTGACAGATGCCAGAACAGGATATTTATACAATTCCTATATATATTGTGGAAAGAACTCTGACGGTAATGTTTTGAGTGAAGAGGAAAATAAATATTCAAAACCCACACAAGCCGTATTAAGGCTTACCCAGCCAATCTCAAATACAAATAGGAATGTAACAGCCGACAATTGGTTCTCTTCAATAAAACTAGAAAATGTTCTGAAGAGTAAAAAGCTTACTTAGGTGGGAACTCTTAAAAAAAATAAAGGTGAAATACCTCCTGCATTTTTGCGAAACAGAAAAAAATGTATTGGTACTAGTTTATATGGATATACTAGTGACGTGAGATTATTATCATACATACCAAAAAAGAATAAGTCCGTATTATTGATCTCCTCCATGCATCACAACGAACATAATGATGCTGAAACTGGTAAGCCAGAAATTATAAATTATTATAATCAAACAAAGGGAGGGGTCGATAGTCTCGACCAAAAATGCAGCGTTTACTGTTGTAGTCGCAGGACTCGCCGCTGGCCTCTAGCTGTATTCTTGAGATTATTGGATAAAGCATCTGTTAATTCATATATTGCTCACCAAGCTTACAGGGACAATAAAACAATGCTTCGTTACGAGTTTGGAAAACAATTAGGCATGTTGTTGGTAACTCCTCAAATGAAACGTAGATTCTATAATATACGTATATGCCGAGAAGTTAAACTATGTATAAGACGGATTCTAAAATTGGATGAAGAATACCCATTTGAAATTTGGTCAACCTCCTAAACGAACCACGTGCAGAAAATCCCCGGCCAAGAAAGAAAAACCACCCACATATTGCAGTGAATTGTGATGTTGATTGCTTATTTAAATTGGCTCACTATACACATTAGCTTGCCCAGCTTCACTCAAATCGGAACTGCTTTCCAGGAGCTCTTGGATCTTCAAGGTTACCCTCACAGGGTACGTAGCACAATAATAAAACAAAAGGTATTAGAAAAGAAATAAAACTAGCATTAGCACCACAAACATATACTTTACAAAAAAAAAAAGAAAATTCTACCTTATCAAGTATAAAGTAGTGTTGAAACACCTAATGTGCCTCAATTGTGAGGAAAACTTGGATAAATATCACTGATTCAAGATGAAAAACCTCACTAATGAACCCCGAACAAATTATTAAATAGATATTTAGAAAAACTGTCAGACTTATCAAATTACGTTATCCCAATTTTAAACGTCAAACAGCAAAACTATCTGTAAGCGCACGCAACAAAATTTTAATTCATGCGCACATATAACATGATACAAATAATACAAATAATGATCACAAAGCTAACAACGCAAACCGAATTTAACTAAAATATCTGAATAAAAAAGAAGTTTGTATTCAGCGACAAGAACTTGGACCAATCTCTTTGATAGCTGGTAAATCTCTGCCTCTTCCCCTTCCGGAAGTGGAAAATATCAGCATTCCTAACATAAATCAAAAGACCTGCAATTGCAATATACTTCCGCTTGACCCGGACTGCATACATCAATACAATGTTCGAACAATCTACAGTCGTGGACAAAAATACATATTATAATAAAATTTACATAAAATATAGAATATTTTCAAATATTTTTCTGGAATAAAATACACATAAATATATAGTCTTTTATAGTTTCTTTTAATTTTTCTTCGGGGAAAAATTCACTGCAATATGTTTGATATGTAAGACACCTATATGTTTACAGTGCACCGAGAGGATTTGCAAAGATTGTACCACATAAAATTTTGTGCTACATTACCTCCTGTTGGATTTTTTCGATATGAACTTTTTAACTTGAAATTACTTTTATTTTCGTTATTACAGTTTCCTTTACAGGTTCCTTTATAAAAAAGAGTTGAGTTTAATTTTTTTTTGAGAAATTTTATATACAGGGTCCGGCAACGAAGCGGGGACGGAAGATTACACGCGTATTTCAAAGTTAATCAAATATTTAGTCATCGGATATCCTTCCGTACCATTAAGCGCACGTTTTAAAAATATTTTGTTTTATACAGGGTGTTCCAGAAGGAAATGCCAGACTAAAGTTGCATTTTTTTAAAGGGAACACCCTGTATATTAATAGATAAAATGATCCGCGCTTGAAAGCTGGTTACATCGATATAATGTTGTATGGGTCTAAAGTTGATAGTTTCTGTGTAAATAATTATTTTACTTGATAAATTGATACATTTCAGTAGGCTATTCTGCATAAGGAAAATCAAAAGAACCGAAACCAATAGAATAGAATATTTTCTACTAGTATGCACTTTCGTTGCTACGTGAAATAAATTCTGCAACTGCTCGCGTTATACAGGGTGTTCACAATTTCGCAAAATCGAAGAAATCTCGTAATTTTTAAATGGAACACCCTGTATATTTTTAGCTCATTGAAAAGCCCTTTTACTACGCTTTCTATTGATACCTCATTTGATGCACCTAGGATGGATCATTTGCTAATTATTTCTTTTTAGAATTGAATTAATGAAAAATGCTTGTATTTTTAGTAGCTAATTTGCGGTTTTAAACCTTCTGTAAGATCGGATATTCAACAAATTATCCATAAATGGTCTATAACAAGAAGAAACCCCATTAAGTACGAGAAACAGTTGATTTTCACTCAGCGGTGAAAGCAAACATTAAATTAATATAAAGTAATATAGCATTTTCAATAGATTCACTTCCGATTAAGTTATCTGGTGTCAGTTTTAAACTTGTATACTTAATAACCAAGTTGTCAAAAATTTCGTTCCATCTTACACAGTATTTCGTTCAATCTTTAAAAGAAATTGCTATAATGACTAATTTTAGTATTCAAGAAATGGTGAATATGATATTTATTCTTGGGGAGTGTACAAGAAATTGTCTCCTAGCAAGTAGAGTATATGCAGAGAGATTTCAAACCTTGAAAGAAAGCCAGGACCGGAAGCATTTGAAAGGTTATTAGAGAGATTTACAGAAACTGGTAGTGTAACCTACAAGAAGAGAGAAATAAATAAGCCTGTAATCAATGAAAAAAGCGAATTGGCCGTATTATTAACAATACAGGAAAATCCACATATAAGTATAGACGGTATTTCAAAGGTAACAGCTATTGAAGATAGGAGCGTACGAAGAATTTGAAGAAGTCATAAGTATCATCCGTACCATATGGAATTAAATCAGGAATTGCATGGTGATGATTTCATTAAAAGAACAGACTTTTGTGGTTGGTTGTTAAATAAAATGCGAGAAATGCCAAGTATTTTATCAAAGATTTTGTTTAGCGATGAGGCTACTTTCAAAAGTAATGGGGCGGTAAATAAACATAACATGCATTATTATGCAATAGAAAACCCGCATTGGATACGTCCTGTAGACAATCAGAATAGATGGTCTCTTAACGTCTGGGGAGGTATACTTGGTCCATATATCATTGGGCCGTACTTTTTCGATGGAACCGTTACAGGCGATACGTATTTGGCATTTTTGCAGAACGAACTGCCTAGTTTACTTGAGCATGTGGATGCTGACACCCGACAAATTTTCTGGTTGCAACACGATGGTGCACCTACTCATTACAGCCTTAACGTTAGGAAGTTTCTAGGGCGATGGAAGGAAGACAAATGGATAGGACGAGGTGGTCCAATCGCTTGGCCTCCACGAAGTTCAGATCTTACTGTCTTGGACTTTTACTTTTGAGGATATGTCAAGGCTCTAGTTTATGTGGAAGTTCCTACAACAAGGGAAAATATGATGGAACGCATAAGAGAGGCATTTAGAAATGTTCGCCAAGAAACATGAAGAAGGAACATGATCATACAGCATGATCAACAGAATTTCACCAGGCGGCTTCATTTATGTATTGAGAGACATGGAAGGACATTTGAAAGTTTTCTTTGATTTATTTGCATTTACTATTTACATTTACTTTATTTTTATTTACTGTGCTACTACTTTTGTTAATTAAATTTGATGTTGTGGTTAATAATTAGTATTTATTTAAAATAGTGCAAACTTTTAATACTACTCGTACTTGATACTTTCCTACATGATTTCAATTTATGTTAAGCTAATTAGGTATGTATTGTTTCATATTACGTATTCGTAAAACAGTTGGTTTTAAAAAATTCTTTAAAATACAAATTAATTAGTGCAAATTTTTTATTAAACTACCCAGATAACTTAATCGGCAGTGAATCTATTGAAAATGCTATATTACTTTATATTAATTTAATGTTTGCTTTCACCGCTGAGTGAAAATCAACTGTTTCTCCTACTTAATGGGGTTTCTTCTTGTTATAGACCATTTATGGATAATTTGTTGAATATCCGATCTTACAGAAGGTTTAAAACCGCAAAATTATCTACTAAAAATACAAGCATTTTTCATTAATTCAATTCTAAAAAGAAATAATTAGCAAATGATCCATCCTAGGTGCATCAAATGAGGTATAAATAGAAAGCGTAGTAAAAGGGCTTTTCAATGAGCTAAAAATATACAGGGTGTTCCATTTAAAAATTACGAGATTTCTTCGATTTTGCGAAATTGTGAACACCCTGTATAACGCGAGCAGTTGCAGAATTTATTTCACGTAGCAACGAAAGTGCATACTAGTAGAAAATATTCTATTCTATTGGTTTCGGATCTTTTGATTTTCCTTATGCAGAATAGCCTACTGAAGTGTATCAATTTATCAAGTAAAATAATTATTTACACAGAAACTATCAACTTTAGACCCATACAACATTATATCGATGTAACCAGCTTTCAAGCTCGGATAATTTTATCTATTAATATACAGGGTGTTCCATTTAAAAAAATGCAACTTTAGTCTGGCATTTCCATCTGGAACACCCTGTATAAAACAAAATATTTTTAAAACGTGCGCTTAATGGTACGGAAGGATATCCGATGACTGAATATTTGACTAACTTTCAAATACGCGTGTAATCTTCCGTCCCCGCTTCGTTGCCGGACCCTGTATATTGTATATACACCTCATTCCATGTTAAAATTTGAGGTGAAATATATTTTTTATAAACGTTCCTTGTTGTATGATTAAAATTCATTTGAAATACCCAAATTGCAAATTTAGATACACCAAAAAACATTTTCTAGAGGTTTTTTTATAAAATTTCTTTTTTTTAATTTGTTAATAGCGGTAGAAAAAAGCCGGTAGAATTTACCGGGTGTCTGTGCTTGCGTCTCGGCAACAACTTGTCTGTAGTTAAGGGTTAATGGAATATTAGCGTCCATGAAAGTTTCACAGAGTTTTTCGTTAAAATTGTCAGATTCCAACGATTCCAATTTCTGTGCATGTGTTAGCGATGCTAAGTGACGTTGTAGGTGCGATTTCATGGATTTTGTTAACGATATTTTATAGATTTTGCAATAAATTTCGGAATCACTGACAATGGACATTCAATCAGTATGACCGTCAATCCACCTCGCCATTGTTTTACGATGTCGTTCTCGACGTTCTTCCATATCATATCTAAACAAGTAACTTAAACAATGCTCTAGATCTAAATAAATGAAAACTAAAAATTATGTGTAAGTTATTGATACTTAACGAAATTCAATACACACTTAAGTCGAAATAATTGAGAGAAGTAGATTCAGTAAACGATATTAAACAGGATCTATCACAAAAATTACGATGTACTTAACAGCTAAAACAATGAGAGCAAGAAACTAATTCACAGCATTTTATTTATCTTACGAAATATAATCTAAATAGACTAATAATACGAAATATCCAAAGGTTATATAAGAGTTGTTCTTATATCCAAATCCCTCGAATCTCATGTTACGCCTTATTATATAATTTACGTTGAATTATATAATAAGGCGTAACATGAGATTCGAGGGATTTGGATCCCAAGATGGGTTAAAACAGGATGGAGGATTATTACTAAATACCCATGATTCACATCCGTATGTCAGAACTCCTCGGTAGACTGCTTTGTATACTTTTATATTGGTGTTTCGTGATATTTCTTTTTTTCATATTCATTGCGTAATACAATTTCGTTACCTTTCCAATTCTTTCATTAATTTCTGACTCATTTTTCCCAATATTTTCTATCACGTCACCTAAATAATGAATCTCATTTAATTATTAAATATTTATTCCTTCAATTTAAATATTTAGTTGTTCTTCACCTGTGGTCATTACTTTTGTTTTATTTTTATTTATACTCATTCCTTTTTTCGTAAGTGTTTCGTTGCATATATCTATACTTGCTTGCAGGTTATTTCCATTTTCAGCTGTTAGTACTATGTCATCTGCAAATGCTGCCTCAGCTACTAGATCCCTGTATCCAATTTTAATTTTTTTCGTCTGCATTGAGCATTGTCTTATTACATCGTCCATAAAAACAGTGAATAGTGCAAGACTTAATCCTCCACCTTGCTTTAACCCATCTTGAGATACAAATCCCTCGGATCTCATTTTACGCCTTATTATATAATTTATGTTGTTCTTATATAACCTTTGGATATTTCGTATTATTTTTTTGTTGACCCCCCTTTCTTTAAGAGCTTTCCATATTTCATACCTTGGTACTCTATCAAAGGCTTTTTCTAAATCAATAAATTCGAAATTTGCCTTTTTCCCTTGTTCCAATCTTTTGTTAACTATTTGTTTCAGTGTAAATATCTGATCTTGCGTGTTCCTTCCGGGTCTGAATCCACTTTGCGATTCCGATAGTGATGATTAGATTAACGGTCTTAGCTTGTTGTTAATTAACTGTTCATATATTTTGACAACTGTTCTTAGTAACGTTATAGCTGTGCAGTTATTACTAGAGACCGGACACGAGAGGTTGATGATTCATCGTCCATGAGCGTACTATTGAACATTCGTATTTTTAAAGTTTTTAATTTTATTTATATAATTATACTTATAATAATAAAACGGGTATATGTACGGCTACAAAATACTTAATACATAATTTATTTGTTCATTTTGTAGTTCAAGTTGGGTAAAGGAGTATTAATATTTACTAGCAATACATTCTCAAGGTTCTCTTCTGTAAAATTTGTTCTCTTTGAATGAAATACATCCCTGTAAATAGAAAACATCCTTTCTACATCGCAACTGGTTATAGGTGCATACTGGAAATATTCCTTTATTTCCGCGTATTTTGCAGTTAGATGTTGTGCCATTGTCCCCATACACAATTACCGCAATGTTATTAAATCTGGATTTCTATTAAACACTGCGTCTAACTTTTTCCGAAGGCCACATCCGAAGTCACTTGGAATACTTTTCAAATTATTAATAGTCACATCTAATGTCGTTAAACCATCATTTAATTTGAGATTTTGATTTTCAAAATACGTGATTAGTTTTGGTAAATTTCCAAAGTGTTCCTGAAGGAAGTGCCACTGATTTTTTAAATGTGGTATTTGCGTTAGTTCCTTGCACTCAGAAATACTCCGAGCATCGTCATTTAACCTTTTATGTGACTGGGAAAAATATCACCTTCTAATGGCGACGTAGGTACCCGGGTACCCCACGTTGTATATACGTTGCAGCTATACATATACGGGAGACAGTTGTGGGGAGACATAAACTTCGCTGTTATGAACAAGATTAGACATGTCTGAAAATCAGTAACCGTCCATTTTTCGAAGTGCTCGTATATAATTTGTTCGCTACAGTACATTTACTAAATATTTTTAGTGTTTTTGGTAAAAACAAGTGCAAATTTTATTATTTTTACCGGAATGTGTGATAATACGCCTGGTCCTAATTCGGGTTCATTTACAAAACCAAGATAGAAGAGAACCAGGTATGATATAGAAGTTAATATAATTATAAATCCTGTAAGAGCAAAAGTAATAGTAATAATGAGAACGTAATGTGATATTTTATGGTTTTCAGACTGACATCAGTAGAATTACTAGCAGCAGCGGAAGAAGCATTAGAAAAAGAGCCATTTACTGCTTCGGATGACGACGAATACATTCCGGTAATCGAATCTGAAGAATCTGATGCAGAAATAGAACCTGTAATCGAACAAGAGGAACCTTATTCGATGAAATTAGTGATGAAGAAGAAACGCCTGCACAGCCTACTGTTTTAGTTGCTAAAGATGGAACTCATTGGACTAACTCCATTACCACAAGCGCAGACAATTAGCCGAAATATCTTGCGCGAAAAATGTGGCGCACCAAGTTTTAGTGCATTATATACTGCTAAAGAAACTTTTAAATCTATCATGTCCAATGAAATTTGTACCATAATTTTAAGGTAAACTAACAGAAAAGGCACACAAGTAACTGGAGATTATAATGAAAAACAAGCTCAAAAGTAAAAAGATTCTAAGCAGCAACCACCACCACGAAAGGTTTTCAAGGCATTTATTGAAGAGGAATTCGATGCATTTTTAGGAATCCTAATAGCAGCTTGTGTACATAAGTCTAATAAGGAACATATACCTGAAATGTGGAAACTTGAATCCTTACCTCTTATTCGTGCGGCTATGTCTCGTGATCGCTTCAAAATGTTTTCACGATTTATTCGTTTTGATAATCAGAATACACGTGCTGAACGATCTAAAAGTGACAAAACTGCTCCAATTCGTGATATATGGATAATGCTAAATAGTAATTTAGAAAACAACTATAAGCCGTCTGAATGCATAACGGTCGATGAGCAATTATTTCCTTATAGAGGACATACAAAATTTACCCAATGCATTCCTTCTAAACCGGCAAAGTATGGGATTAAAAATATTTTGGGCTTGTGATGCGGCAAATGCTTATACTTTACAAGGTAAAATTTATACTGGAAAACCACCAGACGGTGAACGGCAAGTGAATATTGGAGAGCGTACAGTTCCAGATTTAGTTACTAAATATAAAGGTTCTGGAAGAAATATAACGACAGACAACTTTTTCACAAGTTTACAGTTGGCTCATTACCTAAATTCTTGGAACTTAACTTTAGTAGGAACCGTTCGAAAAAATAAAACTTTTCTTCCTTCCAATATGCAATCCAATAAAAGTAGAGTTATAAATTCCACTAATTTTGCATTTACTAAAAGAGCAACTATATGTTCGTATGTTCCCAAAAAGAACAAATCTGTCATCCTATTATCATCAATGCATACAACAGGCAACATACTGGTACTGCAAAACCCGAAATTATTAAATATTATAATAAAACCAAAGGCGGCGTCGGCACGATGGATAAAATGTTATCAGAGTATACAGTAAAGCGTAGAACAAATCGTTGGCCCCTAGCATCTTTTTACAATATGGTCGACCTTGCTGCACTGAGTGCATACATAATTTGCGCGGAGCACAATCCTAGGCCTACATCAACCGACCGACGACGGAGATTTTTGAAAGATCTTGCAAACGAGTTATGCATGTCTGCTGTACTAACTCGAAGCAGTATTCCAAGAGTTTTGGGCAATCATTTTACACGTACATCACTAGAAATGGTTCTAGAACGCCAAATTACACAACCAGTCGTTACAGCAGTCAGAGATCAATCATCTCGAGATACTTCTGGGCGTATTTTGGTAGTTGAAAAATGTTACATATGCCGGGAATTGAATCACAGACAAAGAAAAACGCGAAAAGCATGTAATTCTTTTTAAAAACCAGTTTGTAATGAGCATTCTGTTACTAAGGCCGTATGCGATACCTGTAACCAACTGGCAGTTTAATCCTATTATTATTTATTTTCGTTCTTTTTATACATCTTTTTTATAACATATATAAATAAAAAAATGTAAAAATGCTACTTTTTTTCTTTCACATCCATCCATATGTAATTTTAAATGGAAGTACCCGGGTGCCCATACCGGTCTTAGAGGTTGTAATAATTTCGGATGCCATTTTTTCGTTAAAAATTAAATCTAAATAACGAAGTATATATAATAAAATGTAATATAAAACAAGTTTAGAGATGTCACAGAATTTCCAAGCTCAGCAAGTTCAAGCACAAAAAATATTAATATTTAAATCTCAAAAAGGCACCCGCGTACCCTTCCAGTCACATAAAGGTTAAACATGCAAGGAAATTTTGTAAATTATCGAAATTCTCTGCATAAAAGCTAATAGCTTCCAACCATGTCCACCATCTAGTTATTACTGGAGAGGGAGGCAGTGACAAAGATGGCAGTTTTTCCCTGTAAAGAGCTACTCTCAATGGTGCTTTTCTGAAAACTTTTTTAAAAGCAGATAGAAGTCTATCAACTTCTGGAAAGGTGTCTCTGATATATTCACTGATTCTGTGGAGAGCATGTGCTACACAAGTAATATGCAGCATATTAGGGTATGTTTTCTTTAATAGTCTGCCTGTTTTTAACATATATGCAGCACTGTCATTTACAAATAAAAGTACTTTTTCTTTGTACCTGTCGTCCGAATGAAGTTTATTTTGAATATTTTCGTTAATGGTTTTAGCAACTGTTCCCGCATCAACTGTATTTATAACTTTTGTTGCTATTATATATAGCGTTATATGGAATAGTTGGATGTAGTACACCAGCTACAACATTTACCACACAGCGTCCTAATACTCGTATATCGACAGTTTCGTCGGCACTTATCCAGAGGTACTGATTTGAAAGATGGCGTTCTACTGCTTTCGTGTAGCACTTAGAAACATAATATTTGTGTAAGGTAGATTCATCAGGAGCATTTCGACAAGTATATTTTTGGAGAAATATTTTTAAAGTGGGATTATTATGTTTATTTTAATTAATGGAATATTAGCCGCCATGAAAGTTTCATACAGTTTTTCGTTCAAATTGTCAGATTCCAACGGTTCCAATTTCTGTGCATGTGTTAGCGATGCTAAGTGACGTATTATAATCAAACAAAGGGAGGGGTCGATAGTCTCGACCAAAAATGCAGCGTTTACTGTTGTAGTCGCAGGACTCGCCGCTGGCCTCTAGCTGTATTCTTGAGATTATTGGATATAGCATCTGTTAATTCATATATTGCTCACCAAGCTTACAGGGACAATAAAACAATGCTTCGTTACGAGTTTGGAAAACAATTAGGAATGTTGTTGGTAACTCCTCAAATGAAACGTAGATTCTATAATATACGTATATGCCGAGAAGTTAAACTATGTATAAGACGGATTCTAAAATTGGATGAAGAATACCCATTTGAAATTGGTCAACCTCCTAAACGAACCACGTGCAGAAAATGCCCGGCCAAGAAAGAAAGAAAAACAACCCACATATGTTTGATATGTAAGACTCCTATATGTTTACAGTGCACCGAGAGGATTTGCAAAGATTGTACCACATAAAATTTTGTGCTACATTACCTCCTGTTGGATATTTTCGATATGAACTTTTTAACTTGAAATTACTTTTATATTCGTTATTACAGTTTCCTTTATAGGTTCCTTTATAAAAAAAGAGTTGAGTTTAATTTTTTTTTTGAGAAATTTTATATATATTATATATACACCTCATTCCATGTTAAAATTTGAGGTGAAATATATTTTTTATGAACGTTCTTTGTTGTATGACTAAAAGTCATTTGAAATACCCAAATTGCAAATTTAGATACACCAAAAAACATTTTCTAGAGGTTTTTTTATATAATTTCTTTTTTTTTAACTTGTTAATAGCGTTAGAAAAAAGCCGGTAGAATTTACCGGGTGTCTGTGCTTGCGTCTCGGCAACAACTTGTCGTAGTTAAGGGTTGATGGAATATTAGTCGCCATGAAAGTTTCACAGAGTTTTTCGTTAAAATTTGTCAGATTCCAACGATTCCAATTTCTGTGCATGTGTTAGCGATGCTAAGTGAGGTTGTACGTGTGATTTCATGGATTTTTTTAACGATATTTTACAGATTTTGCAATAAATTTCGGAATCACTGACAATGGACATTCAATCAGTATGACCGTCAATCCAACTCGCCATTGTTTTACGATGTCGTTCTCGACGTTCTTCCATATCATATCTAAACAAGTAACTTAAACAATGCTCTAGATCTAAATAAATGAAAACTAAAAATGTATGCGTAAGTTATTGATACTTAACGAAATTCAATGCACACTTACGTCGGGGAGAAGTAGATTCAGTAAAAGATATTGAACAGGATCTATCACAAAAATTACAATGTATTTAACAACTAAACTATGAAAACAAGAAATTAATTCACAGCACTTTATTTATCTTACGAAATATAATCTAAATAGACTAAAACCCCACACGCTTCTATCTACGCCCATGAAAACGGAAATTTAACTGTAAATATCCAACAAAAAACGTCGCAATTCTCAATGAAAGCAGATATGCCCGCTAGCCACATCAATAGTGCATTCAATAACTGCGTGATATACTTACAGGTGTTGGAGACTATTTATATCGTCCGTCGTAATAACATCATTTCAACCCGATGTGTCCGGTCTCTAGTTATTATAGTCTCTATAACTTCCCTTTTTGTATACCGGTGCTATTATTGCCACTTCCCAATCTTCTAGTATATTTTCGTATTTCTACGCCATATTAATTATCTTCAAAAATATCTTTGTTCCTTCTTCACCATGTTGTTAATCATTCCTGACACTATTTTAACATTTCCAATAGCTTTTCCATGTTTCAATTTTTTTATTACATCAGTCAATTCTTCTAAAGTAAATTCAGCATCCTCATATACTATATTTCCACTTTCTATAACAGTTTCCTCATTTTTGTTTCTTTTGCTGCAGAGTAGCTCCGCAAAATATTCCTTCCATCTGTTCATTGCCTATTTTTCATCGGTGATTATTTTTTGCTGTTTATTGTATATGTTTCCATCATCTATTGATATCTCTTTTCTGTTCGATTTCAAAACTTTATAGAATAGTTTTTGATTACCAGTCATTCTATCGCCAAATTCTTTCCATTTATTTGCTTTTGCTTTTACACTAATTCTTTTATTCATTTTCGTTGCTTTTGGTACTGTATGTATTGTTCTGTTTTCTTATTCGTTAAGTATTTTCTCCACAATTTCATTTTGATTTCTTCTTTTATATCGTTCGTCGACCAAGCAGTCTGCTTTCTTATGTTACATATTTTGTATTCTCCGCATATTTCACGGCAGCTTCTACAACTATATGTTTGAATATATTCCATTTTTCTTCTAAATTGTCCAGATTTGTTATCTCTGACTTCTCTTCAATATTTTTTTACCAATTCTTCATATTTTCTGGCTATTTCTTGTTCCTTTAATATATATGTCTTCATTGAAGTGAATTCTATTTCCTTTATTTTAATTCCATTATTATGTTTATTTTCTAGTTATTCTTTGATTCTAACTACTAACAAATGATGGTCACTACGTATCTCCGCCCCCTCCTAACTTTGACATCTAAGACACTTCTGTTCTCCCTTTCTAACAGTACATAGTCAATTATAGATTTTCCCCTCTATTGTGTTGTACACGCGTATATTTGAGAATATTCTTCTGTTTATAGAATGAATTAGTTACTATGAGATCATGGTTCAAACATATTGCAGTGGAATGTGCTTTTGATTGCTTATTAATTAATCTTTTATTCACACTACAACTTATAATGCCGGCTGTACAGTCTAGTAGATTCCACGAACTCCCATCTCACGGATCGTTCTTCTCAGAATAGGTCCAGGTTATGTTAGAAGTAAAACAATAAATGTCAATAAAAGTCACGATTAGCTAATTTACAAATTTTTAATAAAAAAAATTAAAAAAAAATCCCTTTACCGAATGTATAGGGTGCTAAAGCAACATTAACAGTAGCATTTGGAGGAAACACTCTTTGTGAATATGACTCGCACACAGAGAAAAACCCCCTGTGACTCTCGAACAAATATAAAACTAATAAATACTGGAGAAATTTGTCAAGTTTGACCTCTACTTTAACCCCTACAATATCAAATGTCAAAAAAAACAAAGTTTTCAAAACCCGCGTAAATTGGCTTACAGTCATGCGCAAAATAAAACACGACGCAAATCAACCCACAACTTAAAAAAAATCCAACCTGAATATAAACGTAAAATATTATCCTTAAGAAAAAACTCCACTAACAAAAAACATGACAATTTTCTCTAATACTCATATACAATTTTAAATATCAAAATTATTACAAATAATACATAAAATATAGTAATGAAAATAAACGTAGTATCAATTATATAAATTAAATATTTTTATCAAACTTACATAGATCTATGCACTGATAACACAAAAAAAAAAACTACGTGAGAGATATCATACTTATTAGATCATACCAAAATCACAAACTCTCGCAAAAATCGAAGTAACATTACATGCACCTGAATAAAATGCATAAACAAAAATAAAACCCGAATTTACTAAAACAGAGAATAAAAATGAATTTCTTATTCTCTAACAACCCGGTCACTTTAGAAGTTAAGATATCTCTGCCAAAATGAATTTCCAACATCCGCACGGATATCCCCACCAACTATAAAATCAAAAATATATAGAAAAATATACATCTTATAACAATACGATATCCGGAGTAGCGGCTGCTTCAAACATCTGACCAACCTAAATATACGAGGATGGATCAAAATTTCAAACATCATAAAATTCATCACTTAAAATTAAATATATTTATAACGATCCCCGTCTAAAATAAAATAAACATCAAAAATTGAAATAGATAAGTTTAATCAATGTACTACAGAAAAAAGTTTAATATAGTTCAATTATTTTCCTTTCTTGTCCATGGAAAAATCCATGACATAAATCCCCGAATTTATCCGAGAACAAAGTCAGAACATTCCTGAGCTTTTTTCAAGGATAAATTTCAGCACTACCACTTGAGACAGTGTCGCACCCTGTCTTTGTTCCCCGCACTAACATGTTGCATTATTGTTGAACAGGATCATCCTCGTTCTGATGCTAGTGTGATAAACGGTTTCAACATCTCCATATACATTCTGTACAAAATTTTTATGAATATAAATGTCTTATTTGACTTAAGACATGTTATCTGTTATGTCATTTTGCTTGACATAATTTAGTTAATGTCATGTTGCTTGACATTCTCGAATGGGCTTCGTTACACACATCATAGACGAAGGAACACGCCGAAGTAACAGTCATCCTCGTCGAATATTCGAGCACTCTCTCGATCTCATGGACATGAACATCTCCAACGAATTTTCATAGATAAAAGAAAAGCACAATATCAAAATCTCATATACCAAATCATCATCATAAACAAATTCATAACACCATTAATTCCCAAGCAATAACAATAATACTAATACCAATAATATCATAAGCTTAATTTCTTCTTCCTATATATTATTTTAATTTTTTCTTTTCTTATAACGCAATTCCCATAATCAACAATTTTTTTATACGCAGATACTTTTAATTAATTTCAATTATATCAACAATAATTTTTTTCATAACTCATCCTGTATATATCCATTTACTTAATCCTATTCATTCATTCCAGGTCAATAAAATTAATTCATACCAGGTCAATTAAATCAGCACTTCGTATACCATCCTAATCAAATATATTTATTCATTTACCTTTTAACATGCCAATAATTCTTTTTCTATAAATTCATAAATACCATACTTTTATTTTCAATCATATATATATATATCTCTATTATCATAATAATAATTTTTTTCATATAACAACGAAATTTTATTTAAATATACCGACGAAAATTTTTTTCTATAAATACACTTTCATTTTCACTCCAAATATATCATATATTTATTTCATATATCATCGACGAAATTTTTGTAAATTTTTTTATATTCAACATATCCTATACCTTTTTATCACGACGAAATTGTGTAAACACCTTTTTATTTTACCTACTTCCTCTTCTTATACTAATAATTTAATTCTAATTATCCTTTACGTTAAATTCATTTCAATATCATAAATCAACTCCTATAACATTTTCCAAATTTTATTTATATCCTTTAGTACATCACCTTCCATTTAATTAACTCAAAAGCAAAAATCCTTATATCTCGCATATTCACCTAAATAGTTTACAACGAAATTTCTCATTAAGTTGGGCCTATTTGAAATATCCGACAGTAAATAATTTGTAGTTTCATTTTTACTTTTACCTTAACATAAAATGTGGGTCTAATTATTTTAAATTTAGTACCCCTATATTTCCTAATTTTCAGAGTATCATATTTTAAAATTTTATTATTGACATGCATCTGATTTATATTATTTAAAAAACAGTTGAATTTAAAAATAGAATTACGGGAATTATTGCGTTTACTTACTATATAATTATTCAAATTATATTTATAAATCTCATTTCCAGAAACCAATTTCATTTTTATTTTTGTTTGCTTGTCATTAGTATCACTAATGACAACTGTTTGTTTATTTAATTTATTGATCATTTTCTCGTGATTACTTTCATCCATCCTACATTCTAACTTTGCATCTGTTTTAATTATATTAAATTCTTTTTTCTCGTTAGTTTCAAACTTAATTTTATTTAATGTAATTTCTTCGCTTACCCTAATTTGATTATTTCTTCTTTCTATTTCTGTATCCAAATCATTTCCCTCGTCCTGTGGCATAGATTCCTCCCCAGGCACGTCCTCTAAACTTTCTTTTGTAATCGTTGATTCCTTTTCTTCTTGTTGCATTATTATCGATTCATTTTCTTCTTGTTCCATTATTATTAATTTCTTTTCCTCTATTGCTTGTTTTTCCTCGACGTGTGCTATTTTACTTTTAGTTATTGTGTTATCTTTGTTTATCCGATTGTTACTGTTTCTTGGTACCCTTTTATCCATCATCTTTATTATTTCATCCATTCCTCTTTCCATATCATTATAGTTTTGTTTTATATCTTCTTGTTGTTGTTTTATCATCTCCACCTCATTGTAATTTTGTTGTTTTATATCCATTATCATTTGCTCCATTTCCTTATGGTTTTGTTGCATCATGTTCATTTGTTGTTGTTTCATTTCCAATATCGTTTGCATCATTGTGTGCATCATATCCATTATCCCTTGACTGCTTACTCCGTCGTCCCCTCCTTCATGCATGTAACTAGCATTACCCATTCTTTGTTTCAAATTCATTATATTTGCCATATTTATTGTAGTTGCTTTCTATTTCTGCCAATTATACGTTGGGCTCGCCAAATTTATAAATTAGCTTGTATTTCCAAACTATTTGCTTATAATTTCATTAATAATTCCTTTCTCATTCGCCGACACGTTGGGCTGCCAAAATTGTGCAGTGGAATGTGCTTTTGATTGCTTATTAATTAATCTTTTATTCACACTACAACTTATGATGCCGGCTGTACAGTCTAGTAGATTCCACGAACTCCCATCTCACGGATCGTTCTTCTCAGAATAGGTCCAGGTTATGTTAGAAGTAAAACAATAAATGTCAATAAAAGTCACGATTAGCTAATTTACAAATTTTTAATAAAAAAAAAATAAATCCCTTTACCGAATGTATAGGGTGCTAAAGCAACATTAACAGTAGCATTTGGAGGAAATACTCTTTGTGAATATGACTCGCACACAGAGAAAAACCCCCTGTGACTCTCGAACAAATATAAAACTAATAAATATTGGAGAAATTTGTAAAGTTTGACCTCTACTTTAACCCCTACAATATCAAATGTCAAAAACAACAAAGTTTTCAAAACCCGCGTAAATTGGCTTACAGTCATGCGCAAAATAAAACACGACGCAAATCAACCCACAACTTAAAAAAAATCCAACCTGAATATAAAACGTTGTAAAATATTATCCTTAAGAAAAAACTCCACTAACAAAAAACATGACAATTTTCTCTAATACTCATATACAATTTTAAATATCAAAATTATTACAAATAATACATAAAATATAGTAATGAAAATAAACGTAGTATCAATTATATAAATTAAATATTTTTATCAAACTTACATAGATCTATGCACTGATAACACAAAAAAAAAAACTACGTGAGAGATATCATACTTATTAGATCATACCAAAATTACAAACTCTCGCAAAAATCGAAGTAACATTACATGCACCTGAATAAAATGCATAAACAAAAATAAAACCCGAATTTACTAAAACAGAGAATAAAAATGAATTTCTTATTCTCTAACAACCCGGTCACTTTAGAAGTTAAGATATCTCTGCCAAAATGAATTTACAACATCCGCACGGATATCCCCACCAACTATAAAATCAAAAATATATAGAAAAATATACATCTTATAACAATACGATATCCGGAGTAGCGGCTGCTTCAAACATCTGACCAACCTAAATATACGAGGATGGATCAAAATTTCAAACATCATAAAATTCATCACTTAAAATTAAATATAATTATAACGATCCCCGTCTGAAATAAAATAAACATCAAAAATTGAAATAGATAAGTTTAATCAATGTACTACAGAAAAAAGTTTAATATAGTTCAATTATTTTCCTTTCTTGTCCATGGAAAAATCCATGACATAAAGTCCAATATTCTTTTTCCATTATCATTTCTAATTTCCTCTCCATGTTCACCCATAACCCCCGACATCCGTCGCCTTTTTTTCCTATTCTGCCATTAAAGTCCCATATTTCTTTGGCTTTATCCATTACTAATACCTGCTCCTTCCAGAATTTATCTTTTTCTTCTACTTTGTCATTGTCAGTAGGACCATACACTGCGATTATTGTCATTACCTTCTGTTTACTGTCTTTAAGCTTCACTACTAATATGCCCTTCGATATAGCTTCCCATTTACTTATATTGCTTCTCAAATTTCTATGTATTATTACACCTACTCAAGCTGCTGCTCTTTTACACAAATATACTCCGCTAAGCAGTAATATGTGGTCATTATATAGTACTTGCTCCCATTGGCCTTTCATTTTTGTTTCTCTTATAAATAGTATTGTTAAACGCGTTTCTTCAAATTCACTAATGAGTTCACTTTCCTTTCCGCCTAAACTTCTAACGTTCCAAGTCACTAATTTCCATTCTTTTTTTTTGTTCGAAGTATCATTTTCATGCCTTGTCGTGTACTTTATTTCTTTCGCATGTTTAATTTTGTCAACGTCCGTTATCATTCCCGTGTCAACCTCCTTCTTTCCATCTATACATTGGTTTTCAAATTTTTTTGGGCTTTTCTATCTTTCATTTGTATTAGTTTTTCGTTACTTTTGTCCCATTTCCATTCTTCATCTTCAATATTTAATTTCCGAAACGCAATTTTAACCCTCTAATCACTTTTCTTTTCTTCTTTTGCCCTATTTCTAATTATCTTTTGTATATCTCTTGTATATCTCTGTTTAGAGAAATTGTCGTTGATAAAGACCTTTTCTTCTCTCCTTTTCTTCAATGTGTATTTGTTCTGCATAACTTTTTTCTTTCCTGTCGCATTTTCCATTTGTACTAGCAAGTTCTTTCCGCTGGTTTAACCACTACCTTTGTTTTGACTTTTAATTGCAACTCTTTGTTAAACTCCTCCATTTTGTTTTTCATTTCCTCCTGATTGGTTGCATTCACTGATATTCCTTGTACAACCACATTATTTCGTATCTTCTCATTTTCAAGACGCTCTAACCTGTCATCCATGATTATTATTTCTCTAATCAATTGGGAATTTTAGCTTGTCAATTTTTCATTTTCTTCCCTCATTCCTTCAATTTATTTTTTGTACCCCTTCTGTTCCTATCATTTCCTTTATTTCTGCCGCTAAGGATTTCATGTTTATTTGCATTATTTCCATCATGTTCCTCATCGCTTCTATATTATCCTCCAGTTTTTTCTGTGTTTTTATCGGCGATCTAGCTATTTTCTTACTTCTACTGAAATCATCCTCTGTAGAACACTTTCTCTTCTTCTTGTCGGTGGATTATTCATCACTACCTTCAGAGCGTCCCTTTTCTACATTTTTATTTCTTTGTCCCTTTTTCTGTATAAATTATTTTCTTAGTCCGGTTCTGTCTTCTTATTTTTCGAACCTATGCGAAAGTCTATAGCCATATTTATTTGTCGATATGTTTTGCCGCTGCTCAAGAAACCAAATTCCGGTCAACCCGTCATAGGTTTGGCCTGTATTGATATATTTTGTATTTCTTACATAATTATTTACTATTATATTTTTACTGCTACTTTATTCTTACTGTTACTTAGTTTATCCTAAATATTGTACTTTTCCACACTACTTTTTAATACTATATTATATTAACAGCTCGTAATTTATCGATATATCGAAATTAATAACGGCGCTATTATTTACACACACCGCTATCCACTTGCCAGAGCAGAACTCCCCTGTATATATATATATATATATATATATATAAGGTAAAATTAATAAGTCGGCGATTAAAGGTCTGGTTCATTACTTCAAAGTATATATATTTAAAACAACCCTACATGTTTCGGCAATATGCCTTTGTCAAGAGAATACAAAATATAAAAATCATTGTTAAGATTTTTAAAAAGAAAATTCACCTGTCCGAGCGTTTTCCTAAAAATGTAAAATAATGCGGTTATAAGCTTGGTTCCAAACTTTATGACCACACTGTATATACGAACTAGAAATCTCATCTTACATGCTATTGTCGCATAATTTGTTGCAATAAATTCTACTATCCGGCAAATCACTTTTGCCCTAGATTGTAGACGCAACAATCCGCGACGTCAACTGTAAAAGTTGTCAGTACAAATGAGAATTTAATGCAACAAATTATAGCGGCAAACCGTAGATTTGAGTTCAAGTCCCAACGTAGACAAAAATTTTTCAAATAAAATTTTCGTTGTAATTTGTAGACAGCAATGTTTACATTCGCATTTACTTCGCAGAACATACTAATTTGAAAATATTTAAAATATTTATTATAAAAGCCCAAAATTCAAAGAATTGATCAAATGATTTATTAAATGAACGGCTATATATATGTATATATAGTAGATTAAATTAGTTGGCAACTTAAGGTCTGTTTTACTTTGATATGTATTATTTAAAATACTCTTACATGTTTCGGCACATAGTGCCTTTTTCAAAGAAATTTAAAATATAAATGAGAGTATATTCATGTCAGATTTATGTACCTGTAGTTGTCATGGCTAAAATTAAAATACTCAAAGATACATTAAAGTTTAATAATGATAATTCGTGGTTCAGAACTCAGTCAATTAGGGGGGATTGGAAAGCCATAAGTTATTATTTATTGTGGCTTGCCTATCTCCCGTAAGTGACGTCTTGCTGTCTAGAGTTCTGAACCATGAATTATTATTGTTAAATTTGAATGTATCTTTGAATATTTTAATTTTATCCATGACAACTACAGATAAATAAATCTATCATTATTAAACTCTACTAAAAATTTTTAAATTTCTTTGAATAAACTATGTACCGAAGAATGTAGGAGTATTCTAAATATATACATATCAAAGTAAAACAGACCTTAAATTGCCAAATTGAATCTACTACAACATACAAAGGTCAAGAAGTAATAATCTTTATATATATACATATATATATATATAGATAATTAACTCGTGACCTTTGTATGTTATGGTAGATGCAATTAGTTGGCGATCTAAGGTCTGGTTTTACTTCAAAATGTATATATTTAGAACAATCTTACATGTTTCGGCATTTTTCAAAGAATTTCAAATAAAAATGACAATATATTAATGTCAAACTTATACATTCCAGTTTAATAATAACAAATCATGCCTTAGTACTCTAAAAATATTGCCTACTAATTGAATCTACTATATAAGCTGTCCCGTATCGTTAAAATTTTAGGAGTGCAAAGTAGAATTAATTTCAAGTAATAAAAACGCAAAACTTGTATATCCATTTCTATTTGTTTCAAAGTTACAGATCTATGAATGTGATTGTCAGATCATGAAAAAAAATGTAATCCTAAAGCCAATACAAACTGCTTTTATTTAAAAGAAGTTATACGATTGAATAACAGGCCCGTAATTGTTAACGTCGCATAATAAAATGTTATCCTAAAATAAATAAACACGTGTCGTAGTGCATACAGTAATTTCTTGGAGATCTACAAAAAAGAGTACTGAAAATTTATTTATAATAAAGAAGGTTTTTACTTATTTCGTAAGTGCTGAATCATGAATATCATACAGTAAACAAATGTTCAGATAACTGTTAACGTTGCATTTTTTAATAAAGGATTACATTACGTTTCAGTTCATACAACATATAGCAATATAACAGCTTATTAGTGAGTGGACACGTTTTCTTTATTCAAAATGCCTTGCCGATTTTCTTCTCAAGAGTATGCGGACATGCATTTTGTGTATGGCTACTGTAACGGCAGTGCACGTCAAGCAGTTATTGAATACATCGGTTTACTGATAGGCGCATTCCTCATTACAGAACGTTTCTGGAAGTACACAGACAATTTCGGGAATGCGGACTGCGTGATTATCTTTACGACCGAGGAGTAAATTTGACAGCAGACTTAGAGGAAGAAGCAGTAGCTATTATTACAAGGGATTTAAGTCTCAGCATATGTCGGATCGCTAGACAACTAGGAGTGCCACGAAAGACAGTTTGGCGAATTTTAAAACGTGAGGGCTTATATCCATATCACTATCGCAGGGGTCGCGGTTTGCTTGAGGCAGACCTCTATGCTCGTCTAGTTTATTCTACCTGAATATTAAGACAGTCATGGCTTCATTTTAATTTCTGCAGAACAGTCTGAGAAACCTGCACAGGTGGTCATCAGAAAATCCCAAAGCTATGCGCACATCTAAATTTTAACATGAATTTTCTATTAACGTGATTGGGCGGCCCTAATCGATGACTTGTTGATTGGTCCTGTAGTTCTTCCTGTGAGGTTAAATGCGGACAATTACCTTGAATTTTTTATTGACGTACTGCCAGGTCTTTTAGAAAATGTCCGACTGAATGTTCGACGAGACATGTGGTTTCACATGGATGCGGCACCACCACATTTCGGAATAGCTGTCCGAAATTGGGTTAACGTTAATTATCCAAGATGGATTGGTCGAGGTGGTCCTATTGCATGGCCACCCAGATCACCCGATCTTAATTCCCTTGACATTTATTTATGGAGGTACATGAAAAATTTAGTCTACGCGCAAGTTTCTAACACAAGAGAAGAGTTCTTGGATCGTGTTCACCTGGCTGCCGAGCAAATCCAACAAAACAAGTATGAAGTTCGGATAGGAACTTCTTCTGTTGGCTTACAAGCACAAGCCTGCATTCGACGACGAGGAGGTGGACATTTCGAAAATATTATTCATTGAACTTTTTTAAATAAAATCATTTTTTATTGACTTTGGGATTACATTTTTTTTCATGATCTGACAATCACATTCATAGATCTGTAACTTTGAAACAATTAAAAATGGATATACAAGTTAGGCGTTTTTTGTTACTTGAAATGAAGTCTACTTTACACTCCTAAAATTTGAACATAACGATATGGGACACTTGTAGATATATAAATATATATATATATATATATATATATATATATATATATATATATATATATAATTGAAAAGAAATGATCGACCGTGATATATTATCAAAAATTTATTTAAATTCGGGTAAGCGGTCAATTAAAAAACTCCTTTATTAAATTACCCTATATTTCGCAACACTTTGTCGCTTCTTCTGGGGTAAAAAATGTAGAGTTAAAAAATAATAAAATTGACGTACAAAATATAAAAATGATTAGATCTAATCATCTAATCATTTTTATATTTTGTACGTTAATTTTATTATTTTTTAACTCTACATTTTTTACCTCAGAAGAAGCGACAAAGTGTTGCGAAATATAGGGTAATTTAATAAAGGAGTTTTTTAATTAACCGCTTACCCGAATTTAAATAAATTTTTGATTATATATATATATATATATATATATATATATATATATATATATATATATATATATAAGGTAAACTTAATAAGTCGGCGATTAAAGGTCTGGTTTACTTCAGAGTATATATATTTAAAATAGCCCTACATGTTTCGGCAATACGCCTTTGTCAAGAGAATACAAAATATAAAATTTTATATTTTGTATTGTATACAAAATATAAAATTTTATATTTTGTATTCTCTTGACAAAGGCGTATTGCCGAAACATGTAGGGTTGTTTTAAATATATATACTCTGAAGTAAACCAGACCTTTAATCGCCGACTTATTAAGTTTACCTTATCATACCAAGGTCACGAAGATATTATATATATATTTATATATATATATATATATATATATATATATATATATATATATATATGTATAGTATCTAATTTTGTTGAGTAAAGAAGATCTACAGTCTTGTTTGCGAAATTTCGACCACAAGTATGTTGAAAAAGTCAGAAAAAGGGTTCGATGACGAATGCATACTAAGAACAAGAGTGTTACCAAAAGTAGAAAACACGTTAAAGACGAAGGGAGATCTGGACGACCTTCAAGATCGACTAGCTAGTACAAATTTTTAATTTTTATCTAAAAAAGAAGGTTTATCATGAAACGCATCATTAAGGGTGATGAGACCTGAATCTTTGCTTATAATACCGAAACAACCGATCCATCCAGTAAATATCGTAACATAGATGAAGCAATGCCTAAAGATAAAGACGTCAATGTCGCATTCCATCGCCTCTCTGAGACTATTAGTCCAAATATTCTATAATCATTGTTTCACAGTGAACGTATTTGCTTGAGAAGCTGATTGTTGTATTTCGCTACCCCGCTAACAGGTAGAACCGTTTTGATGTCATCCACCCACCTACCGTATCACAACATACTCCAAGCTCCCCAATGTAAATAGCCCCATGCTGACAACCCGTTCACGGTTCCTTGGCGTTCGAATTTCGCGCAGGATGTGGGCGTAGACACGTGATTATGTCACGTGAGGTAGGTAGTGCAGCGGATAAAATACGCAAAATTAGGCCCCTGTGTGAAATCTTATGGGATTTTGATCCATAATTCTCTTAGATATACTACTTTTAAATCCATGTGACTTTTTTCGACGACTCAAGAGATCACTCATGGACACCGTTTTTAATCGATTTCAAAAGTCCGAACGCGCCCTGAAGAATATACATTTTAAAACTGCTATAGACATAATAATAAACGATGGAATAAGGGTATTATTGATGAAACAAATTTAAAAGAAGAATTAATGCTTTGTGCTTTATTTTACTGGTACTTTTTGACGGCGTTAACGTTTGTTAGAGCTTAGTTCTAATAACCAGAGAGCGAACTCGGGCGAGTGATGATTCGTAGCTCATAGGCGAATGCCTTGTATTCGCAATAGATTTGGTTCTGTAAGCTATCCGTGAGTTTCGAACAATTTGATAGGTGTGGTCACTGCATAAGTGGCAAATACCTACATATGCAGTTAATATGTATCTGTCAATGACAACAGAGCGAATGTAATAAACGGTTTAGTAATTACCGCTGAAACGAAAGTAATGCTGACAAGCGAATTGCGTATGGAATTTTGAATAAAAATCATTTACAAAGAACAAAACTCAAAACTATGTATTTTCCGTGAAACATTAAAAATATGAAGCATTACTATGAACAACTAAAATTTGTTCAAGGTGTTCCAGTGGATGTTTTTGCATGATAAAACGTCTTTAAAAATTGTGTCGCATCACAAAATATTTATAAAAAATTATAAGATAAATATAAAATATAACAATATGAAACGGATTTTTTTAAATGCTAAAAGTTGCAACCAAATAACACTGAACATACTTAAACAAAACCTTTTTGTATATTTACCGCTATCTGGCTGGTTGTTAATGGACTACATCTACATACGTATTTTATCGTTTCCCGTAGCAGCTTAGCTGTTCGAACGATAGGTAGCCCTCCAGACAAAGTCTCTTTCGCCCGTAAGATGTCAATTATTAAATAGTTGTCTTCTTATAGGACGGAACTTGCTTGATCTATGCGGGCTATTTCAGTAAATTTAAATACAGATACAAACCAGTTGTTTATAACAGGTTTGTATTAATTTGTATACATTGCTTCACTAGCTTAACTGAGGACGCCTAGATGGCAGAAACATATGTATTAAGCAGAAGTAAATGCTGAAAATACGAGGTGTATTGTCCATGTGCATAGTTACAGATATGTAAATTATTTACATGTTTGTTTCATATTGTACAAACGCTTTATACGTGCTTAACGTATTGTCATACTTAAACAAATTCTTTTTGTAAATAGTGGGCTGTTACAACATGCATACTATACCTGAGACCGCCGACATTTTATCGGGGCAATTGGTCATTCAATCGCTACTGTCCGCTCTCTGCTAACACACGGTTCAACTGTTATCATCTGACGAGCATTCTATCTGACGGAGATAAATTCATCTAGAGAAAATTTTATATTTGTAGCTATTGCAATTGTAATTACAATTAGTTTGTGTTAACATTTTTAGTATCATACTTTCTTTTGCCCAATATAATAAAGTAATTATATGATCGAAGATCGTAATATGAAACTCAAGAATATCATGATTTTAGGCTCCACGGCCTGAGGGAATAAATGCCAAACCAGAACAAGGACTTGATTCTGCAGGTTTTTTTCAAGGTTTCATAAAAAGTTCTTCTAGTGGAAGTAGTGGTGGTAATTCGGTAAGTTGAAAAAAAATTCATCTATTAACTAATCATAAATGAGGTTATAACCTGAAATATGTAATTATTGGAAAGGTCTTTAATTGGTTAATCCACATGAATAAAAAAAGTTAAATATAAATAACCTTTCCGCAGGATATGTGAGTTAAATTTCGAGAGCGTTGAAATTTAAAAAAAATTATTTGTTTTGCGGTTTTGACAATACTTTACAATGTAGATTTAAACTAGATTAGACTGAGGTTTATTAGCGATCTGTGTCGCGTACAGTTACACTAATAACTCTATCAACTAATGCTTTGCCCATTTTTATATATTAAATATTATCTTATCTTACTCTACGTGTATCCGGCTAAATGAATGAAATTGCTGAGTGAAGTCTGGTAATTTATAAATGGTTTGTATTATATGCGGACACGTAACTTGTGTAATATGCAACTTAAATTCTGCTTTACCGCTGGATTATTAATTTGTTTAAATAACATATCAACAAAAAAAAAATTAAAGCATCATACTATATCCTTATTAGACTTATAATTTCTACTATTATATTAGATATTCTATTAGAGCTAAAGAATTTATCGACAGCGTTATAGACTATTATAAATTTAAAACAATAAATCTTAGAACTGAGGTGCTTGTTCAAAAATGTCAAAATTTATTAAAAGTTCTAGAATGCAAAAGTCTATTAATTTTCATAATGATAAAGATATTTTTAAAATACATATTTTAGAACTTCTATTATAATGCTTTTTAACTATTATTTATTATATTATAATTACGAGTTTTGCTATGTAATTACTCGTGTGTCTTAATATTTCTAAATTAACAAAATATCGGTTTTACGGACGTTCTGAAATGAATATAGTCACGAGACAAAATATTTTGTTTCCTTTATCGCCTGCAATATAGCAATATTACGCATGCTTATGTTAGGTGAATTTCCTAGTTTGATTTATTCTTCCGAAAGCATCCCGTTAATAAATAGATATCTTGAGCCTGCTGGAAGCGTATGTTGCTGTGTTCATTTATCTTCTTTCATTAATTATCGCTGTTTCGGTTTGGTATTAAAACTCCAGTGGATTTTTATTTATAGAAAAATTTGGAAAAATGTATTTCAGTTTTTTATATACTACATTTCATTTTTGTTCCAGTATCTCTTAAGTTTCTTATTAATTCTTCTATAATTACGATTTAGTATGATGAATATACATTTTTCTTGTTGGAGCTGATTCATTGTTGTCTGTAAGCACTTTTATTCACCACGTTTAGCAACTCTTTGTCAATTTAGCCATTTGCTAATTGCAAGTCCATATAAACTATGTTCACTCAAATTGAATATTTAAATTTTATGTTGCTGGAGAAGATAATTATTTCTCAGTGGTCAGTAATATCGAATTGTATTGCAACGTTTTTTGTAAAATGTTCATTGTAGTCAAAAGTCACAATTAACACAACATACTAAAACAAAAATTAACAACGAAGCAATTACCCAACTTTTATGTTGAGTTGTGAGAGGATTTTGTTGCTGTTGATACCTTTCTCTAAACTAAAAAATCCAGTTCTGCATAAATGGGAAAATATACCAACAGACATATTCCGTTTCTACCCACATTATACAAATATCGCTCACCTAAATGTCGTTCTAACTCATAGATGTAATACAAAAAATGGATTTTTCTAATAATTTTATATCGACTTCTGGCGATTAAACCATTATGTTGTCCTTGTATTACATCAAAAAAGATTATATCAACCTTTTCTAATCGCATTCAAGAAATATAATAAAGTGAATTATGAACTTATCAGAAAAATTGTTGCCGAAAGTGTCCGTAATTTCTTTGATAATATTCAATTATAATATGCAAATTTCATAGTATTAAGTGATTCACCAGTTTATATATTCAAAGTACTTAGATTACTAAAAAAATTGTATGTATTTCATATTATACGTTTTTCCATGTGTGTGCGAATATATTAGAAACAAATTTCCAGACGTAGGTTCGATAATAAATCCCAGAAAGAAATATTTTTGAAAACCTCGCGAAGAGTGTACTTATATACTGTTACGCTCCGCATATAAGAATATTTTAATATATTTTTAAATAATATGTTTCTTCTTTAAATATTTCGATTTAAAATATTTAACTTAAGACATTTTCCTGAACATATTCGTTGCAAAGAGAAAGCATTTCTTTTGTTATATTCTGACCGATAAACCCTTAGTTTTCTACCTGACCCGGCAACAACCCTAACGTTACTGTGGAATTTCTATATACATTTTATTTTAAATTGTTTCAATTTAATTATATACATCTTCTTTTATATGTTGTGTTTCATATCATTAGAAAGTTTATGTCACAAGGGTTATTTTAATAATATTTATGCCATCGATAGAACATCTCTTCAGGTCGCGCTTCTTATTAATTATTATTCAAGGCATCGACTCTCTCTTCGACTTAGGTCATAAAACAGACCGTTTTCAAAAACCAGTGTTCTATCGACAAACTATCAGTCTATCTTCTCGGTAGAACTCTCGTAAGATCCACATCTTACCCGCGGTGCTGTTCAAGTGCTGGCTAGGATGCACGTGCCCCTGCATCTCAGCGCAATTAAAAGGTAATTTTGTATTGTTCAATATATATTATTCTTTTAAGCGAATACATATTAATTTAACTCCATATTAATTTGGCCGGAGGAATAAGAATTAATTAATTTCTTATTCCTCCGGCCAAACATCGCTCTACATATCTGTCCAAGTATATAAGAACCACGTGGCCGCCCATCGCCGCAAATCAAAGGTAACTCTGTATTGTTTGATACAGAGATTATTTTATATTAATCGTAATTAATTAACATTTAATTTACTACTCGAGTTAACGTTCGTTTTTAGTGTATTTTGTATTAATTTTCAATTACTTATTTACCGCTCCTCGTGTGTATATTACTTTTGTTTAATTACTTTTAAATATATCATTTTCAAGTTCTTGCTAATGTAAATATAAATACAAACTTTAAGGACAACGCTCCTGTGTTTTATTTAGTAAGTAAGTTGTAATATATTTATTTAATTAACCATTATCACACATGTCCTGGCCCTATGATGATACTTCACCAGCACCGCTAATTATTTTATTATCAAATAATTTCATTATTATTCACGGCACACCACGTCCCAATATCCAACAAAGCCGCCGTTCGTAATAATACATGACAATATCGATCTCTTCCATTGCCTCCGCCATTGCTCGATGATGTATATGAATAACAGTGACTTCGATTTTCTCTAAAAATATCTCATTAAGAGACATAGTTTTTTTGATAAAACGGAATTATGAATGTATTTGATATATGTATATTGAAACATATTTCTAACATTTGCCAGAAGACATAATATTTTGACATTGAAAAAACATAATTATCGGAACGAATGACAAATCTAAGTTAAGTATTGCATAAACTAGAAAAGAGGATATTTTCACATTTCCAAGATTTTTTAATTCCCAAACTAAAGAGATTACCTGAAAGAAAATAGAGAAATGAATGATTATTAATATAAAATGGCATATATAGTATTAGAAAATTATTATTGATAGCTGTGTTCTATAATCATAGACAAATTACTAGATCTATGGTACTGTAAACCTTAATCTGTTGTATGGCGTTTTGCCGATGTTCCATTCCGTATCCAGCCAACAGAACACTGAGTATTTATGCTATTTGTGCATTGCAATGTAATATTTTAACAGGGGTCTATGCCTGATAGCAATAAGGACTAAATATAAAGTCGTTTCATGGTCGATATTTATCTTTTATTATAATTAGTCCTATAAAATTTCCATATATGCCACCTACTTCATTTGGTTGCCAGTACAATACTTATTTTAATTGCTAACATAATTATCAAATTTTTGAACAAATAATTTATATTTTAACATTCACTTTCTAGGGGCATTTTATATATTATTTGTTTTCAAAAGTATTTTTACTTACTTCTTAATATATTTTTGCATTGAATGGAACTCTAACGTACTATACAAGCATTTTAATTACAATACCTTACAGATCCCAGGCATTGTATTGTATAAGTATTGTTCTAGTTTCTATTCTTCATTTTTGACGTTTAGAAAAAATCAAACAATATTTATTTATACACTAATGTGCCTTTTTTTCAATAACGCGAACAAAATAAGAAATGTACTTCTGTTTCATTGCTGTTGTTAAATTTAATTGTTATAAATTCCATGAAAATTTTATGTGTCGCTTTGTCCTTGATTGTACATGTTTATTCTTTTTTTGACTGTGTTTATTTCTTAAATTTTTATGATAATTATTTTTATTGCTATTTTCTAAAATATGATTTGCTGCTGAAGTTGAATTAGCATTTCTTATTTTACACTTGCAACTATGTGTTTGCATTTAGATATTCTTTTGATCTATATAATTATCTTCATCTTAAAGTAAATTTTATTGAATGTTCTGTTTCTTGTGAAAAGTTTATGTTAAAAACTGTTTAATTTATATATTATTTTTATTTAGAAGAATTTGTAGTGATTTTTTCTAATGCATCTAATAATTAAAAGTATAAGGTAACGTAATGTAACACTTTCTTACCTTACCTTTCTAGTAACTTAAACTACATTTTTTAAACATATTTCTTCGTAAATTTGGTTTAAATTATTGCAATATCTGGTTTACCAATCTTTCTAAATTAAACTAATTTTGTAATTGACAGCTCCATGAGAAATTGTTATATCTTTCTACGTTCACTGCAAGAACGGTCAAAATTTGAAAACAGGCATCATGGCTTTCTGAAAACAATTTCTATAACTCATGTATATAATTTCTATACTAAATTTAATCCATCATCACTTCCCTCTTTCTAATTACATTATGCGAAATTATGCTATACGTAAAAGTTAACTTAGCAATTAATTGAGTAACGGAAATAATATTGTGCTTAATGACTAGTAGATAAATTTATGATACTTTAAAAAACTTTTAAGAGAAGAGTATTTGACGAATTTGATATTATATATATATATATATATATATATATATATATATATATATATAGTAAACCTAATCAGTAGGCGATTAAAGGTCTGTATATTACTTCAAAATATATGTATTTAAAAAACTCTACATGTTTCGGCTTTTTATTCATTCATATTTTGTATTCTCTTGAAAAAGGCGTATACTGCCGAAACATGTAGAGTTTTTTAAATACATATATTTTGAAGTAATATACAGACCTTTAATCGCCTACTGATTAGGTTTACCATATCATACCAAGGTCACGAAGTTATTATATATATATATATATATATATATACATGTGTTTGTGTGTGCGTGTGTGTATGTATGTGTATGTGTTGAAATGTAATGAAATAATGAACTACTCAAAAAAAGATTAACACAACAGTATAGTCAATAATAAAATTTTAAATTACGCGCCAAAATTCACATACCTAATGTTATGGTTCGACGATATTAATTCAAATTATGTCCAAACCTCACTTGATATGTGTTTGTTATTTTATATAAATTATATAAACCAAGTGCTTAGTTCAGGTAGAAACAATGAGACATAAATATTAATCTGCTAGGGTTAGCTCAGAATATCCAAGTTAAAATGTAATGGTAAGTATTTTGATGTTCTTTGTTAATTAAATTCTAAGAATCAATATTAATAATTTAAATATTATTGTTTTATATATATACATGAAAAATGCAATGTAAATGAGAATTCATAATCATAACTATTAATTTCCCACATTACATGCAATTGCCGCTATAATTTGTTATATTAATTTCTACAAATAACAAAATCACCTACAAAATTGCCTAAGAATCCAGACACAATCCGTCGCGACGTCCATGTTGTCCGGGCAAATGAAAAAATGTGTGAAAGTCATATCCATTCGTAATGTGTATTTTTTATGTCACTCCTGTTGTTGATTTTTTTCTTGTTTAATATTAATCATTTCTTTAATTTCCTTTTTCATTGTGTATTGTTCTCTATCAATGGTTTGTGTGTTTTTAAAGTCCAAATGGTAATCGGGTTGCAGTTTGTGTCTAAATAAAGCAGCTTTTCTGTTTGGGAGTATTTATGCGGTTTTATTCTTTTGTGTAAATATTGTTTAGTTTGACCTATGTAACAAAATTGACAAACACATGTTGTCTAGTTTAGATTTTAATTTTTGAAAATAGATGTTTATTTGGATTGCTAAGTTTAAATGTTGTAGCTATATTATATATTTTTAAAGTATATTTTATTTTTTCTGATAATTGTTGAACATGTGGACCCGTGATATATGTTGTTTCATTATTTTAATTGTTATTGGTGTCTGCAGTGTTGAATATTTGGTGAATTCTTTTTTTAATTGTTTGCTCTATAAGTTGTGGTGGATAGTTATTATCTGTTAAGATCGTTTTAATTTTCTTGATCTTATCTTTTCTGTATTAAGTATGTGATAGTTTTACTGCTCTATCAGTCAGATTATTTATAAACATTTTATTGAATACTGTAGGTGCATTTGAGTAGTAATTCATATATCGAAAAGAAGCTGTGGGTTTGTTGTACCTATTTGTATAAATAGTATCCTGTTTATCATATGTCAAAGAAATATCAGGTATATTAATATTGTTATTAATTTCTTCCTGAATTGTTAATATCACTTTTCAATTTTCTTGATATTTCATTCTAAATTTTAGTTAAATATATTAAATTTATGATTTTTTAAGACGAAAGAATAAGTATGAATTGCCTTATTTTCATCAGTTGACAATATTAAACATAACTTCTTATAAACTCAATAACCTGTTCGTTTCTAATAATGTTCGCGTCACTAAACTTCTATCATTTTCCTGTAATTGCTTCCGTGCGTCACCAATCAAATAATTCAGTCTTCCTTAACTTTTAAAATTGCTTTCTCATTGCCTTGAATTCTCATTATCTTGAATTCACATAATAAAACTCTATTTTTTATGATTTATTTTCTTAATCATGATCCTTGTTTCAAACTTTATAAACTTTTATTTACTCCTCTCCATTACCATTTTTCTATTTTTGATTCTTTCTATTTTACATTTACTATTCTCTTAATATTGTATCCTTTTCACCAATATTTCAATTATAATTTTTTCAATTATAATATATATTTAACATTAATAGAAGTAATATAAATAACATTTAATTTCTTTGCTTATTTAATACTTTTAAATTATAAAAGAAGGTTATAACTTTTTTTATGCTCTTTAAACATTTATATTCACTGCCATAATAATTTTTTCTTCATTGCTATCAAATAATAATAATAATTCATCGCTATTTTTTTATTCAAAACCCCAACTATTTGTTTAATTTATTCTTAAATACAAATTTCGTTAATAACTTCAACTTTCACATTCGTAAATCTTCTGTCATAAGTTTCTATACATCTACCTGATATTTACATTTAACATATACACATTACTTTTACTTTTCATGTAAGACAATTTATTATATATACGGGGTTGGGCAGAAGTAACGCATCAGTCTAATAATTCCGTAAATATAAACTTTAGGACAAAATGTTGTCAACAAAAGTTTTTTGACAAGTTATTTTGTATTGGCTTCAATCATTTGCGTTTTATTTCATGGTGATTACATATGACAGCAAAAAAAAATTTTTTTTTTAAATAGAAATAATATATATAATAATAATATAATAATAATATATGTTGAGCACTTGTGAAATTATTACACTATTAAACTTAAATAAAACACCTTATATTTCACAAACAATAGTATATTAACTATATGTACATTTCATGTGCCCTGCACACATCATCAGTAGTAACTAAATTTAAAAGTATTATTTTTTAAATACATGTATAGCAAAAATATCTATCTATTTTTTTTTTGGTTAGGGGTGTAAAAATTACAATTATAAATGGTCAACAAATGGTCAAAAAACATGCATATAAAAATATAAAACTAAAAATAAAACTAAAAAATTTTGGTCGTATATTGTAATAGTGCCTGTTAAAATCTATTGGAATTCCAAGAAAGGACAAATTATGGGAAAGACCGTTACCTATGAAAAACAAGACAATGGCTGTGTTTGGCATGTCGGGTTCTATTAAATAACAATATAGTAACGTGAAAAGGAAAATTAGTTATTAGATACTGTAGGTATACAATTTAAAAGTTTATTATTAATAGGTGAAATGTCATTGTTTAAGAGGTAATTCTTGTATTTTTTCATATGTATGGCCTCCCACATGTCTAAACTTTTGCTATTACATTTTTTAATTAATTTTACATTATCTAAGCTGAAATTATGTCCGGTATCTAAATGATGTAGAGCTAATGCTGATTTATCTACATTGTGAAGTTTTACATGAGCTAAATGTTCTTTGAAACGGGTTTGAATATTTCTTCTTGTTTGGCCGATATATAATTTTGGGCAGGAATTACAGTTAATTCTGTAAATACCTGATTCTTTCAGTGGGTCTGTGTTAACTAACTTTGTTTGAAGATGTTGTTGTAACTTATGAGTGTTGGAAAATGCAGGAGTTAGATTATATTTTTTTAACAATTTAGTTACGTTATTCTGCCAACTTTTGTGAAAAGTAATTTTGCAATATTTTTTGGTATTACTCTTTGTATTTGGAGTTAATCTGGTTTTAAAAGTTTTTAGCTTCTTCTTTTCTAGTTTGTTTTTGATTTTATCCACCAATTGTTTATCGTATCCGTTGGATTCTGCTACTTTTGTAGCACATGAAATGTACATATAGTTAATATACTATTGTTTGTGAAATATAAGGTGTTTTATTTAAGTTTAATAGAGAAATAATATTTTCTTTTAGAAAATTCGGAATCTTTATTCATTTCTGAAAATGAATATTTACTCTTTTCATGGGGTTAGATAATAAAAATATTGAGAAAAAAAAATTTAATAAACGTACATTTGGACTAGTGCAGTGTTTTGTAGATTGCTTAGGAAATTGTATATTTTTTGACTGTCATTGAATTATTGACGTTTCACAATAAAAAAAGTTTCCATCGTAAAACTTGCTTTTTTTAATACGTGTTTTGTGTGAAAATGGTCAAATTAACTACTTAAGAAAGAATAGAAATTCCTATGATGGTCGGATATGGTGACAGGCAACGTTCACATCACGAAGTTTGCACTTTATTCAATCATGTTTATTTGGATCGAGATCCTATAGCTCAATCAACAGTTTCGAGATTGGTTACTAAATTTAGAGAAACGGGCGATGTTAGAGATATACCTAAAGGTGGCCGACCAAAAGAAATCACTAATGAAGACCGATCTCTTCATGTTTTACTTGCTGTAACGGAAAATCCCACTACGTCAACCACTCAACTAGGATTAGAAAATGATATGAGTAGCAGATCTATTAGACGAATATTAAAAGCGAACAAATACAAGCCCTATAAGATACACTTACTGCAGGAACTTAACGAAGATGACCCGAACAGAAGATTACAGTTTTGTGAAACAATAATGACATTGTCCAATAACGATCCAAATTTTTTAAACAACATCGTCATTTTCGGACGAAGCTACATTTTGTCTAAATTGATTTGTAAATAGGCATAACTGCCGTTATTGGGTGACTGAGAGTCCACATAGGATGCGAGAAAGTCATACACAGCATCGCCACAAACTTAATGTGTGGGCTGGCATTGTTGGGCAACGAATCATAGGTCCATACTTCTTGGAACACAACCTAAATGGTGATGGTTACTTACATTTATTGCGTAATCATATTGCACCAGATCTGTTGATTTTATTTCCTAACGACAATCAACCAAGCATGCCAAGCCGTAATCTATGGTTTCAACAAGATGGAGCACCACCACATTATGTTATTAATGTTCGACAGTATTTAGACACAATTTTTTCCCGGTCGTTGGATTGGACGTCGGGGTTTTGTTGATTGGCCCGCTAGGTCTCCCGATTTAAATCCATTGGATTTCTTTCTTTAGGGACACTTGAAATCGCAAGTATACAAGGAGAAACCTAGAAACCTAGAGGATTTTAGAGCAAAAATTACTCGTGAGATACAAGCCATACCACCTAATAGTTTACAAAATCCAATTCGTCATTTTTGGGAGTGTTTAGGACACTGTCAGGTCGTAGATGGACGTCACTTTGAGCATTTAATTTAATTTTGTAGTTTGTTTACTTTTGTTAAATTTAATTTCTTTCTCAATATTTTTATTATCTAACCCCATGAAAATAGTACGCATTCATATTCAGAACTTAATAAAGATTCCGAATTGTCTAAAAAATAATATTATTTCCATTAAAAAAAAAAAAAAATTTTTGGCTGTCATATGTAATCATCATGAAAAAAAAACAAATGATTGAAGCCAATACAAAATAACTTGTAAGAAAACTTTTATGAACAACATTTTGTTCTAAAGTTTATATTTACGGAATTATTCGACTGATGCATTACTTTTGCCCAACCCTGTATATACAAACTGTCCCGTAAAAAACGCCAACATTCATAATTCCGTTATTTATTGTCCGGTTTTATTTAAACAAAAAGTAAATTTAATAGCATCAAAAACACTATAAGATAGCAGTGTTTTATTTGTTTTCAATTGTTTTCATTAATGTCAGTCAAGTTTTTTATTTTAAATAGCAACATATATATTTTTGGCTATATTCGGATTGTATTTTTTTTCTGAATTCAACGATGTATTACATGTTTATTTTTGATAAACGTTTATTGCAAAAAAAAAACTTTATAAATGTCATCTTTGTCTTCCATTATTTATAAATATTCGAATGTGTCATGAAACATTTGAAATGTAAGTATTATAAATATTATTATAAGAAACAAAACACTTTACAATAAATGTTGAAATTGCCCGCCACCTTGTTTAACACATATCGCACATATCCTAATAATAAAAAATAAAAAAAAAACTTTATAAATTTCATCTTTCATTACAGTCGACTTGGCCCAGTCCACTAGCATTATGTCAATGTGCCTTAAGTGTCAGTTTGACTTTATTAAGTTTTCTGTATTATCCTGTTTGAACGTTTTGCCGCAACAAAAAGCGTATATTCGTTAAAAATGAATAACAATGAATTAACGGACATGTTACAAGTGTTCTTTGAATGTAATAAAAATCGCCTTCAAGCAGTTCGTCGGTACAGTGCTCGTTTTCCGGACAGAGAAGTTCCAGGTTCGAAAATATTTCAGAGAATTGAAAAGAATTTAAGAAATTATGGATCATTTACCAAACCAAAAACACAAAAACGGAAATTCTCCAAAGATAAGGAATTAGATGTTCTTCTTGCAGTACAGCAAAATTCACGAACTTCGATTCGCGAAATTGCACATAATATTGGGGTATCAAAAACTACAGTTCATGGTATTTTAAGAAAACACAAACTTAAACCGTACATAGCTCGAAAAGTTCATGCATTAGAACAAAATGATCCTGGCCGAAGAATCCAGTTTTGTTGTTTTTATTTAAATGCATTAGAACAAGACCCGAATTTTTACAGAAGGATAATTTGGTCTGATGAATGCACTTTTAGCAACAACAGTATTTTTAATAGAAACATACATCGACAGTGGAGTGCAGACAATCCGAGATTTGTAATTGAAAATAATTTTCAAAGACGTTTAAACGTAAATGTTTGGTGTGGCATTTTAGGTGATCAATTAATTGGGCCATTTTTCATAGATGGTTGCTTAAATCAAGAAAAATACTACACTTTATTACACGAAAATCTCCAAAACTTTTTAGATGCATTACCTTTGGCAAATTTAAATAGAATATTTTTTCAACAAGATGGGGCTCCCGCGCACAACGCCAGAGTAAGTACTGATTTGTTGAACACCCAATTTGGAAATAGGTGGATAGGAACATCCGGTCCTATCGAGTGGCCTGCGCGTTCACCGGATCTTACGCCCCTCGATTTTTGGTTGTGGGCTTATCTACAAGATCTAGTTTATTTAACAACTCCAGAAAATGTTGACATTTTAAGACAAAGAATTATTAACACTTGTCAAGAAGTACCTGCCGCTTGTCTTTTAAATGCGACCTTTGGAGTAATTAGGAGATGTGCGATATGTGTTGAACAAGGTGGCGGGCAATTTCAACATTTATTGTAAAGTGTTTTGTTTCTTATAATAATATTTCTAATACTTACATTTCAAATGTTTCATGACACATTCGAATATTTATAAATAATGGAAGACAAAGATGAAATTTATAAATTTTTTTTTGCAATAAACGTTTATCAAAAATAAACATGTTATACATCGTTGAATTCAGAAAAAAAAAATACAATCCGAATATTGCCAAAAATATATTTGTTGCCATTTAAAATAAAAAACTTGACGGTCGTTTGACATTAATGAAAACAATTGAAAACAAATAAAACACTGCTATCTTATAGTGTTTTTGATGCTATTAAATTTACTTTTTGTTTAAATAAAACCGGACAATAAATAACGGAATTATGAATGTTGGCGTTTTTTACGGGACAGTCTGTATATACAATGTGTCCGGGAAAATTTGGGAAATCTCTCGGATTCAGATAGAACATTAAAAAATAAGATGACAAGTTCTCATAATTTTTTTCCTAGCGGCCCTCCCTACGGAGGGGATACGCCCTCCTAAAGGACGCCACTGGAAATCAATTTTTCTTGAATAACTTTTAAACTACTTATTAATGAAAATTTAATATGATAAACAGTAGTAAGGACCTCTTAAAATACTGCCCTTAAATTTAAATTAGCTTGTTTAATTTACCAGGGGCGGACTAGGTTGTACATTTTAACGCTTACATTTTTAACACCCTGTATGATAAGGAGTTAAAAAAAACAAATTTGGATACCCTGAACATTAAGCTAAAGAAAAGGTACACTTGTTCATTGTCGATAAAATGAACCGTCTTCGAGGAAAAAAAAATAAAAGAATTAATGTTTTATTTCTATTAAAAAGAACCATGTTTTTTTTTTTTTTTGTCTGCAACAAAGTGTGATACAAAAGTCATTCCAGGAACAAAAAAGTTTTAGTTTAGGTTATTTAATACGACAAAATTACAAAGATTCTTTGAAATGCAGTTTTTTCCCAGAAAGGCACCTTAACAAAAATTATGTTTAGAAATATACTCACTAAAGCTTGCAACGATTGAACCTAAATACGCTAATTAGAAATAATCAATTAAAAACTTCATAAGTGGGTTCAACATGGGTTCCGTGAACTCTGATACACTCGCGGGCACGACGAATAGAGGACTGCTGTACTCGCCACAACAACCCAGCATTGTTTCTTATCACATCAAAATGAAATGTGATTCTCTGTAAAAGTTCCTCCTTAGTATCAACCGTAGAGGAATACACCAAGGTTTTGAGATGACCCCACAGGTGAAAATCCATTGGCGTTAGGTCGGGAGACCGTGGGGGCCAGGCAATGGGACCTCCTCTGCCTATCCAATGGTTTGGATAGACGTTATTCAGGTGGTCGCGTACAGCAACGCTAAAATGAGGTGGGGCCCCATCATTCATAAAATACATGCTTTGGCGGGTTGCAAGTGGCAAATGCTCTATTGAATCCAGAAAAGCGTTCTGAAGGAACTGTAAATAAAGTTCACCATTCAATCGTGGCGGCAATACGCATGGTCCAATCAAAAAATTGCCAATTATTCCTGCCCAAACATTAATTGATTGGAACTGATGTTGATAATGATGAACGACAGTGGCATGAGGGTTTTCATCAGCCCATACATGCAAAATACCATTTTTGGTAAACCCTGCTTCATCGGTAAAAAGAATAGTCCTAATGAAGTTTGGGTTTGTTCGTTGCTGATTTAACAGCCAGTTTGCCAACTGGATTCTACGAGGAAAATCTTCAGGAAGTAGTAGATGCACTTTTTGCAGATGATAAGGGTAAAACAACTGTTCTTTAAGTACTTCATGAATTGTCGTTTTTGACGTATTAAGCTGCGCGGCTAATCTTCGAGTGCTTATTGAAGGAGTATCACCTACAGTATCCAAAATATTTTCCTCCAATTGCACCGTACGTACTGTTCTTCTCACACCAGCATCAGTACTTTTTTTCGCAAAACTTCCTAAAACATTAAAGAAAGTCAATAATGTTACCTTATTAACTGTAATCGCCCACCAGTCTCTCTTAGACGTTGGTCAAGTCGCTAAAATGTTTCCTGATTTGGAATATTGCGATTAGGATATCTTTCTTCATACAACCTTCTTGCTTCCAAAGCATTGCAAGATGCAGGACCGCACATAAGATGCATATCTGCATACTCACTAAATGTGTATCCCATTATCAAATTAAATTTACAAAGATGTTCAAAATTCAATAAATTAATATCGAAGTAAAGGATCAACGTGTTAACAATATGAAAGAATACAAGATTTAAAATTTACACGTCAATGAAAGATATTTATTAATTCGTGGGTACCATAGTAACGTTTGTAAAAACAATGCGTTTTTTAGTACTGAAAACAGTTTTATTTCAGACTTTTGTATCACACTTTGTTGCAGACAAAAAAAAATAGAAAACATGATTCTTTTTAATAGAAATAAAACATTATTTCTTTTATTTTTTTTTCCTCGAAAGCGGTTCATTTTATCGACAATGAACAAGAGTACCTTTTCTTTAGCTTAATGTTCAAGGTATCCAAATTTGTTTTCTTTAACTCCTTATCATACAGGGTGTTAAAAATGTAAGCTTTAAAATGTGCAACCTAGTCCGCCCCTGGTAAACTAAACAAGCTAATTTAAATTTAAGGGCAGTATTTTAAGAGGTAGTTACTACTGTTTATCATATTAAATTTTCATTAAATTATAATAAGTAGTTTAAAAGTTATTCAAGAAAAATTGATTTCCAGTGGCGTCCTTTAGGAGGCCGTATCTCCGTAGGGAGGGCCGCTAGGAAAAAAATTATGAGAACTTGTCATCTTATTTTTTAATGTTCTATCTGAATCCGAGAGATTTACCACATTTTCCCGGACACATTGTATATATATATATATATATATACATATATATATATATACAAGAGAATACAAAATATGAATATTTTGTATTCTCTTGATAAAGGCGTATACAGCCGAAACATGTAGAGTTTTTTAAATACATATATTTTGAAGTAATATACAGACCTTTAATCGCCTACTGATTAGGTTTACCATATCATACCAAGGTCACGAAGTTATTATATATATATATATATATATATATATATTTAGTGTTTAAAGAATTTTGTTTTTCTTTTTTATTTTATTGACCGTGTTTTAATATTAAAAATAATAGATTTTTATTGGTTTTAGCGACCTTTTATTGAATTTAGATGTTTGTTTGCGCCGTTTCGACTTTTATCAATTTAGTCTTTTTCAAGCATCTGGAAACAAGAATCATTACAATGAACATGAGAAATGTGTTTTCAAGCATCCCACATTTCTCATGTTCATTGTAATGATTCTTGTTTCCAGATGCTTGAAAAAGACTAAATTGATAAAAGTCGAAACGTCGCAAACAAACATCTAAATTCAATAAAAGGTCGCTAAAACCAATAAAAATCTATTATTTTTAATATATATATATATATATATATATTAAAAATAATAGATATATATATATATATATATATATATATATATATATATATATATATATTAAAAATAATAGATTTTTATTGGTTTTAGCGACCTTTTATTGAATTTAGATGTTTGTTTGCGACGTTTCGACTTTTATCAATTTAGTCTTTTTCAAGCATCTGGAAACAAGAATCATTACAATGAACATGAGAAATGTGGGATGCTTGAAAACACATTTCTCATGTTCATTGTAATGATTCTTGTTTCCAGATGCTTGAAAAAGACTAAATTGATAAAAGTCGAAACGGCGCAAACAAACATCTAAATTCAATAAAAGGTCGCTAAAACCAATAAAAATCTATTATTTTTAATATTAAAACACGGCCAATAAAATAAAAAAGAAAAACAAAATTCTTTAAACACTAAATATATATATATATATATATATATATATATATATATATATATATAATAACTTCGTGACCTTGGTATGATATGGTAAACCTAATCAGTAGGCGATTAAAGGTCTGTATATTACTTCAAAATATATGTATTTAAAAAACTCTACATGTTTCGGCTGTATACGCCTTTATCAAGAGAATACAAAATATTCATAGTTTGTATTCTCTTGATAAAGGCGTATACAGCCGAAACATGTAGAGTTTTTTAAATACATATATTTTGAAGTAATATACAGACCTTTAATCGCCTACTGATTAGGTTTACCATATATATATATATATATATATATATATATATATATATATATATATATATACAATGTGTCCTGGAAAATGTGGTAAATCTCTCGGATTCAGATAGAACATTAAAAAATAAGATGACAAGTTCTCATAATTTTTTTCCTAGCGGCCCTCCCTACGGAGATACGGCCTCCTAAAGGACGCCACTGGAAATCAATTTTTCTTGAATAACTTTTAAACTACTTATTATAATTTAATGAAAATTTAATATGATAAACAGTAGTAACTACCTCTTAAAATACTGCCCTTAAATTTAAATTAGCTTGTTTAGTTTACCAGGGGCGGACTAGGTTGCACATTTTAAAGCTTACATTTTTAACACCCTGTATGATAAGGAGTTAAAGAAAACAAATTTGGATACCTTGAACATTAAGCTAAAGAAAAGGTACTCTTGTTCATTGTCGATAAAATGAACCGCTTTCGAGGAAAAAAAAATAAAAGAAATAATGTTTTATTTCTATTAAAAAGAATCATGTTTTCTATTTTTTTTTGTCTGCAACAAAGTGTGATACAAAAGTCTGAAATAAAACTGTTTTCAGTACTAAAAAACGCATTGTTTTTACAAACGTTACTATGGTACCCACGAATTAATAAATATCTTTCATTGACGTGTAAATTTTAAATCTTGTATTCTTTCATATTGTTAACACGTTGATCCTTTTCTTCGATACTAATTTATTGAATTTTGAACATCTTTGTAAATTTAATTTGATAATGGGATACACATTTAGTGAGTATGCAGATATGCATCTTATGTGCGGTCCTGTATCTTGCAATGCTTTGGAAGCAAGAAGGTTGTATGAAGAAAGATATCCTAATCGCAATATTCCAAATCAGGAAACATTTTAGCGACTTGACCAACGTCTTAAGAGAGACTGGTGGGCGATTACAGTTAATAAGGTAACATTATTGACTTTCTTTAATGTTTTAGGAAGTTTTGCGAAAAAAAGTACTGATGCTGGTGTGAGAAGAACAGTACGTACGGTGCAATTGGAGGAAAATATTTTGGATACTGTAGGTGATACTCCTTCAATAAGCACTCGAAGATTAGCCGCGCAGCTTAATACGTCAAAAACGACAATTCATGAAGTACTTAAAGAACAGTTGTTTTACCCTTATCATCTGCAAAAAGTGCATCTACTACTTCCTGAAGATTTTCCTCGTAGAATCCAGTTGGCAAACTGGCTGTTAGATCAGCAACGAACAAACCCAAACTTCATTAGGACTATTCTTTTTACCGATGAAGCAGGGTTTACCAAAAATGGTATTTTGCATGTATGGGCTGATGAAAACCCTCATGCCACTGTCGTTCATCATTATCAACATCAGTTCCGATCAATTAATGTTTGGGCAGGAATAATTGGCAATTTTTTGATTGGACCATGCGTATTGCCGCCACGATTGAATGGTGAACTTTGCACTTGCAACCCGCCAAAGCATGTATTTTATGAATGATGGGGCCCCACCTCATTTTAGCGTTGCTGTACGCGACCACCTGAATAACGTCTATCCAAACCATTGGATAGGCAGAGGAGGTCCCATTGCCTGGCCCCCACGGTCTCCCGACCTAACGCCAATGGATTTTCACCTGTGGGGTCATCTCAAAACCTTGGTGTATTCCTCTACGGTTGATACTAAGGAGGAACTTTTACAGAGAATCACATTTCATTTTGATGTGATAAGAAACAATGCTGGGTTGTTGTGGCGAGTACAGCAGTCCTCTATTCGTCGTTCCCGCGAGTGTATCAGAGTTCACGGAACCCATGTTGAACCCACTTATGAAGTTTTTAATTGATTATTTCTAATTAGCGTATTTAGGTTCAATCGTTGCAAGCTTTAGTGAGTACATTTCTAAACATAATTTTTGTTAAGGTGCCTTTCTGGGAAAAAACTGCATTTCTAAGAATCTTTGTAATTTTGTCGTATTAAATAACCTAAACTAAAACTTTTTTGTTCCTGGAATGACTTTTGTATCACACTTTGTTGCAGACAAAAAAAAAAAAAAACATGGTTCTTTTTAATAGAAATAAAACATTAATTCTTTTATTTTTTTTTCCTCGAAGACGGTTCATTTTATCGACAATGAACAAGTGTACCTTTTCTTTAGCTTAATGTTCAGGGTATCCAAATTTGTTTTTTTTAACTCCTTATCATACAGGGTGTTAAAAATGTAAGCGTTAAAATGTACAACCTAGTCCGCCCCTGGTAAATTAAACAAGCTAATTTAAATTTAAGGGCAGTATTTTAAGAGGTCCTTACTACTGTTTATCATATTAAATTTTCATTAATAAGTAGTTTAAAAGTTATTCAAGAAAAATTGATTTCCAGTGGCGTCCTTTAGGAGGGCGTATCCCCTCCGTAGGGAGGGCCGCTAGGAAAAAAATTATGGGAACTTGTCATCTTATTTTTTAATGTTCTATCTGAATCCGAGAGATTTCCCACATTTTCCTGGACACATTGTATATACAGACTGTCCCGTAAAAAACGCCAACATTCATAATTCCGTTATTTATTGTCCGGTTTTATTTAAACAAAAAGTAAATTTAATAGCATCAAAAACACTATAAGATAGCAGTGTTTTATTTGTTTTCAATTGTTTTCATTAATGTCAAACGACCGTCAAGTTTTTTATTTTAAATGGCAACAAATATATTTTTGGCAATATTCGGATTGTATTTTTTTTTTCTGAATTCAACGATGTATAACATGTTTATTTTTGATAAACGTTTATTGCAAAAAAAAAATTATAAATTTCATCTTTGTCTTCCATTATTTATAAATATTCGAATGTGTCATGAAACATTTGAAATGTAAGTATTAGAAATATTATTATAAGAAACAAAACACTTTACAATAAATGTTGAAATTGCCCGCCACCTTGTTCAACACATATCGCACATCTCCTAATTACTCCAAAGGTCGCATTTAAAAGACAAGCGGCAGGTACTTCTTGACAAGTGTTAATAATTCTTTGTCTTAAAATGTCAACATTTTCTGGAGTTGTTAAATAAACTCGATCTTGTAGATAAGCCCACAACCAAAAATCGAGGGGCGTAAGATCCGGTGAACGCGCAGGCCACTCGATAGGACCGGATGTTCCTATCCACCTATTTCCAAATTGGGTGTTCAACAAATCAGTACTTACTCTGGCGTTGTGCGCGGGAGCCCCATCTTGTTGAAAAAATATTCTATTTAAATTTGCCAAAGGTAATGCATTTAAAAAGTTTTGGAGATTTCCGTGTAATAAAGTGTAGTATTTTTCTTGATTTAAGCAACCATCTATGAAAAATGGCCCAATTAATTGATCACCTAAAATGCCACACCAAACATTTACGTTTAAACGTCTTTGAAAATTATTTTCAATTACAAATCTCGGATTGTCTGCACTCCACTGTCGATGTATGTTTCTATTAAAAATACCGTTGTTGCTAAAAGTGCATTCATCAGACCAAATTATCCTTCTGTAAAAATTCGGGTCTTGTTCTAATGCATTTAAATAAAAACAACAAAACTGGATATTTATTAATTCGTGGGTACAATAGTAACGTTTGTAAAAACAATGCGTTTTTTAGTACTGAAAACAGTTTTATTTCAGACTTTTGTATCACACTTTGTTGCAGACAAAAAAAAATAGAAAACATGATTCTTTTTAATAGAAATAAAACATTATTTCTTTTATTTTTTTTTCCTCGAAAGCGGTTCATTTTATCGACAATGAACAAGAGTACCTTTTCTTTAGCTTAATGTTCAAGGTATCCAAATTTGTTTTCTTTAACTCCTTATCATACAGGGTGTTAAAAATGTAAGCTTTAAAATATGCAACCTAGTCCGCCCCTGGTAAACTAAACAAGCTAATTTAAATTTAAGGGCAGTATTTTAAGAGGTGCTTACTACTGTTTATCATATTAAATTTTCATTAAATTATAATAAGTAGTTTAAAAGTTATTCAAGAAAAATTGATTTCCAGTGGCGTCCTTTAGGAGGCCGTATCTCCGTAGGGAGGGCCGCTAGGAAAAAAATTATGAGAACTTGTCATCTTATTTTTTAATGTTCTATCTGAATCCGAGAGATTTACCACATTTTCCCGGACACATTGAATATATATATATATATATATATATATATATATATATATATATATATATATATGGTAAACCTAATCAGTAGGCGATTAAAGGTCTGTATATTACTTCAAAATATATGTATTTAAAAAACTCTACATGTTTCGACTGTATACGCCTTTATCAAGAGAATACAAAATATGAATATTTTGTATTCTCTTGATAAAGGCGTATACAGCCGAAACATGTAGAGTTTTTTAAATACATATATTTTGAAGTAATATACAGACCTTTAATCGCCTACTGATTAGGTTTACCATATCATACCAAGGTCACGAAGTTATTATATATATATATATATATATATATATGTATATATATATGGTAAACCTAATCAGTAGGCGATTAAAGGTCTGTATATTACTTCAAAATATATGTATTTAAAAGACTCTACATGTTTCGGCTGTATACGCCTTTTTCAAGAGAATACAAAATATGAATGACAGGATATAAATGTCAAGTAATTAAGTTGCTATGGTTTAAATTATTCAAAGATACATTCTAGTAATAATAATAAATCATGCCTTAGTATTCCAAAAAATAGATAACAAGGTGTGAAAATATGTGTTGTTCGCTGCTAGCAATTTGTGTCTCCTTCTGGGTATGAACTTGTGTGTTGGTTGCTGCTGGCAGCTTGCGTCTCTCTATGGGTGTGTGGTTTTGTGTGAGAGCGTAAGTGTAGGGTTTTGTATGTCGGTGCGTTCGTGCGTGTGTTTAGTCATCGGTCGCATGAATTTAGAGAGGTCGGATAACCAGCCGTTGCGTAGGGCCGCCAACCCTTTCCCGACAACTTCTTTACAATTCCGTGCAGTACTTCGACGGTCTGACCCCCGCCCCAACGAGGCAAGGCGCAGACAGGCGAAGCGCACCCTGTACGGGGTTGCTCATCGCAACTAAGGGAACACTTTTAGTGGCTACCTCGGTCGACGATGGTCACACTTATGCCATCTTAACGTTTTCCGCCGAAGCGGGGGCATAGCACACACGTCGAACGTGTGTGTGCTGTTAACGGCAACCTAGCCAGGTTGTCGCCCAGGACCGGTCCTAGTGGTGTGTGCATTGCGCGGCGACGAGATAGCGCCGCGTAGCATGGTTCCTCACTCTTGCTGGAAAGGCGGAATGGCACCTGACTGCCCAACGGGCAGACCCCCCTAGAGTTTTGTAGCGCATATGCTAGGCTGCAACCCAGTAGAGGACCACATCAGCAAAAAACAGAAAACAGGGATAGGCAGGGAAAAGCAAGACATGAGTTATTATTACGTATGCGCCCGTGGAGCGACTTAAGATACAAAGTTGTCGGCATTCGCTCAAAACGAGAAGGAAAACCACGAAAACCTGCTCGGACAACTAGACAGGAATCAAAACACGGAACAGTCATCATGATAAGCAAAAGTATATGATATTTAAATGATATTTAAATAACATAAGGTATATAACAAAAAAAAAAAAAATATATATATAATATGATGGTAAATTGTAGATCGTTACAAAATTAAATTATAGTATATACTGCTTAGATTTTTTATATCATTTCTGTTGTTAATTGAATTTTTTTCCTGTTTAATACTGATCATTTCTTTAATTTGTCTTTTCACTGTGTGTTGTTCTTTATCAATTATCTGTGTGTTTTCAAAATCGAAATGGTGGGGGGTCTGCCCGTTGGGCAGTCAGGTGCCATTCCGCTTTTCCAGCAAGAGTGAGGAACCATGCTACGCGGCGCTATCTCGTCGCCGCGCAATGCACACACCACTAGGACCGGTCCTGGGCGACAACCTGGCTAGGTTGCCGTTAACAGCACACACACGTTCGACGTGTGTGCTATGCCCCCGCTTCGGCGGAAAACGTTAAGATGGCATAAGTGTGACCATC